>JAUEJJ010000046.1:15980498-16011945 GCA_032164275.1 Synergus coniferae
TTCATTAAATTTACTATATTTAATCAGATTGGAACGCAAATAGGGGCACTGTCGCAAATAGGTACATTTACCTTATGATCTTTTATTTAGAAATTTGAAAAAAAATCCAAAGAGCTTCAAAAGATATTAAGAAACAATTCGCTCTTATCGTTTAATATAGCATTAGAAATGTTTTCATAAATTTTGTATGCTTGAAATAATAGCACTTGTATTTATTTTTCCAGCGCCTATTGGACATTTGATGATGAAATCGAATTCAAACTCTGAGAAATGTTGTTGTCCTGAAGATGAGATTGACCAGAGATCTATTACAACACTTTCCTGCCTACTTCATTGTCCTAGCAGCAGACGAAGAAATTTGAAATTCTTGAGCGACTACAGTCTCGAGAAGATGTTGGAAAGTTATCTTCTCAGCAGTGAAGAATTGCAGAATGGAGGCTTTCCTTGCGTTTCTCGTCAGTTTCGTGATTGTGCGTTCGTATTTAAACAGGAAGATCCCCAGTATCAGAAGCTCGCTGCTTTAAACCCAGATGCTCAGGAGTTTATTCCTGGACAAGGTCAAAGTTTTGTGCAACGAAAAAAAAAAGTTCCTTTGTTAAGGAAGTGCAAAAGATGTGCGCATTTCTTCTCCGTGGACAGCGAAACCGGCGACTATTTTTTTGTAGAGGAGTGTACTTACCATCCTGGTAAATATGAGAGGACTTGGTTATGTTGTGGTGCAAACAAAGGCATTAACCGAGGATGTACCACAGCTAAGGGCCATGTCTGGACTGGTATTCATCCAGGATACAATGGGCCACTTTCTGGTTTCGTTCAAACGAAACCTCTGGATTTGATGCAAATTGATAGTAGCTATGGAGTGTTCGCTTTGGATTGCGAAATGTCGTACACAAAGAAGGGCATGGAACTGATTAAAATTTCCATAGCGAAATTAGATGGAGTCATAATTTATGATCACTATGTAAAACCTTCGGAGGTAGTCATCGACTATGGCACCGAGATTCACGGCATTACCGAGGAAGAAGTTTCCAAGGCAACAAAGACCCTCATTGATGTGCAAAATGATCTTTTGCAGTTTATTCACGCGGAGTCAATCCTTCTCGGACATGGCCTCGAAAACGATCTACGCGTTTTGCGTATTATTCACAAGCGCATCATAGACACTAGCTACGTCTTTCCGCATGAAAAAGGCTTTCCTTACCGCTACAGCTTAAAGACATTGGCGAAGAGTCTCTTAAAGACAGATATTCAGGTGGCGAAACACAATTCGATTGAAGATGCGCGAATCGCAATGGATGTAATGTTGTGTAAAGTTGAAGATGATTTGAAAAAGCATGTATATGTGTAAATTTAGTATACTTTGTTTTAATTACTTGTAAATATTTTTGTAAATATATATTATAGATATATTATATAAAGAGCATTTTTTCTTAAATGTACCCACCCTGAAAAATGAAATTTACCTTTCGAAATTACACTTGAGGAAAGTGTGGCTTTGTTAGATCGTACTACTCACAAAAATAACATTTTTACCCAAGGTCCCAAGGAGAGGTGGTGAAATGTTTTGCTTTCATGCTAATTTCCGCGATTTGAAACTCTAAAATTAATTTTAAAATCTTTTTTATCCCAGATTTATTAGAATTTTTCACGGGCCTTCCACTGGGCATAATTATTTTTTAAACTATAATTTGACCTTCAAAAATTAAGGTAAATTACTTATTTTTTCAAAAGAAGAACTGTAATGAACAACGATCCGATAGGTTGTGAAAAAAAGCTATCGAAAATGTACCTATGCTTATGAACAAGAAACTAAAAATTGCACCCCCTCCCCCTCTTTAAAAATTCATCCAAATGACAAAATATTTTCTCCATAAAAAAAATAGCTACTTAGAATTAACTATTCAAATAATTAAAAATATTTCTAGTTTACCATGTACCTTAAAATAAGTGTTTGAAAAAAATATAAACCATTTACTAAAATTTGTGCTTGTTCAGGTGTCATTATATTTATTTTATTATATAGCCAGAATATAACAAATGTTATAACTCGTTATTAGGTCAAACAATTCAAACATTCGGAGGATATCATACACTTATTCTATTTCAATAGGTAATAACTAAATGTATTTGTAAACCTAAAATTACATACGAATAATTTAAAAAAAAAAAAGTAAAGAACACGACATTTTATTCACAATACAAAGTAATCTCTTCAATGGTATCAAATGTTAATTTAAAACAAGAAAGTTTCTTTCGAATTATATATTATACAAAACTATATTATTAAAGTCATAAATTTCATTTCTCCACGGGGTAATAAACATTGAAATATTTTTATCGTATTAATTCGTTTGTACATTTTTAACGACTTTAGTTTACCAAAGGACTGTTATTTCCGAACTTTATAATTGATATATTCGACAAATTGCTTCGGTACTGACAGAAATATTAGTTAAATAATTATTACACAATATATGATCTGTTCACGATAAACCATGCGTTACATTTAAATTGAGTTTTGTAGAAAATTTCCACGATCTTTGGTTTAGGTAGATTTCACCGCCGTTCAGAAACTGGAAGAAGGAACAATTGTTAATATATATTTGATTGTTAATCAACATTGCAAAGTTCATTGCTTAAAGCTTACAGAATTAAAAAATGTTTTAAACATGTTCTATAGGCACAATTCTATTCAATTTCAATTTATAAGGTAATCATGAAATCATTAAAACATCAAAAAGTGCAATTCTCAATCATTTTCACTTTGCAAACAAGGAAAACATTTTAAATTTCGACGCGTTCAAATTTTTAGGTTAGAATTCAAACATTGCTTTATTCCTATGATTTATGGTCACACACCCTTAAAAATATTTTATAAATGATAGTAACCTTTTTTTGTTATAATCTTCTGTGTTATGCGTAATTATATAGCAAGTAAGCAAGCCAAAAATCTTTTAGTTGCCCTAGGCCCTAGAAGAGAGTTTCAGGTTGCCGTTCGATGTTGCCCTAGGACAAACCCGACAAACTAGGAGCAGACTAGAAGTTGCCGTAAGGCTGAGTCCACGGGGGCAAGTTTTAGCGACGAAGGAATAATAAGGAGGATAAGGAGATCCAATCCAACCAACTGCCAGAGTGCCAGTGGGAAAGCCTTTCGAATTTTCGAAATGGGATATAAAATAATGTCTTTGCCGTAAGTGATATGCACATTACCAGAGATATTACAGTCTGAACTCTGATTACAGAAAGATCCTAGCTTTTGTGCGCATGTGCACAGTTGTCTTCTTCCTATGCATGGAAAAGTGTGCGAGTTAGTGCGAATGAGAAAGTTTGTAAGTTAGAGAGGTTATGTCACTGTGTTTTGTGGGTTTTGGGGGTTTTGGGTTATGCAAATTGCAAAATTTCTTTGAATTTTCAAGTATTTACTGGTGTTTAATATAATTAATACTTCTAAGTGAAGGATGTCAGCTATAAGATTTTTCTAGATGAGGGGAGTGCATTATAAAAAATTTCAAACTTTACAAATAAGTTACGATGTTTTTATGATTTCTTTACGGCGTTAAACATGTAAAAGGTATACTTTTCTTTCTCAAAATTGTTCACACATCTTTCCCACGTACAGAAAATACTGTTTATATATATATTTATTTCGCATCGTTCTTATGATGATAAACAAACGAACATAACCTCTTTAACTTACAAACTTTCTCACCAAGGAAGAGGACAACTGCGCACCTGCGCACGAAAAGCTAGGTTCTTTCTGTAATGTGCCTATCACTTACGAATTACGCGAATTACGATTGCTTACGATAATGTTTTTAGGTTTTTATATCCCAGCATCCCAGTGGCGAAACGGAGTTAGATCTCCTTATTATTCCTTCGTGGTTTTAGCGTGTTTTAGCCGTTTTAGCTTCCAAATATTGTGAGATCGAAGTTGATCAGAGAGATCAAAGAGATATCAAAGATATACAATATCTTTGGAGAGATGAACAGGGCTGAATTTTTCTGTTTTACATAACCTCAAATCAATATCCCTAGCAGTCGTGATTATCGCACGCAGTGAATAGGCAATAATAAAGCCTACTTATATGGTAATAAAAATACATAAAAATTTTTTACAGTGTAAGAGAGAGTTGAGTCTAATCAAGTGTAATAATGTTGTTAAAAATCATAATTTCTTAAATTCTTTAAGTTCTGTCATATTCTCGGTTATATAACCCGGACTTAAATTCTCGAGAATTTAAGAAGCTATGTTCTTGACCAATCACAGGCCACCATTTCCAAATGTGAACAAAAAGTGATTGGTGGAAATGTTTATGCGTTGTGCAAAATGCGTTTTCAAAAGTATGTGACGCCGGCGTAAAAAGGCCTTAAGGACTCACTTGACGTCACTCAGGGTTGTGCAGTGACGTGTCACTCGAGGTTTTTCTACGTATATTACATGGTTTTCTACTTATCTAAACACCCTAAACACATTTTCACGTAGAAAACCCCCAATTGCCCCCAACTACCCCAACTCCATATTAATTTCGTGTTTTCAACGTATAATTCGATAATACTCATAGTAAATTACTGTAAAAAACCATGTAATTTACCCAAGGTATTTTACTTACCCAACCGTGGTATGGATATTGATTTTAATTCCCGCCGTGACGCGAGTCGCGACGTTCTCAAAGGAACTCTATCTAGGCATATGTGTATAAATTTATAATAAGTATGTATATGCATGCATACGCAATGTGTAAATGTGTATAAATGACGGTTCGAGGAGGTTTGCTTGACGGTTTGACGGTTGTCTTTTCGTTGTCTTATTTTCGAATCGACAATATTACCTCCAATTAAATTGAGAAGTTGTTTTATATGTGCAGTTTTATTAAGTTTACGTGTTTAGAATTTTCTATCTCACGTACGGCATCGAAAACGACATGATAAAATGTGACCAATGTGACTGAAAATCTTAACATTGTATAGGTTATGATCGTATGTATATTGTGCACTGCTACATTGGCTATAACATGCATATGTGGTATCCGGAATTTTGAATGCCTACCTGTCTTATGTAGCCAATTATTAAAATCAGTTACCCTATAGGTACGTTATTTGCAATAATTATACACTGTAAAAAATCAGATATAAAAGTACCAATTGATTTGTAAAAGTTTTACTATGATACGGTAATTCTGCAATTTTATTGTAATTGTATTGTAAAAATTCTAATATTACCACGTAGTTCTGGAGAAAAGTTACGCAGGTCACTTCGAAAGTTTTTATTAATATTTGACGTATTCCAAGTGGATTACGCATGTTTTTCAAAAATTTGATGTTTCTATAGGCGATAGTAAAAAGCAGAACGAAAAATTGATTTGTTTGTTTCAAGCTTCACTGCGTTTAAAAATACTTAGAATAATTTCGGGTTATTATATTGGAATAAAAAATATCTTTAACAATTTGTGTGATATACGTAAATATTCTTTTTTGTTACAGAGTTGTGTAAGAAGAGTGATTGAAAGACAGATGTATTTATTCCTCTTTTGAAAAACATGAAGAGTTGCTGTAACAAGGAGGAATCGCATTATAAGAAAAAATACGTGTTTTTTTCTGATCCTGACGCTATTCTTAAAAAATCTGAGACTTTTGGAACTGTAAGAGTATCTTAAATAATTTTTTTCATTATTACTATCTCAGAGGAACGTTTGTAATGACATACATTTTAAAATCTAATTTTTTAACATATTCAAACGTAATTAGAGGACAGCAATTCAAAAATTACAGTTCTAAAAAATGTTTAATTTTTTTTTTAAAGTGTTTGTCATTGGTTTTTAAAAGATTGGGTTTTTGTTTATATGAAGAATTCTATTAGCTCTTGATTAGTACCACCGTGTATGAGGAATCAAATTTATTTTATTCCTAAAGCATAGTTATCCCAACTTTGCAGTAGTTTATACTAAAGTACCATAGATTACCTGGAAAGTTACTATGAATTATAAAAAAATATCTGAAAATTTATGGTATATTTCGCATGTAAAATATGAAAGACATTTTTTATTGCAGAGTGAACAAACCGGAAAGTTTCCTGATTTTGAACAAGAACAGAAAAATGGTATAAATCAAGTTGGTGATGAAGAATTGGTTAATTTACCTACTCAACCAGTGCAGGGAAGCTCAAATGACTGCTTAGTACAAAAACATGTGAAACCATATCCTTTCGCTTTTATAACCGCGGTGAAAAGGAAATTTGCATTGGGTGAATATTCTGAAACCTGTAAGAAAGTACGCGAGCCCGAAGAAGATAAACAAGAAAAAATAAATTCACATGGATTGAATACCAACGTTAAAGAAAGAAAAACTCATTCTCAATCCAATCAAAAAATTGATTTTATACAACCATTAAAAGTGCCCGATTTAAAAATTTCACCAAAAACTTTAGATTACTCCGTGCGAGAAAGTTCATCGTTGAGTGAAGCTTCCTTAAACAAATTTGATATGCTCTCGAAGGATTACGCACTGAGAGAAGGAAAAACACCCAAAAACTTCGACAGGGTTCAACGCAAGTTAGACTTTTCCTCCTCCAATGTAACTCTCTTAAATGATGAAAATGAGGAAGGTCTGAAAACACCAGATTTTTCTATTCCGCCCAACGTATTCAAGAAAAAAGATCATTTGAGAGATAACTCGAGAGAAAAAGAAAATAGGACTAAAAGAATGAAAAAGGACGACTGCTTTTCGAAAGTTGGCAACTCTTCCCAGAATATAACGAAAAGATTAAAAAATATGGAACACCTCTCTAGAAAAGATGTTTCTGTATCAACAGTGAAGAAAAACAGAAATGAACGCTTTCTTTATAATTTTCCAAAAGAAACTGATTTTGGACTCAAGAAACAAAAGAGTAAAAACTTGGCAATTTCTGTGAAAAAGGAGGAAGACAAGAGACACCGATCAAGTACTCAACATTCTAAATCCCTGAGGGATAAATCTTTGGAATTGAAAGGAAGATCTTTCAGTAACGAATCAATAAATTTATCTGAAAGGAATGCAAATTCGCAGGATAAAGCTTCAACGAAGGATTTTTATAAAGATCAGACAATTGAAACACCACAAATATTGAAAGCAAAAGAAGTTGAGAAATCAGCGAAAAATCTTCACCAAAACCAACAAAGTAGTAACAGAAATTTAGAGATAGAGGCTTTTTCTATGCAGAATAGTACAAAAAATGAGGAATCGAGGCATCAAAGCGTCACATCAGATCGAACTCAAGGGGATATAAGTGTTGAATCACAAAGCTCTAATGACACCTTTCCTGAAATTCTTCTCGATCCAAGAAGAATTTCCTACAGAGATGATAGTTATTCACAACAGGAAGAATTTTCAAATTTAGTTACTCCTGACATAAATCTAATGTTTCGGTCCAAGAGAAGAAAACAGTTTCTGCAAGAGAATTCTAAAGAAAATGATTATATAAGTTTTAAGAATAAGCCAGCAAACATAGCGGAAAATGCAGAAGAAGAAGAAATTCAATTGGTAGAGTTAATTTCTGTTCCTTTATGTTTTTAACTCCTTTAAAATATGGTCACACAAAAATATTTTCATTATGTATTTTTTAATTTTATTTAGTTACATCCTACTGCGTTGCATATGCAATTTCAAGCAGAATTGAATCTTCTTGATTCATTTAATGAGTCCCTTCGTCAAGTTATGGATGTTGAAAGTAGCATTTACAATGCAAAGCATGCTGAAGAACGAATGTTGTTGCAAAAAGAAAAATTAGCCAATGTAGAGATGAAAAAACAGTTAAACGCTTTGCGAAGTGAAAGACTGAATAAAGCGGAAGCTGTATCTATTAACACAGGTATGTTTTAGTCGCAGATTACGTACATTTAATAGTTGTATGCAAACAATAATTTTTGAGTTTTTACTCAAAACTGGATATCAGTGATCCAAACATCTCTTGATTCCAACTTTCATAATAATCTGCTAATTTATTATATTCTTCAACTACTTTTTTTTGGATCCAATATTTTGAATTTTTTAATTTTAATCCAAAATTCGGATTCAGTTCATTGGTACCGAATTTTATGAAAGTCTGCTAACTTATTTTTGTAAACACAATGTATCTTTGGCATTTTTTAGCATCTCACAATGAAGGCCCAGTTTTCTTGGATGGAAAACTTTGCGATGGATCTATATTACCGAAGAAAAGCAGTGTCCTAAGTCAAGAAGATGTTCTTAGTCAAGTAACGCCAGTACGAAATTCATCTGAAAAGATGGACGATAATGCAAACAAAAGATTCAAGTCTTTGGTAAAAGTAGCGGAAGTTCAAACCCAAACTGCCAATGATATTGCTACACAAACAGATGTCAAGTTTTGTCAATCTAGAATTCTTAGTAGACTCGAAGAAGTTTCGGGCGTCACATATCAAAGAGGCCCTTCTGCTATTTGGGATATTCCTCGATTTTCGTTAGAATCTTTGGGTCAGGATGACAACTTTGGTCAAGTAGATGACGTTTCATTGACCAGTAAAATGAGAGGCATGTCGGAAATAAGCTTACATGAAACTACGTCGTCTATAAAAACCGAAACTGGTACTGAGATTAGTATATCGACTAGAGACGTAACCTGTTCATTTAATAAAGATTTGGCACTTGAGGTAAGCAGTTAGATGATTATTGATAATCTTATAATCTTATCTTTCAGAGAATAAAATGTTTTGTAATATGACACACTTTATGTATTCCGGATTTCAAAATGTTTAGTCTAAAATCAAAAAGTTTGCAGTGGAAATTTTACTTATTTACAATGAAAAGGCTTTAAATTGTACAAATTTTAACTAAAAATTATCATATTGTTTAATTCGAAATTTAAAACATTTTTGGCCCTGATATCATTCCACAGACTCCTTGTCTATTTTAAAGAAATGTTTATTTGTATTTTGGTTCCACCTAGATGGCACAACTCATACAAGACGAAAAACAAAGATATGATAAAATTAAAATGCTTTTTAAATCACGCGAGAAGACACTTAATGATCGGACAAAAAAGTTAGTCAAATTGGAAGAGCAAAAGCGACAGTTGAGAGATACTGGTCAAGACAGTCGAATAAGTTCTGTCAAGAAGAAGCAACGTGCTTTATTATTGAAGCTTCAGCAAGAAAAGGATGAAATGAACAGGTTAACAGTTTTTTTTTAATTCGAATACTTTTAAACTTTTAGTTTTAAACTTTTAATTCAAATACTTTTAAACTCAAGAATGTTCTTGACTATTTTAAAAATGTCATATGTCTATGTAGGATTTAATGTTAACTAAATTTATGATAAAAATATTAAATTTTCTTTTAATTTTCTAATAGGCTTAAAGAACTTCACAAAATCGCAAGCCAGGAGCGAAAGCTTATGTTACAAAAGCAGAGAGATATGTTCAATCCTGAAATGTCTACAAAAAATATTTTAACAAAACTCAAAAGAAGTGCAGATAGTCAATCTCCTCGACGTTTATCAGGTCCTATGAAAGGTTATGATATTCGTAGCAACAGTTCTATGAGTTCTTTGGTTGACTCCGACAAATCTCATATAGATCGATCGCAAGTTGACATAAAACTACAAGCGTTTGATTCCAGTTTAAAACAAGATGACGAACAATATTTACAACTGAATTCTGAGGCTGTTACGTCAGAGGTATGATTTTTATTATTAGTAAAATAGTATATTATCCAACAAGGAAGGAGTAAATATTCAAAACAGGCAAGTTTTCGATTCCCTATTTGTTGTTCAGTTGTAACGAAGTATCAATATTCTCCACTAAAGGCAGCACGTTTCGAGTTTTTTTTTTTTTGTTCTAAAAAGTCCCTTGTTACATAATATACTATGTATTTTTAAAATGTCTCGAGCTTTCATATTTATTAATTCCTTTGATAATTTATTATTTTTAGAAATTAGATAGCAACAAATTTGAAACGCTCAATGATGAAAACGGATGCGTTCCAGCAAGTTTTTCTAAACTTAACATAATGAAAGCTCTTAAAAAAAGCAAATATGACATAAAATCTCGAAAATTCGAAGAAAAAATGCCCCGAGCTGATATTTTACGACAAATTGAATTACATTCTCAATTGAAACAAGGGTCGGTTATTGCTTTGCCTGGTCAGAGTCAATCGAGAGAAAATGCTGGCTTGCCTCCGATGTATCCAATTGAATCTGCTTTTGATCATGAAAAATCGGAGTCTGACACTGTCATTGAAGAATTATCTGGAAAATCGAAATACTTGCAATTCGAGCCTCACATCATTTTGAAATCTAAACCTCAAAAAAAATTGAATCCTGAAACTGATAACGCCGAAGATGTCAAGTTGAAGAAAGCTCCAAGATCTTCAACCATAGACGAATTTTTGGAAATGAAATATAAAGGTTTAAAAAAAGTGGAAAAACCACTACTGATCGAAAAAGAGGATTTGAAAAAGTTTCCTTGTGCTTCTGATGCCAAGTCTAGTTCCAAACGGAAGGGATCTAAAAGTCACAAAACAAAGTCGACATCTGACGTTCTTGTGGAAAACTTTTTGAGATCAAAGAGTGACTCCCAAGTTTGGGAAGAGGTAATTGGGCATCACAATAAACGGTCAAAACTTGAAGTCGAACAATCTGACGATAATTATCAAAATTCAATTTTGGAAGAGCTGGACTTCAATGAAAGTCAAAGCTCTTTACGAGCCCTACTGAAACACTCGAAAGCTGTCAAGGATAAAAATTATCAACTTTTAAGAGAAATGGCTAGCGATCGTGAAGCGAAGGAAAATATTAAAGCCTTCGAAGCACATGATAAAAAGGGTGGACAGTTGGAAAATTTTTCTCAGGCAGAAGGTAAAGAAAGTCCGAATATGGGAAATATATCTACTAGATCGCAGGTCAGCACCTTAACGATTTCCCATCACAGTTCTGGTGATAGCGAAAAAAGTTACTCTAGATCTGTTGTTATTCGATCGCAAAATAATCGCTTTAAAACGTCCAAGAAACTCGAACAGTGAGTATTATCTGTTGGATTATTTAATTATTTTCCCTTTATTATTACTATTATTATTATTCGTAGTTAGGGATAAGAACTTTTAAAATTTGTCTAAAGATTTCAACGGATTTCGTTAGATTTTCAAGGAATTTCACAGGATTTTAAAAATACTTCAGAGAAATTGAAAGATTGGAATCGATTTCATAGGATTAAAATTGATTTCTCAATTAATCAATCGTAGCCTACATTTGCTTTAGCACAACAGTAATAAAAAAGTATAAAAAGTTGAATCTCGCCGCCCGGGTTTTAGAATTCTAATAATAAACTCAAAACGTATATTCGCCACGAAGTGTGCCATTGTAAAAATAGATTCTCTGCTGCGGCTTTATGTGCATTATATAGAGCTTCGATTTAACTAAGACATTCTTAAATGTTTGTCATCAAAAGTTTTATTTTTCAATTATTTTCTGTATTTTAATTATTTTTAATTGGCGTAGAGTGAGGTCTCTGAGAGTTTATTCTTCTATTTTTTATTAATGGTTTAATAATTAGAATTAACTCTAAATAACCTCTTAATAATGTGATCTGCAGAATTTTAAATGCACGGGAAACTGCACTTGCATCGCGCAGAACTTGTGTGGAAGAGTGGATCGCTTGGCATACTAGACTTCGCGAAGAAGAAAATCGTGTTGCACGCATGGAACAGGCTGCCTACAAACTCGTTAATGCCGCCTCACAAGCCCTTTCTTATCATGGTCAGTATTTTGCATTTAACATTTAAGGTTGTTGAGTTCAAGTTCTTTCCTCGTAGTTGCATTTCTTCATTTTGTTTAATAAATGTTAGTCCTCATTTTTTCGCTCCTTTTAAATTCTTTTGAACTTACAAATTCGTAGACACTACTGTTTCATCCGATGTGAGTGATGTAGAAGGACGAATAGAACTTTTAGCACAAAAGCTAGCAGATCGACGAGCAGAGATGGCCAAGCTAAAGAAAGAAGCAAAGAGGCAAGCGAAGCAAAGACTAAGAGCTATGGAAGCAAGTTTGCTTAATCAAATCAAGGTATAGTTTTTTCTTTCATACATGAAATAGTCACAGTGAGTTGTCACGTATTATTGAAATCTTCAAGGGTAAAAATCACAATGAATTTGATTTTTTATCTGAGATCTTATCAATCTTATAACAGGATTTAAATAATTGAATTATTCAATTTATATTTAATAATAATTTATTTCTAAATTTTAAATTAAAATAAATATATTTGAAAACAATAAGTTTTAAGATTTAAAAAATTTAAATAAAGTCCAACAATTTACTATTTTTATTTTAATTCATTAAACAGAAATATGATACGACGATTCACGAGATGCGAAAAACATTAGAAACTAGAAAGGAATGTACTAAAAATATCGAGAAACCAGTCATAGAGTCGAAGTCAGTCACTGATTTCAAAATACCTGAAATTCCTATAAAAAGGATACACGAAATCTACAAAAGCAGCGATTTATTGCAGTCCAAATCTTCATCTAATTTTATTAGTCATAATATACGAGAAAATTTAAATCCAAGCTGTAAACTGTCCGAAAGTAAATGCAAGGAAAATTCAGAGCTGAAGTCACAGGATAAAATTGGATTAAACGATCTGATAGAAAATGAACCAAACTCTATTTCGAGACCCGATTCTCTCTCGGAAAATGCTCAATTTCAAGAAACTATCAATTTACAATCAAAGACGTCGAGTTTCACTTCCGAGAGTTTATTAAGCGAAATTAATACGATGAAATCTAAAACAGAAATTCCACTCAGTGAAAGAAAAGTAGAAGAAATTTCTAAGAGTTCCACAGAAATATCGGAAATTATCGAGAATCTGGCAGCTTCTCCAGAATCTGAAGAAGTTCAATGTCTCAATACAGAACCTTTGTCCTTTTCCAGAAAATTAGATCATATCGGAGTGAACAGCAAAAATTTGAATGACGATATCAGCACTCTTGAAAGTGATCTCAAAAGACTCTCAGAAATGATGTTACAGATTAGTAAAAAATCAGTCAGTAAAAATAAAGAAGTTTCTGCAGAAGAAAATTCCGAAAAAAGGACGTCAGAAGATATTTCAGAATATTTGCCCGATTCGAAAGAATCGAAAGATTTGCAAAGCTCGAAAAGCGAAATAATTGAGGATCTCAAGAGCATTGATATAGATATTAGTGACGATGACCTTGGGGATCAAAATTTAGGAACGAAAATTGATTTCAAGGCAAGAAGTAAAGAAATGCTCAACGAAATTGAAAAATCCATCATTTCTGATCACATCAAGTCATTGGAAGTCGACCAAACTGATCAGACTTTCGAGGAAGGGATACGAAATTTACAGAAGGAAAGTCAAGTCTTATCAAATGATTTAACTTCACTAGAGGGAGACATCAAATCGATTTCTGAAATGATTTCGAAGGCCTCGCAAAATCAAAGTTTCGAGCCTTTGGATTCGTCAAAAAATGTAAAAGAGAACTCGAACAATTTTGGAAGTCTAACAGAAAATTTAGAAATCGATTCTGAGAGAAACGAAATTCCTCAGGTGATTGTTTCGATTACAAAGAAATCTTCAAATCTTTCAGTAGAAAATCCAGAGGAAGCTGAAGATCTAGATGTTGAAACTGAGGATCTAGAGATCGAAAGTGAAGATCCGCAGGTCGAAACTGAAAATCTGGAGATTGAAATTGAAGAGAAAGTGGACGATGATTGGACAATTTCAGAATCCTTTAAATTGCAGAATTTAGAAGAGATTGAAAATCAACAAGTAGAAGTCTTAGATAAAAGAGAAGATGAAGCAGATTTGAATGAAGAAAGCTTGAATCTCGAACATAATCGAATTGCGGAAATTGATGTGAGTGGAAACAATTTTATTCCTCTGGGCGAATCTACAAATATTGAAACACTTGGGAATTTTGAAAAAGAGTCTAAATTGGAAACTGAATCTTTGAAAGAAACGAGTTTAGATGATCAGTCAAGTGTCCAAAACGAACCTTTAATAAACCTTTCCTTTATAGAGAAAAAAGATACTTTTCAAAAATTGTTCATACCGAGATGTGTGACAGTTTCGGAATTAGAACCGGAAAGTTTGGAAGGCCATGGTTTACCTGAGCTTCAACTCGAGTCGAAAGTGATATTTCCTGATGATTTAGAAATTACTCAGGATAATCTGACTGAAGAAAAGGTTTTAAAAGGGTTCGAAATTAGCGAATGTTTCGAAATAGAAGAGCAAGATAGCTCGGAAGGTGAGCAGCTCGACAATTTAGTCGAAGTAGCTGAAGATAAATTAGAAACTTTAGAGAAGGTCAAAGAGAGTGATTCCGAAAAATTGGAGAATAGTCCGGATAATACTGACTGTGAAAAAACATTTTTAGTGCTAAGGAATCCACAATATGAAGACATTTCCGAGGAGAGCCTTGAGATTTCTCTAATTTTGGACAAAATTGAATCAGATAGACCTCAAAAATTAATCGTGCCTGAAAAATATGAAGCGGGTAAGGCAGAAGATGTCGTGAAAATTCTAGATGAAATTTCAGCGAAATCGGTTCCGAAAACTGATCAAGTTGTGTTTCTTGAGAGTGAATTGGAAGAAGATCGAATGTTAGAAAATGAATTTGAGGTAAAAGCAGTTGATGAGCAGGAAGAAAATAGTGTAAAAATTAGTGAAACTGATGATTCCGACTCGAGCGAAGGAGATGCAGGGAAAAATATTTCTGGAGCAAAAGGTGAGGTGGAAAAAGACCCCATTGAATCGAGATTAGACATTGAAGGTTTGGACGATGACTTGCTAAGTAATATTTCGATTCATCAAAATTTGGAGTCTAATGCGGACTTTCACGTAACGCCACTTGTTACGAATGCGGAAAAGGACATCACGGCTATGATAGACAAGTTAAAAGGTGAGCATATTTTAATGACTATACACTGCCGATGCTTCACTAGGAAAATTCTGAAAAATTTGTTCATATAACACATGCACGATTTTATAATTAAATAATAAAAAATTATGTATCTATGAGCTCGCATTTTGCCATAATTCGACAAATCGATATTACTGGACTTCTTCTGAGTTCTTTTGAATCTGTTTTAATGCTTTTTAGACCTATTGAATTCTTTTAAATTCTTTTGAACTCCACTGACTAAGTTTTTTTTTTTTTTTGATACAGCCTCGCTTAAACAACCTGGCTTGGAAGTTCCTGAGTTGGACGCAACGCTGCTTCGGATAGAACAATTACAAATTGAATTGGAGGTATGCATTTTTTTAGTGAATTAGTTGTAGGTAAAAAGAAACGAGAGTTAATCAATATACTGGATAGAAAATTAGGAGTATGTATTTAAATAATACTCGTTTCCGTAAATGAATTTTCATTTTGAAATTTAGCTTTCTATATCCTTTTAACGTTTCACCTGATTTGTATTGCAGATTAAGAGACTGGAAGCTGAAGAAGTGTCTTACTATGTACGAGAAATTCCCAATAAACCGCCACCGCCTTACACACCTCCTGGCAGTGGAATGGTCACTGCATCCCTAGGTTCTCCGTCGCCTCCACCCGCAGTTATTCCCACTAATGTAGACGATCTAACAGCTTTCACAGAGAAAGCAACGTCTTTAATATTTAAAGCGAGGGAAAGTGGCGAAGATATCATGAGCTTAGAGGCTCCCCCCGAAATTTGGGACTTGAGTAAAGATAGCGAAACATTGCGAAAAGACAGAAGAATTTATAATACGTTTCTTTTTGACCTCTGCAAAGAGACTATCACTGAAGTTTATCGGATGGAGTACGAACAGCCTGGCCCAAGTTGGACGAGACCAAGTGTAAAAACAAAACCAGCAATAACAATTCCAAAGAACGTGCAGGAGTTGACCGAATATGTCAACAAAGAAGTTGCTACACTTTTCGGTTTTAAGACGAAACTTCAGCGAGAAAATATGGTGATGCGTTGGAGTAGAAAAAGGAGAGATCGAGTTGATGAATTACTTGCGAGGGAGGCACAAGCTGAAGAGGATGAGTGGACCAAGTTTCATTGTGATGAGTTAGCCGTTAAAAATGAGCTTACTGTAGCAATATTGGACAGTCTTGTCTTAGAGACAGTAAATGTAGTTAAAACTGCTTTTACAAAAAGATCAAAACTCAGAGTTTAGCAGTTACTACGAAACTGCAGGTACTATTATAATCAACTTTAATACGATATTTTCTATGACACATATATTATTTCAGACCTTTTTCGTAATATGGGCAATTTCCAAAGTTTTCACAGTGAGTAGGCCGATTATGGTAAAATGCGACTTCAAAGTTATATAATTTTTTATTCTTTACTTATTACGAAACTTTTTACTCCCTAGAAAGTGAAAAATAGAGCTTTAGCCTCGCTTAATAGGCATGAAAAACGGCTGAAATCATACATGTGTTATAAAAATAGTTTCCTTGCGCTTTAAAATAAAAATGGGGGAACTCTGTGAGCTCGATTTTTTTCCAAAACTTCAATTTCTTACAATTTTTTTAGTATCTCGAAATTTTCGACTTTTCGAAATTGTTCCATATCTCGAAACTGTTTAAGACTTCAAAGTTTCGTGTTTTTGAAATTTGTTCACTATCTCTAAACGGTTCGAGTTTTCGAAATTTTAAAACTCTTTTATATCTCTAAAGCTTCGACTTTTCGAAATGGTTCGATATCTCGAAAAGTTCAAGTTCTTGAAATTAAATAGTGAGGCATGGGATCTTGTAAAGTTCCCTCATATTTATTGCAATTATCTAATTATGATATAGGTAATAATAATAAGCAAACGTAGGTCAATTTTATGTTGAACACATCAGAGAAGGAATCGCATACAATAATAATAATAATAAATACTCTAAGATGTACATATCCATTTTTTCTAACCACATATTCACAGGTAACTGATAAAAATGTTACATTTTCATTCATTCTCGTCATGTGACGTAGTTTACGAACTGTTTCATAATTTTTGTTACATGTTTGAGTCAAGTTAATTATTATTCTATACATAGCAGTTGACTGTGTGCATGTGATATTGAATTATCAAAAGCTTAATGTGTTATGTTATATACATATATACAATATACATTATGCTCTGAGCTCCGAGATACGCTCAATTACTGTTACTATATGTAATTCTAAGCAAAATTCTAACTGAAAAGACTGATACTTCGGGGCCATCTTGATCTAAATTAATCTTGAGAACTTTCGAATTTTATGTACATGTTGAGATTAACGGAAGAGACAGAAAGTTTTTTTAAGGTCGTCATTTTTATCGGTGAGGATATTAACAACGAAATAAAAAATTATTTATAACAATAGAAGTCTTTCGCGCCAGTTAATAGCGAAACAAAAGTGGACAATAGTATTGACAAACAAGTTAGTTAACTTGTCATTAATTATCAGACTGATTACCAGCTGTGCATTTTTATATACATATGTAATTCATTGAGAGAAGTAGTAATATGAATCCTCGGACATGTTTTAATTTTACTTTTATGGTTGTGATGTACATAGTATATAATGTATGTTTATTTTAAAAACTGTAGCTGCCACAATATTATTTTTTATTGTCATTACTTTGTTTTCTATATTTAGAAAACAACCATTTTTCTTGGGTCCGTTGCACTTAAAGTACGGCTCAAAAGTATAAAGATTTTAGAAATTAATTTTGTATTTAAAAATTAATTGGGCGGCGAAATCTGGCGAAACTTTACAATTTTAGCTAAAAGCTGAAAGCTCATTGAAATTTTTGTGTTTATAGAATATTCTGTTACCGAATTAATGAAATCCTCTAATTTTAGTCTTATTCAACGCACAATTGGATAACATTTCAAGGTATAGTTACAAGAAAAAGTATTAAATAATTCAGTTACTTTTGAGCAATACTATATGTTCTTTCTAATTTGATATGTACTTATATTCTAATATATTTTATAATAAACTTAGTCTAAAAGTAATGAAATTATTAAATTATTTATCTCTCTTTGTTTTCTTTCAGTAAGAGTCATGTACTCAGAGAAAAGATAAAGTTAAATCCACAAGAAAATTCATTCATTCTAGATTGTTTGTTAAAAGTAAAAGTTCGGTCAATGCAAATGTAAACATTTGATTCTTTAAAAAAAAATGCAATGAATTCATTTGCAGTGCTCCAAGCAGAGGTTTTGTATTCAACTGCGCAACAAAATTGCATCTGATTGGTTGCTATTGGCGCGCAGTTTAACTTCTAAAGTGACGCAAGACGCACTGTGCATGTACATAGGTACATGTACATACATCAGTGAGTGTAGGTTAAGAATTTATTGCCGTGGTAGGAGAAATGAATTTTGTTTCTGTTGCCGTACACTTTGCATACATGAAATTGTCCCATTTCCATTTGTCTGGGCAAAACTTGTTGCCCAAAGGGCAAAGAGAGATCTCTGGTTGAGTCATGAGTGTACACCGCAGACCGCAGTGTACACGCTGGTAGTCTGGTACACGCCGATGGCTGCCGGTGATTAGTTTAGGTCGTTTAGGTACATATATGTCGTTCGTTTTATAAAGTTTCAAATTGTGTCGCGAATTAATTGTGAAAAATGAGTGGTGCGAATAACTAGAAATCCACAAAGCTTCTTTATTAAAAAACTGAGGTCTGCTTCAATACGTAGAATATTTTGAATGTAAGTACAACTTTTATTTCACGGGGTTCATCAACATTCACGCCGCTGCAGGCAATCTAACCTAAAAATTTATAACTGCACGAAATGTTTGAAAAAAACCGTATTTAGGGTTCATTCAATTTATTGTCTGCCAGTAATTTTCATCAGTTGAGCTACTGCACTTGCATTAGTCCCCTGAGTTACTTAAAGTTCTCTATTTTATTATAATTCGAAGAATTAGGAACATTTTCATAGGCGCAGGGTTGCCAAGCAATATTTTTTTTTAACTTTTATAGCTATTCTTGGGTAACAATTCTTAGAATATGAAAATTTTCTTACATCTACACTGTATTTAGTTAAAATATTTTCAAAAATTCTGGACGAAATTTTAGCATAGGTCTCGTAAAAAATTATTCGTTTTTCTTAGCTTTTGTTTTTGGATTGTAAGTGCACTGCGGTTTAACATGTTTTTAATAATTCTATCTCATTTATTGGTTTTTTTCAATGCTGCCATTCCATAAAAGAAAAAAATCGAACTTTTATTCGCCTCCATTCTTATGGTTGCAAATCTCATTTATTGCTTTTGTTAATTTTTTCGAATATTTCTTTTCCTCAAGAGTGTTGCGATGATGAAATGAAACCTGAAAAATGGTGCTGTTCCATAAGAATAAACAATCGAGCTATTATTCGCTTCCATATCTTATAGTTGCAAATTAATTGCCATTTCATTTGTCTCGTAACATTCTACATTAGAATTGAAGTTCTAATATAACAATTCGATTTCCTCATATTACTTCACAAATACTAGAATTTTATTATAGGTACCTTTTCACTCTCTAGGGCGAAAAAAAAAACAAACTTTTAATACCTTTTGCATAAAACGAATTAAGTATTCGAAGGAGGAGGTTTATTTCACCTTTATTCCCAATCACTGATCTGTTTGTCTCTTTTACTCTCACGTGTTTTGTTTGTCTCTTTCGCTTTGAGTAGGGTTTTAAGCGTTTTAAGCAATGAAATTGTTGCTCTAATGAATTGTTATTAAAAATATGTACTTTAAAATGCCGCAGCACTTGGAACATAGTTTAAATTTTACCGCCACCATCTTTGAAAATCTGTTGTAAATCAACACCCTTAATATTTGATGTTTTAAGAAAAACGCCATTGTGGAAGTGTTATTACCTTTTATTATTCATGTTCAACAGCCGATTACATCGAGTATGCAGGAATCAGAGTAAGGGCTGATGTATGTAAAGAACGGAAATAGAAAATTAAAAAAAAAATACGCAAAGTAAAAAAAAAGCTGAACCGAAAATACCCTATATAACAATATCGCATATACGCAATTCATGACCTCAGAACCAAAGGGCTGTATAATGATTTTACGTTTTACTTAAAAAAAAAATATTTAAAAGAAAAAAGAGGGATCCTTTTGTCTATCTTTTTTTGAAAATAGAAATAGTTGAATCATTGACTTTAGGTTCTGTAAAGATACGTGTATTTTGAGATGTATTAATCTTCATTTTATATTTAAATATCGTATAATAGAGCTCTTGATTAAACCCTTTGTGTTCTAGCGTCACGAATAGTTGATTGAAGTTTAGAAATATATTCGAATGAAGATATACAGTCGATGTGAAAACTTGATAATCTATATAATTGTATAAACTATAATAATAATAATAATAATAATAATAATAATAATAATAATAATATGATATCTTTTAAGGAGTAAAATTAATATTTTGATATGTAATATAAGTAAATGAAACATTTGTACTTTAACAGTATAGAGCAGTCATTTTGTTGTAATAGTATTATCCATATTGTACATTTATATATATTTTCATTTATCTATCCATTCCTTTTATTCTTAATTTAAAAAATTCCCACTCAATTTGTCTCAGTGCTCCCCTTGATTTCTTATCTAAAAAATTGTATATAGTTAGATATTTATTGTTTAATGTTCGAAGTTTATTCAGAGTTTCAAAGTTTTAAAATAATTTCATCATAAAATAAATGTCAAATTAAATATTTCTCGCAAGATTGCTTTCTTGATAAGTTAAGACGAGAATCGTCAGCTTCAGTCTATAAAGCTCTAAAATGGTCTCTTCCTCTTTCTTTTTTTTTACAGAAAAATGCCACTCACTACTTCCGTTAAATATATCATTACCAAAAGATGGTAAATTAAGACTCGCATTAGCTTCTGGTGATAATGTAGGGTCTTACATTGCCGATTGATGAGAATATAGAGTTCTTCATTGTCAATTTATGATAATGCAGAATTCTTCAGTGCCTATTGATGATAATTTAGGGCTCTTCATTGCCGATTGATGGCAATGTAGGGTCTTATTAAAGCCCGAATTGCGATTGATTCGAATTACATTTTTATCCAGACATATTGCTGAAAAAACATCCATAAATATTGCATTTGATATAAATTATTTTAACGCGGAAAGCAGTGTTAAAATAGGACTTGCTTTTTCTGTAAATTTTACAGTAGTTGTCCATTTTAAATGATAATCGTGTACCACAATAATAGAGTATTAAGAGCAGCGATTACATTTATAATAACTACAAGAAACCATCTTTAGTGTAGATGAATATCCTAACTGATTTTCAAATTTTTGTCACAAAAATCAGTTAAAGACTCATAGTAATGACAAGTTGCCGGTGTCACTTCACAAGGCGGCTCCTGTGACAACTCAGACGGTAAAGTAGAGAGTCGACAAGGTAGATTCCACAATACCATCACATGGCAATAAAAAGGTTTTACATTACCGGTTGATGTCAACAAATGAACATGCTTTTGTTAACTTGTCGTCTCACTGTTTACCGACTGAACAGCCATACAATCCACCTTACTCCACTTAATCTATGCAAAAGGCGTATTTGGAAACACAATCATTCTTGCTACCAATTGCTACATAATTTTCGTACAGATACAATTCAATTCTTAGAATAATAACTTGTGATATTTTTAGTCTTCGGACCTTAAAAGATTAATTTATTGAACAATTCCTATGAAGAGGTATAGCACCATGTGACAAAATTCTTCTAATGATTAATAGGACGTTCCATAAAGGGAAAGTATTTTGAGACTCATGTTTTCTTAGGTGACCTACAAGGATATCGACAGTACGTTTATAGATGCAATTATTTACGTAATTAGTTAATAAAACGAGGACAGAAAGCAAATATCACTGTACTGTATTTTGAAACTTGTGAAACATTGTTCACTGTTTGCTTAATAAGTTATTTACGGAGCGGACAGTTGATTATTAAAAAGAAAATTTTAATTAGTGATGCAATATTTAAACGAAAATACCCATATTTAATATGAAGACATATAGGTCATGAAAATATCTTTACAAATAGGGGGAGAAAGAGAGACAAAGAAAAATGAATTTCGAAATTCCAATAACTTTCCGAAAATTTTTGGGAATTTTTAAATTAAATTCTGGGAAATTTATGATGTTAGAATAAAATACCGGTAAAATTAACGTAAATTTAATTATTCTATTTTGTTGGACTTTGGGTAATTTTCGTAAATTATTGCATCATTAATTTAAAAGGGTCGGACAGAGATATACTTTCTTCAAACATTTGAACCTTACAATTGCACGAGCACGAAGCGTACAATTTATATACATAGCCAAAGTTTCCATTATATGATTTTGTGAATAATCGGCTGTAATTGAAGACTAGAAATTTTGAATGAGTCGTTCTTAAACCATACACGTGTTAATTCTAATTCAGCAATTACACATTTGTCATGGGTAACTCAGTTGAGCTTTTGAGACTTTGAGTCTAAGGCTAACAGCCCAGCCGCCCATCTCACGGGCTGTTAAGGGCAAATGGAAGGTGTGAATTTAGCCATTGTACATTCCGCCAACTTTCTCGTAAATAAATAAAATATATTTTGTACAGCAGGCACCGATGGGTAAATCCTTTCCTCATTGCTGTCTGCTGCGCAAAATGTATTTTACTTATTTATTTACTTATGATGAGTAGGTTAGCGAAATATATATGGCTAAAGACACGCGTTTCATTTACCCTTGATATAATATTTAATCCGATTCGTTGAAAATAAACGAACAGTCCGTCATTTTTTGGTTTTAAAAATAGACATAACAATTTTCATTTATATTTAACAAATTGAGCTTCAATTTGACTAAAATTATTCTTTCATTCACCTGGTTAATTATCTTCAAAAGTCGATGGATTGCATCCTCATATTCATTAAATTTGACAACTATAACGTTATGGAGATTCTGCATTTTATTCGTAAAAAATAAATATAAGTTTTATATCACAAGCAAAAAATTTTTAATTTAACCTTTGGGTAATTTATGATAAATTTTCCTAAGTTACCGGTAAAATTATTTTAAAATACCGAATATTTACACAAATTTCACGAATAAAATGCCGAATGAGAGGAACCCTTAGTCACTGATTGAGAATGAAAGTAATTTTTAAACAAAACGGTCCAATATTGACTATAGTTACACTGGACCTTATTTATTTCTACAGTAAATATTCACCCATTTCAAATAACTCGCATGAGTACTCTTTTAAATTATATATATTTGTTATTTATATTATATTAAATTGTAATATCTTCTGTTTATTTAGTATATTAGTTTCAGTATGATATGTTTATTCACAACTTGATGTGAGCGCTTATAATTAAATTTCTTTCATCTATATGTAAGTATTTATATAAATAAAGAATCTACTATTAGTTAAGTACGATGCTAACGTATAAATTGAAGAAGCGCATTGAAGAAGCGAAATGAAGCACAAACAAGGGGACATCGTGCGTTTTTGTTTTGGCGAGTATGCTTTTAAAGCATTTTAGGTTTTTAGAATGCTTTAATTTACTTTGCTTAATAAAGTATCATCGCGCATCTACAATGCTATTCGACATATTAATAATTTCACAGCGAATGTATAATAATACGCTTATTCTTCTAATAATTGTCAAAGATTTCCTATATTACAGAACTTGAAGAGATGCTCTCGGGTTTTCAGAATTTAAGGGTGTTGGATCTAAGTTCTAATCCCGAAATTCGATTTCTTCATTTTAATTAAAAATTTTACACTTAAATCTTTTCTCGCTCTATAGACACACTTCTATTTCGAAAAAGGGCGAAAAGATATATAATTCTAATATTGAGAGAAATGGGGAGATTGAATTTTGAAGTGAGAACATGGTTTCAACACCTTTAAGTCGACTTGAAAACAAAAAATAAGTTATCGTTGATCAGACTCCTACATACATTGCATCTTATCTTCTACGTAAATTTTCAATGTTTCTATATTAAATTGACAATGTACATGGCCACTGGAACAATTTAAGTTTGAAATGTGGGAAAGATTATGTGTGAATTAAGTAGACTTCATGATATGCATCCGTCAATATCTCCTATAGATTTTTTTTTATGTAATAGCATTTTGTACACATTCGATACGCAGAAGGGACGCTACGATATTTCATATTAAATGGTCGACGAAGGTTACAGTTTTTAAAATATGTAACGAAGGTCGCCGTTGTTATTCACTTTGAATAATAAAAATAGATTGCATATACTGAGAGTTCAAGTGCCTTAAGGGCATTTAATACTTTACCATAATAGCAATTTAGTGTCGTTAACTTTACATTCTCAGTAATACCAATTTTTCACTAAAACTAGACTTTTTACCTCCGTTTCATGCAGACGGAGGTAAAGTTTTAGCGGCAAATATTTATTATTGTGAACAAAGTTGGCGAAACTGAAATTGCTTTTTTGGTAATCACCATATGCCCTTAATGAGTGTGGTGATCAAAAATTTAAATATTTTTTTATGACAGTCACCATTTAAGGCTGTTGGAGCATTTTTCCAAAAATAAAAATTGCTATAGAATGACTCAAATCTTCTCTAATGGCAATGTAACAGGCGACAATGTTTTTTTCAATGTGAATTTAAGTTAAATAAAAGCTTCTTTTTTTAAAAAAAACATATATGTTTTCTAATAGCTCTCGCTTAAAAAATATTTAAGTTTCTGATTGTCACCCTACCTTTCATTATATGGAAGATATGACATTGGAGCTGCTTTAAAGATCTATATCTCATAAGAATATATAACTAGAATCTGGATTTTCTACTACCTAGAGTTTCGTTTACGGATTTCTTAGTCAGGCGAAGTGGGTTCTTAATGTCGAGTATTTGAGCCTATTTACGATACGATTTTTCTTTTCAAACGTTGTTATCTTTGAAAACTGAACCTTCATTCTCTTCATTTAATGGTATTTAAGGTAATCTCTTGTATACTGCGACATTTGCTAGTGATTATCATCGCGTAACATTAATTAGCCTTCCAGAATATTATCTTCTTGAAGAAATCTAAAAATGGAAAAACCAGAATTGAAAAATATTTTTAAACTAATAGTAGAATCATTTGATTAATCACATAAATATATACTTTAAAACCATTATTAATAAGTGTCGAGTTTGCATATTGATTCAAGGAAAATTTCTACTTTTATTAAATGATAAAAGAGAGCCTTAAGGTTCTATTATCATTTACAATTAATAAAAGTAGAAAAAAGAACACTTTTGTATTACCTTTTTACTGTAAGTCCTCTTCACACTTTGGAATGTCAAAAATTTCAGCGAATAGCGGTGGCAGTTTAAGCTTTGTCCAATTCCGTCTAAACCAATCAAGAAGTTTTGCATGTTGTACTCCAAGAGCTCTGAGTTCAGGTATCCTTTGTGAAACGGCAGTACTGTCTGTATAAACGACACTGGAAGTGGTCTCATTGGAAGTTGACTTACTTCTAGTCACTTGGACATTTAAGGCTTCCAATATACGGTCTTGTAACCTTTGAACCGCTTTAAAATCATTTAAACCCGGTCTTTCACTAAGAAGGACAGCACCAGAGAATAAACCCAGTTCTGCATCCGTCAATTGATGAGCATTTAAGGATTCAGTGAACTGCATTACCGCTAGCACGAAATCTGGCTGTTTTTGAAAGCAAAGACCAAAGATATGATGATGAAAACATAACTTTTGTAAATAATCTTTGAAAGTTTTACTATGTATGGTTACTTTCTGTACAGTAAAAATTTTCGGGTAATATGAATTGTGGGAAATAATTGAAACAATATCTTACCTCGTACATCAATTCCAATTGTTGTTTGGTGATATAAGTACCGTCTTCAAAAGTCATAGTATTATTGGTGGTCATTCTGGATATATGGCTTAGCCATACCTCGAAGAAACCAACTTTTATTAAAATTAACTGATCATCTTGGGGAAGATCCGAAAAACCAGGAACCCTTTTGGCGAATTCGACCACCCTTTGAACCGATGGTGTAACTCGTGTTGCAAATTGTTGCCATAGCCATATTCTCTGAGATTCCACTGTTTCCGCCGTAGAAGATGCCACTTCCGGATCCTCAGAACTTGTAGGCTGCAATGGCACATAAGTTACTGATTTTGATTTTAATCATTTTTCATCAAAATAAACCTGAATGTAAATCCCCAAATAGGATAGGGACCCATATGGGTTTCTATGTAATAGTTTCCTATGTGAGGATTCGTACCAGGGTGCCAAATTTGATAGGTCTTGGTTCGACAAGCAAATTTGGAATTTTTCGAAATATTTCCCTCTCAGAGGCCGTCCATAAGTCACAATCGATTTTTGAATAATTATGTTTCATTTACATCTATCACTTCCATATATCAGATTATAGGTTTAACCTCCCCCCCCCAGTGATGGATGGTTATTTTTCTTCTTCCACCTCCTTCATTCTGAGTTACATGATTTATGAACGGACTCCTTATAAATACACAAAAAACGTACACAAATTTATTTTCACTATTTGCTCTTTACCTTTTTATAGGATTAAGAAAATTGAAAACCAGAAATAATGAAAATGTGAAAAATAAAAAAATGTGACGAATGTACCCACCCTTGCCAACATACAAATATTTACAATACTATATGAGGAATTTAATATTTCTCACTGGTATTATCATAGGCTTTTGAACTAGATCTCTTGTCGATTCCTCAGTGAACCCACAGTGAGCATGATGAGCTTGTGAAACTTGATGAATAATGTCATAGATCGCCAACTCCTTCCCATCCACGTCTGACTGATCAGCCTCGACGACAGTAGGAGCAGGTGGTACACGCGGACTTGTATTTTGACTTTGAATATTATTATTGTTATTACTAATATTATTATTGTTATTGCTCGTGTTATTATTAACACTAGATGTGAGCTGTTGTGTTTGCGTTGTTGTTGTGGTTGCCGTCGTTGTTGTCGTCGCTGTCGCCACTGCATCGTCGGGTCCTCGCTCTCGCGATCTCTTTGGCACACGGCCGTATCGTACAGCTGAAAACAGTTTTAAAAAATTATATATTTTTTCAAAACACTGTCTACATCTAGTGTACCTAGTATATCTCGATATATCGCTATATATATCGTATGTAAAGTCATAAGTGAGGTCATAAGTAATAACAAGGTCGTCAGTTCAATCTTGCCTCGCAATGCATTTTTTAGATCATTTTTTGTGAATTTTTCTTGAAAATTCTTAAAATCTAAACCGCCAACTTTGGGGTTTCGAGCTTCGGTTTGGGTCAGACTTTGACATTTTCGCGCCACATTTTTTTTTTACACATCCCTACTAGAAAATCAGTTTTTATACTTACAGTCTCTAGACATACCGACTGCTAAACACTTCTTGAACCTACAGTATTGGCAGCGATTTCGATTCAACCTTATGACCAGACACTTGCCGTCTCTTAAGCACCTGTACTCTATCTGTTTTTGAATGCTTCTTCTGAAGAATCCCTGGAAGAAAAAGCAACAATTATAGTCAAATGGTTTATTACGTAAAATAACAAGAAAGCTTGTAGTAATTAACTATGTATAATGTCCGAGGTAGGAAATTAGTTTAAATTCTTATCATGAAGATTATTATCGTCATTAGGGTTGACAACAATAAGCAGCACTTTAAATTATTCACCTTACAACCCTCACAACTGGTCACTCCGTAATGATAACCGCTCGCTTTATCTCCACAGACTTTGCACGGGACAAAACTTTTTGATGGTGTTGGACTGTTGGAATCTGCCACCGCGTAATGTTGTTCTTGAAAATAAAAAGAAAAGCGATTAAAATAAGTATATATTTGGTGATAAATATATTGAAATGTTATTCATTATTAATTAGTTATTAATTATAATAATTAATTAATTAATCTTATTTCTTTCCATTTTTCGCGTTAGGGGAGAATGAAGTCGTAACGGGTTGCCCCCGTATTTATTGATGTTAAATATTTAAATACTTCTGAATAAAATGGAATTGTGAAAAAATATTTCGTTCATTTGAATGTTCAAAGCTCCAGACTCTAAATACAAAGCCTGGAGCTGTTTGCAATAAAATAAGTAAAGTTACACTGAATAAATACATTTTAATTTGATTTAATAACGAGAAAGTGCACCATTTCCGTTAAATCAAGTTTCTCAACATAAAATACGAAGTTGTGACAAAATCGAGAATTTACAGTAAATATCTCAAATTTTCCGACTTGTAATTTTTTCTGGATTTTCCAAAAATTGTTTATTCCTATTTCGCACACAAAAGTTCCTGTTTAAAATACTTTCTTGCGATTTTCGCGTGTCTGAAAAATGCGTCTTTGTTTTTTTTTTAATCTAGCAAAACATAATTGGAAGGTAATATCCACACAAAACATTACAGTTTTTAATCAATTTTGTTTAAAAGTGGTGTTGATTTCTAAAATTTCCTTAGTATATTATCTCTTACTCATCAGATTCGAGTTGTAAGCGACTGCACGACGATGGTACGGAACGTGGTTAACGGTAATCCGAAGGTGAACGCTCGGGAAAATTGTGAATTACGATACACGAACACTCGACATACACTCTCTTACCACATAATTGAGTAATGAACTAAACCTTAATCATACTTGCACAATTGCCAAAAGTATGAACCTTTTAATTTCGGATATTGCAGCAAGTGAAAATTTGGAAGAATGTATTATAATACTTGTGAAGAATGAGTCATTGACCTGAAATTGATTAAAACCCCTTGAATATATTTTTCACAGAGCGGATAAATTTAATATGCTAGAAACTTCGGAAGGAACTAAAATTTGTTGCTTTTTCAAGTTGTTTTTCCTACTTTCATACCAAACTGTTACCAGCAAGATTTTGTATAAAATTAATTTGAAAGAACTATGTCCTCACAAGAACATTTTAAAATGTTCATATTTATCTCAGATTCTCACAAAGTTAGGGTGTTCCGTAATATAGAATGAAAAATCGTATTTCCGCTTAGTAAAAAATAAAATATTTTGAGAGAAACGCTTTCACGCTGAACCGTGAAAGTGTTTGTGTGCATATTGCACATTCGACCACTTTCAATTAATCAAAAGTGTCCATATAAGTAGAGTAAAATGTTGATTGGAGTATTAGACATCAGTGAATGGTGTGGAGATATGATTTAGATTAGATTTTGCGAAAAATCCAATTGGTTTTGAACTTTATTTATTTGTTTTATAACTTTCTTTTGGGACTCATGGTTTTGCGCTTTATATTTTTAGGTGTTAAATTCTTGGCTTATAATGTTGGACTTATTTTTTATAATATTTACATTTACAAGTCCTTATGGGTTTGAGCTTTATCGTTTTGAACTTTTTTTATTCGGATAAATTTGGGAATTATCATTTTGAATCTTATATTAATGGAATTTATATTCTCGGGACTTGTGATTTCGGTCATTGGGGCTTACAATTAGTTAAAGTAAAACTTTTCCCCTTTAACCCGCTTTTAATGGTGTCCAAATTCTATACGATATTGATCTACCTTAACTAAGTAATAAAAAAGACGATTCGATCCATTCGTACCCAGTACACGTGCATTAGAAAGCGTTTCACATAATCTAAACCTGTATTTTCTCCTTCAGGACATTTTCATAAATATGTTCTCCCGGCTTCAACTTTAGTTCACGAACTTTATTTACACGCTGCTCTCATATTACAACTCTTAGCTCTTACATTCACATTGGTACAGGGAGACAATCAAAGACTACGAATCTATACGTATGTGAACTTAGATGCTCCTCAGCCGCGTCGTAGTCACGGATTATAAACTCTAGATAACTTTATGACCCACACTGATGCAAATAGAAAGTTCCCAAGCTTAAATCGCGATCAGTTTTCTCGATGGTGCTCGGTTCAGGTGTACAGTATTGATTTTCCAAAAAAATCGAAATAATAACTCAAAATAGTTCAATTGGAATTTAAACTAATTGAAAAAGACTAGAAACAATTCATAATATAATAACTTAATAAATTTGAAAAGAATTCCAAATAAGTCTAAGATATTAAAAGTTGAGATAAATAAATAAGACAGAAAAGTGTAAACTTACTCTTTTTTCTGGCGCCACATCAGTTCATTTTAATTCCCGGATTACGGGAACAAAACGTCAAATTATAAAATTTCCTCAGGCCTACAGGCTTCTTAGAGTTCGTCTACAGTTCATCTGCTTCCAGCTAACGTCTCTTTCCGCTCTCGATCATTTTGATCATTTCCTTGATTATTTTTCATATTTTTCAAAAATGAAAGGGGAGTTACGCCAACACCTACAGCCTCAAAGTAGTTGCAGGGATGAGAAAAATTTATAATTTGACGTTGTTCCCATAATCTATGCCAATTGAAATGAACTGACGTGACGCTAGCAACATGAGTAAGTTTACACTTTTGTGCCTTTTTTTTATTAATAACTCCATCATTCTTAAAGAAATATTTAGGTTTTTGGTTGTTATCCTGCCGTGCATAGACAAAGAATATCTGGGGTGGGATAAACAAGAAGGAATTGAAATAAGGCGTAGAATGATATTAACAAAGCCGTGGAGGAAAATTGGCGTGGATAAATTTCTATCCTTTACTTCCAGCAGAGCTATAAACCGCCAGAACGCCATAGCAGCGCTGATGGAAAGCGGTATCTGCGCTAGCATGCGGCATGCGCAGTAGATTTAAATTGCTTTTAGATGTTGTTTAACCCAATCTGACTCACAATATATTGCAATCTAATGCGCCAATTACTGGCGCAGAATCCTTTTTTTTTTATTAAGGCCGAACAAGAGCGAAATTAATTAAAGGTGCAGAGCTTTTATAGAGTTTTCGTGTGCGCAAAATTCGCAAAATGAGTCACTTCACTATATGCAGAAAGCACCTCAATAAGGTTACATAAGACGGAGACAGTATAATCAAGCAGTCCAGCGAGTCATGTATGTACAATCACGCATAAACGCCATAAGCGGTTGCGTGAACGCGGAAGAGTCTGCATCTCGGAGGAAAGGCTGCGTCCTATACAGTCCTATACGTAACCAGCATAACACGCGCGTGTGATATAAAACGAATGTGGCGGAAGCAAACTAGACTTGCACGAAAAATCAATCACTTTTCATTCATTCCAGCCGCGCCAATTGTAATCTCAAACTTCGAAGTCTTCAATTTACTTAACACATATTATACTCAGGCTTTCTTTTTTACTCTGTTGAGCAACTCATTTGAAAAAAAAATAGAAGTCTATATATAGAGCGAAAAAATGTATAATTTTATTACTTTCTGTATAAAATGAAATAATTGAAGACGAGACCTCGAATTCTTCGTTTTACGCAAAAAATAGTAGATTAAACATTTTGCGGCTCAGTAGACATTTTTCTATATGAAAAAGACTGGTGTAAAAATGTTGAAGGGTTCTAGTAGGGCCCTGGATAGGTT
>JAUEJJ010000046.1:16016183-16036797 GCA_032164275.1 Synergus coniferae
ACTACTGCTATTAATTTAATTTAAATGATTTTAAAGGATTCAAAATAAATTGAAACTGTTTAATAAAATTTCATGATATTTTAATAGTTTTAAATTAATTCAGAAGAATTGAAATAAATACAAAAGAATTAATAAAATAATATTTGTAAAATATATAACAATATAATATAATAACAAGAATTCCAGAGAATTCAATAAAAATTTAAAAAGTAATAAGAAAAATTATTTTATGAGATATCAAAGGAATTCGAAAGTTTTCAAACCCTTATTTCAAATACTTTAAACATTTTATATAGGTTTTAACTTTAGAAAAATTTTAAGTGATTTTAAGCAGCTTTAAGAGATTTTCAAGAATTTAAACATTTAAGAGATTGCAAGAAACTTCCAAAATATTTTTAAAAATCTGCTTGCTTCGATAGTACGTTCTCAATAGGATTTTGTCGTCTTCGATTCTTAAATGCAAAAGTAAACTAATTTACTTAAAGCTCTTTCGGCTCTAAGGGACCCATTCTCATTACTTGCATTTCGCGTTCGATGTTCAGTTTAAAAAACAATTAAGTTATAAATTAGTATATTCTTTTTAATTTTGCAAATTTTCACCTAGCAATTATTCAGTAATTTGGTAAATATTTTAACAGTAATTATTTTGCTTTCTCAACTTTTTGTTTCGTATTTCGTATAATACGTCTAGAAATTAGTTATAGGTGTGCAAAATGAGGGCTGGTCCGGTCGGATTCGCGGGTCGTCGCGGGTTTGCGAGTCAGCCCGCAACAAATAGTTTTCAATGTGTTTTTAAATTCTTATCTAAGATGACTTGCTTGACTTATTGTTAATTGGAAAATTGACCTTCCATGTCTAATACTAAAAAGTGTACTAAACGCCAATCCAATCCCTCCATTCTTTAAAAAATTATTATGCAAAAAAAGGCGGGGTTTTTGAGAAATTAGACCTTTTATATTTTCATTTAAATGTTGGCCATTTTTTGGTATTTTTTAAATTTTAGTTCTCGAACTCCGAAAGAATACGATAAATCTTCTTAGAATCTGGGAAGAAAACTTAAATATGTCAATTAGCTCAAAAGCTAGAGGTTTAAAGAAAAATTTTCTATTTTTTTTTTAAACTTCCCTGTGAGTAAAGGATATTAGAAACGTTTTTGGAACGTTCTAAAAACGGTTCCTATGTCTAATAATCGAAAGACGTTTCAGAAACGTCCTCAGAACGTTTTTAGAACATCGAACATATTCCTGGAACGTTTTTAGAACGTTCCAAAAACGTTTCTAATATCGTTTGCCCACTGGTTTACTTCAGAAGTTAAATACTCATAACTGTATATCAAATTTTTTCATCGACAATCATTTCAACAACTTGAAGTAATTAGATTACCTATCTAACTTGAAATGGATTCGACGTTAACATTTTTGCGGAAAACTGATTATCCCCCCCTTTCTCTTCGTGTTTCATAAAAATCTGCTAATTTCTTAAATTTAAACAAGTTCTAGATTCGTTACTTTGAATTTTCGAATGTTTATCAAAAACTCAAATTCAGCGACCCTTAACGGTTTGCATCTGTCCTGAATTACTTTCGTGGCGGTTGAATAATGAATACTTAAAATATTTCTGTCGTGCTGGAGTAACTGAAATTACTTTGGCTGTGCAAGTGTAAAAAGTTCCAAATGAGTGCGTCTGTAATTAGCGTCAAATACAAATTACAATACAAGTAATTTTTGTGACTTAATAATTACCGGTACAATTCGCCTATATTTTGTCGACATCGAGAGACTTTACTTGAATGCAGAATTCACAACTCCTGGTGGAAAGTGCTGATTTGACTTTCAGAGAAATTTTCCTTTCAAGCTTTGATCAATCTACTCGTAAAATTCCGTCTGGTTTATACTGTTTATATCGAACACTGACTTCAGGTATCCTGACTTTCTATTAAAGTGCAAAAATCCGATCACGGAAGAAACTGTTATCCTGATGTGTTTTGAGAACCAGTCACTTCATCTAACAATGATTTTATAATCCTTCTTTTTTTTTTGGCAATTCACTCACACCATATGCATATCACTCTTTAAGCACAAATAACAACACAAAACAGCACAATTATCAGTCACAACTGAAGCCTCAGAAGGTATATTAACATAATGTTACTAGAGAAAAGCACGTGCTTCATATTTCGGTGGTGTAATCTTCGACCCGCACGTATACCTTGTGTTATGTTGATGCTCTTCCTTTTAAGGAAGAGTGTCAAGTGACTCGGGAGTTTGCGACTCTTGAGTCTATTATAAGAATATAAACTTAATTTTTTTGGAAATCTGAGATACTGAATTTTGAAAAGTGTATCCAAAATTAAAGCACGATAAGTCTCTCACGTGGTCGCTCGGTACTTTTTAGCAGAGTGCTGGTAGCTCGCTTAAAGATGCCGGCTTTCGCGAGTGCTGTTGTGAGTTGTCTCCTCTCATCCCGCGGTAATCGTTGTTGAGAGCTTTGCGTACCTGTGAGGTAAGTAAAACCGGCGCGTTCGCCGTGTTACAGCACTGCAACGCGCGGCGAAGCGATGCTCTGCAGGGGGAGGGGGAGGAGGAGGATTGGGAGGAGAATTGAGAGGAGGATTGAGAGGAATGGGAGCTGGAAGTATTGGGGTGAGAGAGAGGGTGGGAGGGAGGGAGAGAGCCGAGGGCTCACGATAAACACAAGCAAAGCCAGAGGAAAAGGAAAAGGGAGAATCGAGTGAACCGGGTGTAAATAGCAGTACCACAGCAGTACCACGGCACTACCGCAGCAGTAGGTTTACCTGGTGGGGGGCACTGGCAGAAGCCGATGGACGTTGAGGGGAAGAGTTGTTCACGAACATGGAGTCACTACCGTGGTGTATGTATGGTGGGACCGGACGGAACGGGACGGCGGTGGTTGCTATTGGAGTGGAGGGAGTGGACCAACTGGGTTCACCAACGATGATAGTTCAATGACCGAGAAGTGCCGAGAAGGCTCGAACAGTTGCTGCACCTATACCCATGAGCATACGCGGCCCGCTTATGCTAAAACTGATTTTGCCATTTAGGTGGTCATTTAGTGTGGTCCTATGTGAGAATCGAGATGTTACTCCACGAGACGATCTTAACTCTAACACCACGCAATTGCCACTTCCTAGCTTCAATCGTTTTCATTTGAGAACTTCAGAACAATTCAATTCTCTTGTTTTTGCGCATTTTTTAAAACCATTGTTGACCAAAAAACAATACAATATCATCAGGGACGACTTGAGATCGAAAAGTCACCTGGGGAAATACACTAGACCGGTCCACACCCCCACCCCTCCCTCCTTATTAAATAAAACTGGAAACTGCACCTTAAAACATATTTTGGCAAGAGTACAAAAACAGAAGTATCCCAGTGGGCAAACGATATTAGAAACTTTTTTGGAACGTTCCAAAAACGTTCTGGAAAAGGTCCCTATGTCCGATGTCCAAAAGACGTTTCAAAAATGTCCTTAGAACGTTTCTAGGACATCGCACATATAGGGAAAGATGTTCATCAGAGGGGTCTAGAAAAGTAAAAGCTCATCATTTTCACCCTGTTTACTAATAAGTTTTTTTTTATTTAACTATGAAATTCTGAAAAATTCAAAGAAATTCAACATTAATTCAGGATCTACAATGTTGTAAAATACAGCATACTTTGTGACTTTGTAACTCTTAAGTTACATCTGCCACCCACTAATAATTTTTAACAACAATTGTATAATAACTGTAGCCAAGGCTACAGAGGGTGGGGGGAGATCTTGGAGACACCCCTATTAAACAAATGAAGTTTTGTGCTGCATGACTGAAGAACACCAAATGCGTTCTTATGTGCAATTTTATTAAGAGTGACATTTTTGCGTCACAACGATAACCGAATTATTAGCGATATAACTGAGGGGTAAGGGGATGCTGATGTGATTTTGTAATTACATTAAATATTCATAATCATACAAAAGTCATCATAACTATGAATCCTAATTTTGAGTGAGCTTATATATGCTACAATTAACAATTGTTTGAAAATTTTCCAAATTATCAGATTACCTAAGATACGAAGGCCTTAGGACTTTTGAGTTCATCAAATTACTGAAAATTTCCAAAAATTTGCCAATTATAATTAAAAATTTTAAATCTACATACTTCATCAACAGTCTTCTTTCTGTGAGAAGAGAGGGGGATACAATTTTATTATGCAACGTATTCTATCATTAAAAAAGCTTCAAATTGCAAAACTTACCACAATTTTGCAGTATGGAACCAGGGCTGGTATTGTCCAAAGGGCTGCTGGGTCCCTTTGTGTTTGGCTCTTTCTTCACACTGTAAAAATAAATTCTAAATTTCATTTCTTCATTTTACTCAACAATTATTAAAATTATGTATATATTTCTTTGCTGTGTAGATGTACCCAATTTGGAAATATAAGATGTGAACAGAGCGAAATAATGTTTTATTTTAATCCTTTTTGAGTAAAAGGAAACGATTGAGTTTTAAAATTAGATCTCAAATTTTTCGCTTTAAGCAGAAAAAAAAGTATTAAAATTAAACGTCTTTTCGCAGATCGAAGAAACGATATAGAAAAGTCTCCATAATCACTAAAACCGAATTTTATCAAAAAATGACTATTTTGCTCCCCATATTTGTATCGTCTACTGAGACCAAGATTTGTTATTTTACCAAATATTGCCCATGAAAAATCTGAACATTTTTCTAGAATCTATAATCTCCCCATAGTTAAACAAAAACCGAAAAAAAAAATGGAAGCAAATAATGAAAACCAATATCAATTATTGTTATAGTTCCTACTCCATGAATTCAAAACGTGACCCCTTTCAAAAGAATCAATACACAGAAGAGTTGAATCATTTACTACGGTTTAGAGTTTATTTTATCAAAATTCATATTTAGTAAATAAAAACTAATATTAAGCAGCTTTGAAGAGTATACTCGAAACAACAGAAAAATCTTAATTTTCATAAGCTTCTTGTGGCTTCACACTTGAGGAATTTTTCCCATTAACTGAAGACTTATTTCCTTTTGAAAAATGTCCATCAAAAGGGAAAATTGGTTGAAACAACTAATTTTAGTCTCTCTCACCAAAATGAAAGTTACCTGATGAAAGTTGAATCTGCCACAGGACTCGAAGGAGTTGAGGATAAATCCGGAGTGGAGGCCGTGTTTGTTTCCTCCAAGTCCATCATCGTTCATTCCGAACAAGAATAAAATATAAACTTCTGAAATTCAAAAACGATTGACACAATTAAACGGCACTCATGATTTAGATTCCTGTAGCGAATCTAATAAAATTGCGATGAAAGGTTTTTCCATTTTGTTGACGTCGTTCACAAGAGTTTTGGAATTCGTCAAACTCGGGAGTTTTAGACGATTTATTAAGAGGATAGGGGTTGAACGCAGACCCGTCCGCGAACGCGGACTTAAAGAAAACAACTGACAATTGACGTTACCTCCACTTCTATTCTGGTTACTGCGATCTATTCCCTGTAACCCTGCGCCGCGTGCACCTGTTTTATCCAGAGGGTGGAAGCAAGAAATGTGCGCACGCGTCCAACTTTACAAGGGTAGAGAATTTCCCACTCATTCATGTGCGCCTGACGAGGGGTTGATCTCTCCAATTTTGAGTGTAGATCAGATTTCAAGATTTCAAAGATTTCCAGAGGTTTCAAGCGATTTCAAAATGAGATTTCAGTAAGGGATGATTTAGGGGGTAGTCACGGGTCACGGTTAGCGAGTTGTCCCGTCTACTTACGATTTTAACCCTATATACAGGTCCTGTGAGGTATTTCACTACCCCAAATAGACATCAAATTATGCTTAAATAATTTAACTATTAAAGCTATATTTAAAAAACAAACAGTTTTTTTTATATTAAAGGTTGATTTCCATTTGGGGTAGTCAAATACCCCACGGACCGTTTTTAGGGTTTTAAATATTTGATACTCTTCACGGTATTGAATCTATATTTTTTTAAATAATATTTTTAATATTTAAATATTTTAAGTTTATATTAGTAATAGCTCAATGAGTACGATTGTAGGCCACCCCCCAATGATTGGTCATTTGCTTTATTATTTTTTTTTCTCCGTTTTATGCAGACGGAGGAAAGTGGAGCAAAGAATATTTATTATTAACTAAGAGCGTAAAATTGGCGAAACTAAATTTGTTCTTATGGTAATAATAACCACATGACCTTAATATGGCCATTTTATTGAGAATAATTATTTCCGAATTATTAGTGGAATAACATATATACAGTAGCCTAATTTTTTTTGTACATTTCAATTAGTAACTGTAGAATAAGAACTTTTCTGGCATTTATGTGTTATAATATAATATAATACAATCTATTTTTGAATTATTAATCTTTTTCAGTTTTAAAAACTCCCGCCACTAAAATGATTTGTATATTTCAAAGTCGAAAAAATTAAGGTGTGACCAACCTTCGGGCGGTTTCATTTCCTACTGCGCATGTCCCAAAAAGAGCGCGTTTTTTGAAATTAATAAATACCCATTTGCAATATTACATTTTTAATATTTTACATACTTGAAAAAGTTAAGTATTTTTTTGACTCATATTATTCAAAATTTTTAAAGACAATCAGATTTTATTGATATTTCTTCTCTACGATTATTGGTAGTATTTATTAATTCCAAATAAGCGAGCGCTTTTTGTTACACTCATCGTCATATTATAGGTATGCCAGCATTTGTCTCTCACTCCCTTTCGTTTGTTTCAAATTTGAGGGAGTGAGATGCGAATATGACAAATGTTAAGGCATATATGTACATGAACGCCGCCATCTTTAGATATAAAAAATGATAAGTGGCAACAACGTGGTGGTGCGTGGTGGCAACCCTGAGTGGGGTATGTAAGATTGTAAGTGCGTGTGAGCCTATAGAGTATAGACAAGTATAGATGCATATAGATGCAGCATGGATGCGAGGATATGCGAGGACAAGTGACCACACAAGTTACAACATAACAGATGGACCACATTGAAATTCGTTTACGCCAAACAAAAACTATATCTAAGTACTTCTACTTCGACAAGTTTTAAACTTGCCGTTTATGAGATTTTACAACAATCTACCCTCGCAGGTGTTTATAATAGGTAACAATTTTTTTTTTTATAAATGTGTATAGAATTTACATTTATTTCAAAGCCGGCTTACCATAATTACATATAATTATTTGATATTAATATAAAATATAAATCTGCATTATCAAAGGGAAATTCACTGAATTTCGAAAAAACGAGAAACGTCAAGTACAAAATTTAACGTTTCAATAGATTAAACTAAACATGGCCAATGCATCCCGGATGTGGGATGTGTCACTTCCGAAGTTGAATCAGGTTTTATCTTAAACGTCAAGCCTCGGATTTGTGTACAACTTTTTCGACTTTTTTAAAAATGTATATTGACTTTTTTCTGTTTTTTTTTTTTTTTAACATAACACGAGTAAAAATAAAAAAAGTCTCAAACAGTTTGCTCAAAATTGTTTTCGTAATTTATTCTACCATAATCTCTTTCTTTTTGTTTCAGAAAATCTTTGAATATGGCCCCAAAAAAAATTTGTGGAATCGGGGCAGGATATGTTGGAGGTCCAACTTGTAGCGTTATAGCTCTAAAGTGCCCGGAAATTCAGGTTACCGTAGTTGATAAAAGTAAAGAAAGAATAGCTCAATGGAATTCTAACAAGTTGCCAATTTACGAACCCGGTTTAGATGACGTTGTTAAAAAGTGTCGAGGAAAAAATCTCTTCTTTTCAACAGATATCGAAACGGCTATTAAAGAAGCCGATCTCATATTCATTTCGGTAAATACACCAACAAAGACGTTTGGTCATGGTAAGGGAAGAGCAGCCGATCTTAAATACGTCGAAAGTGCTGCAAGAATGATCGCAGATATTGCAACAGAGGACAAAATTGTTGTGGAGAAAAGCACTGTTCCTGTTAGAGCAGCTGAAAGTATTATGAAGATATTGCGAGCTAATCATAAGCCGGGTGTATCGTATCAAGTAAGACTTTCAAATCCCTTAGAATTAATTTTAAAAAATATATTTTAATACTTAATCATTTATCCAGCTTAATCAAAAATAATGTTATTAATTTTATATATTCCTTGGCAGATACTTTCTAATCCAGAGTTTTTAGCAGAAGGAACCGCTATACAAGATTTGATACATGCCGATCGAGTATTAATTGGAGGTGAAAATTCAGCAGAGGGTGAAGCTGCAATTGAGGAACTATGTAAGGTTTACGAACACTGGATACCGCGGAAAAACATACTAACAATGAATACTTGGAGTTCTGAACTCTCAAAATTGGTTAGTGTAACAATAAAGATGTGTAGAACTACTACACGCATATTGAGTAAAATGTGGAGATTTAGTTTTGATGTTAGATCCAAAACTCGTAGAAACTTCGCATTAAAAGTAATATATAAATATATATATATATATATGCTTTTCAGGCTGCTAATGCATTCTTAGCTCAGCGAATATCCAGTATTAATTCCCTCTCAGCAGTGTGTGAAGCAACAGGCGCCGATGTTTCTGAAGTAGCTCTTGCGGTTGGTCTTGATTCTCGCATTGGTTCGAAATTTTTGCAAGCCTCGGTTGGTTTTGGTGGCTCTTGTTTTCAAAAAGATATTCTCAATTTGGTATACATTTGCGAGTGCTTAAACCTTCCAGAAGTAGCAGCCTATTGGCAACAAGTTATAAACATGAATGAGTATCAAAAATCGAGATTTTCCGCGAAAGTTATTGAATCCTTATTCAATACTGTTACGGATAAACAAATCACTCTTCTGGGATTTGCATTTAAGAAAAATACCGGTGACACGCGGGAATCTCCAGCAATACATGTAGCGAAAACGTTATTGGATGAAGGAGCGAAATTGCACATCTACGATCCTAAGGTAACTTACAATAATAATATTATCACATATATAATAATTAATATCAATAATTAAATGGAAATTAATTAGTAAATATACTTTGTCTTTTTATAGGTCGAAGAGGCACAAATTATGGATGACTTATTACATCCATATATGACAGATGAGACGGAAATCATCAAAAATCGTATCAGTATTTATAACGACGCTTATGATGCAACAAAGGACACGCATGCCATAGTTTTGTGTACAGAATGGGATGAATTTATTGTGAGAAAATTTTTTTGTTTACTATATATTTAATCAGGACCCAAAATTTTTTAAATCATTAAATTCCTGCTTAATCTAAATTTGCCATTGGTTATAAACAAAACTGATTTAATTTTTTGCTTTAATTTTTCAGGAACTAGATTACAGACGTATATACGCAAACATGATGAAGCCTGCGTATATTTTTGATGGACGAAAGATTTTAGACCATGATGAACTTCAGAAGATTGGCTTTATTGTACAGACAATTGGAAAGAAAGTCATGAGAACTGGAATATCTCGAATTTGGGGAAGTCAAGCACTACTGTGAATTTAAAAAATACTTACGTAAACTCTTCAGTAAAAGACGCACAAGAATGAACAAATGAGAAAGAACAAACTGTTTTTCGTGAAAAACGAGGAAGTTTATAGGATTTTAATATGTAAATATTTATGTCATTTATACTTACTGCTTTCTTATAGAGGAAGCTTTTATAATTATAAAGATGTTAGAACTTCAGTTTTTGTTATGTTCATGGCGGCTACTCCGCGGCTTTAATTTCCAATAAGGTTTTTAAAAAGTGACCACGTTTGTCAATAAGCTCTTATAATTATATTTGGATGAATTAAGACGAATATTAGTTGATTAAATATCCTGATAAAGAGATAAATTAAATTTTAAATTTTAAATAAATGTTAACATAGTTTTGTAAGTGATAATAGGCTTTCTAACCCAAAATTTTTGAAACAATTGTATTGATAAAAATTGATATAAGTATATTACTATATCTGCAGAAAAATTTTCACTTTTGCTTTCGTTTATTCTTATTAAAACTGTTTATTTTATTAAGGTACAATATTATTGCAATAGTGCAATAATATTAAAAATCTCATTTTTTGTAAAAACGTTTCTGGGTTTAAACTTAGTTTACGGAAGTTTTTGGAATTCTTTGGAAAGTCGATAACGAGTAATTTCAATTATCGGACTTTAACTCTGCTTTCTTACGAAGCCCGAAAAATTTCTCATGAAACCAAACCTAATAATTTTACGTATATGTAATGTGTCATTTTTAGGAGCAATAATTTTTGTTTGAAACATTTTACAATTGTTTAAAATATTATCTACTATAGGGAGATCTCCCATGTATAAATTAGTAAACACCCTGAACGTTTTAACCATAATTTTTTTTAAAACAAAAAACAAGTAAACAAGAATTGAGTCAATTTTTTTATATATAAAACAGTACAACGCAAAGATAATTCAAAATGGTTTACAAACATGGGCAACATTCAAGTAGAATATTTGAAACATAAAAAGACTGCTGCTTGTACATTGCATCTTTGGAATAAAAAGGTAAAAATATGGATGGAGAATTTGAATTGCAAGAGATAACAAAAGTGACGTCACTCGCTTATAGATGAACTGTGCTTAGGCGGAACGGTTAAATCATTTATCGTCGAATTATGCCTTGTTTTTCGTGAACCTTCACTGTCGTTTACAAGATTAGGATTCACAGAATGCGAAAGAGCTACAGTTTTATTAAAATCTATTATTGCATACCCTTTCTGAGGCTTATTTGGTGATTCTGGTGGCGATGGCATTGCATTTGTCGTGCCTTCTGTTTTATATCCAGAAGCGTCCTTTTTATCTAAATCTAAAACTGCATAATTCACTTCTCTTGTAATACATGACGGAGGAGTCAATGGAGGCAGTGGCGATTTTTCGGTAATAGAAGCACCGGAAAATCTTTTTCTTAAGTTTTCTAATTCACTGGGTTCTAAATTCGCATAGCAATGTCTAGTTCCGTCATCCCATTCCGATTGTAAGCGCGGTAATGGCGGTGGCCGAACATTTGTAATGTCTGGGTCTAGGCGTTCCTGCCCTGGATTAATATTCATATAAGCGTGTCCACTTCCCTCGACTTGTTGACCATCTTCCCTCGTCGGTGTAGTATCTGCAGTACTGTACGATGGAGACATGGGACTAGCATCGTTGCTAATGTCTATGTTCATGTAGCAAGCCGTTGGTAAAGGTGCGGGTCTACTTTGGTTACTAGCATCTTGGATTGATTGCACTGATTGCGACTCAAATGGTGCAAAACCACTATTTGAAGTCGTACTGCTAACAGTGCAGGATCTGTAAAGAAAATAGAATCAATTAAATAAGTATCCTGTCATTGATTAAATTATCGGTCATTTCTCGGTTTTCCGGTCGAGCAGACACCATGTACTAAATATTAAAAAGGCGACAGCAATAGCAAATTTAATTACCTCTGCATTGTTCTTTTAAGGCTCTTGTTGTTATTATGTTCCATTTCTGTTGTCATGGATGATAAAACTTCTTCGTTGACATACATCGAGGACGGATGCAAACTCGGGACGGGTGGAGGTGGCGGCAACGTGAGAGGCGGCGATGGAGATCCGACAGTTCCTTGTGGTGACATAGGACCACTACTACTTCCCAGGCTGCTTAATCTTCCAATTCCATTTTGTTGACCATGAGAGAATCTAGGACCAGTGTGATTGTTGTTCCTAACTGGTGTTGGATCTAGATAATTAGGCTCAGTTGATATTGTCGCTCGTGTTACCGTGGGTCCAGACAATGAAGTAATTGGAGTTTCTCTTGATATTGTGTCATCGCCACTGTTATTACAAGCCTATATATATATATATATATATATATAGCATGAAAAGAAAAAACAGTCCAATTCAGCCTTCAGGTTTATAAACAACTAACAAGAAAAGATTAAAACAAACTCAAAAGAATTCGAAATAAATGAAAAATAATCAAGAGAATTAAATATGAATTCTAAATAATAGTAAATAATGGAAAAGAAATTTTTGGTAATTTATGATAAGCTACCTGTATATTCGTTTGTACGAGATTAAAGAGTTGTGCAGCTCTGCGGCATTTGAAGGCGTATATGCCTGGGCCAGTAGGACATCGTCTGCCAGATTCGAAGCTAAATATTTCCGCATCGTATCCATAACGACGTAAACAGCGCAAGGGCCACTTTACTAGTTGCTTTCCACGTTGATGAAGTACTATATCTAAATCAGTAACTTCTAGCCGACCAGGTGTGATTAAATTACCCAAATCATCGACATTCATTACTTGAAAGATGTTTGGGTGGAGATCATTAATGTCGGCTCGACTATTGATGCAACCCATTCTTCTCATTCTATAATATTTAAAAGATTCTTTTTAAAATACGAAGTAACAGATTGAACTTTTTTCAAGAAAATTGAAACGGTTGAAACAAACTTCAAAATTCAATTTCTACATTTTACTTACCAAATACTATATTTAGTATCTTTTCGCTCTGTAGTGCTATTCATTTTTTCAATTGAATTTAGCTATAAAGCGAAAAAAGGTTTACCCGGTTTACCTTAAATACTTTTTGTGTAAAACAAGGTGTTCTAAATCTAACCTTAAAATTTAATAGTTTCCCTTTACACGCTTTACACAAAAAGTATTAAAATTATTATTTTTTTCTTCTGTACGCATAGTTCTATTTGAAAAATCAGTACCGCTGTAGAGTAAAAAAATATCTACCTACAATATTTATGCAATAAAATAACGAGATTGAATTTTGAGGTTAGAACTTGAATAATTTTATAAAAAATCCCCGTAAATTCTTTGTAATTCCGTGAAATCGTTGGATATTTCTTGAAATAATTTAAAACATCGTAAAATCCCACTGAATACATGGAATTTCTTTAGAATCCTGCAAAATCTCTTCAATTACAATTATATATTATATATATATACAGCAATAATGCGAGCAATAGGTAATAAATGTCAAACTGACATATGTATGTACTAATAAACTCTGACATTGATAAAAAAGAAAGTATGTAAAAAAAATAAACATTCTTTGACATGGAAACCATATTCACATGAGAACACTATACGTAATATTAGTATTGTAAGAAAGGAGAGAGGTCATTGCCACTCTTCCATTCTTGCCTGTTAAAGAAGCTGATATGAATAATTCCTCTTTTCTACTCTTTAAATTGTTTTAAAACACAAAACTTACCGACTTCACCATATTCAGAACATCTCGAAATCGCTTAGGAAAATATTTAGCTATGTAATATCTGCCAAACATCTGGCAAATATCGTCTGCACATTTCAATGTAGGCCACTAATTAATTGATAATGTGAGAACATTTCCTTAATTATTTCTAAAGACAAGGAGAACTTTGGCTTCATTTGAAAATCCAGAGAATCATGTTTCATGATTCCAAAATAAAATGCAGATTATGTTGTTCTATCAAAGATATTCTGTATACGTATATTGCGTATACATATGTGGATGTGTTAGTGTACTGTATACATATGTAGCAATCACGAAGGAATAATAAGGAGACCCAACTGCCAGTGGAAAAGCCTTTCGAAACGGGATATAAAAACTTTACCGTCCGTAAGTGATAAGTGATAGGCACATTACGGAAAGATCCTAGCTTTTTGTGCGCATGTGCGCAGTTGTCCGAAGTTAAAAATGTAAAAGCTGGTAAAAGGTATACTTTTCTTTCTCAAAATTGTTCACACATCTTTCACACGTACAGAAAATACTGTTTACATGGTTTACATATTTACAGATATTTATTTTTCATCGTTCTTATGATGATAAACAAACGAACATAACCTCTCTAAATTACAAACTCTCACTCGCGCACTTTTCATTCCATGCATAGGAAGAGGACAACTGTGCACCTGCGCACGAAAAGCTAGGATCTTTCTGTAATGTGCCTATCACTTACGGTAATATTTTTATATCCCAGTGTCGACTGTCGAAACGGAGTTAGATCTCCTCGATCTCCTTATTATTCCTTCGTGTAGAAATCAAAAGATGTATATATGCTTTGATATACCTATGAGAATTCTCAAGAAAAAAAAAATGCATGGTCATTTAAAATTTCAGGTTGTCACGTTGTCACCAAGGTGTCCAAGGTTCTTCCTCGTTCTGCAAAATATATAGAGATTTTAAAGAACCTTTAACTTCAAGGATTTTGACATCTTTGTTTTGACTTTTTGACGTTTTGACTTTCTGCATATAGGAAAAAAATAAAATTTGAGATAAAGATTCTCGGATAATTCAAACCATGTTATTATATGCTTTTCACGCGTGAAATTAATTTCCGTAATTTCTGAGTCCTGCTTTGCTATGGTTGACAATATTTAAATTTCAATAGATAAAGGAAAACGTCCGAAATTCTAGGTTATATAAGTTAATATTACCGAGAAGTATATATTTTTATCAATTCTAACTTTGTATACTTTATTTTATTACTATATATCACTACATACTTCATTTTAAATTTTAGTTTAAAATAAACTATTAACGTTTTTATTATAAAATGGTACATACAAGATAAGAATAATTGTATTTTGAATAATTCTTTTATAGATTTTGAATTCGTCTAGTTTGGATTCTCTTTTTACAATCTTAAAAAATCTTAGAAAAAATAATTATTTTAGTTAAATTTAGTCTCGTCCCTTTAAACTTCGAAAGAAATCTAAAAAAACATTCACAAAGTATAAAAATGCATAATTATGTATTTTAAGCAATTTCTTAATTCTTCTGTTGTAGAATATTCTGGTATAATTCCTGGCTGCGTGTAAATGCAAATTGAAATGGGCGAGAGGAGCTCAACAATTATAAAGGACGATCGACATTATTCTAATCCATTCAAAGATTACTCTAAAAATGATACCAATTTACCAATTGATGTCGATACAAAGGAGGTAAGATATTTTCAATTTTATTCTGCGAAATGACCGGGATTTAATAAAAATTTCAGCAAATTTTAAATTTGTTTACAGCTTCATAAAGATTTCAAGACAAAATTATCCCAACATACAAAAGTATTACTGAACAAATTAGAACGGAACAAAATCAATTGGTATAACAGGGATGATCAATCAATTTACACCGGATTAAGTGGAATCGCATTCCTTTTCTATCATTATGGAAAATGTCTCAATAACCCTATATATCTTTCCGTAAGTGTAAAAATTGTTTCATAAATTGTTTAATTAAATATTTAAAAATGTATTATTATATATTTCAGAAAGCAGCAGAGATAGTTCAGAGTTGTGTGAATAGCTTAAAATCCAAAAGGCAAGTTACATTCTTGACTGGAAGTGCTGGACCTTTAGCTTTAGGAGCTGTAATATACGACAGTATCGATCGAGAAGAATCGCAGACAATGATTTTAAAGTTGGTTTGATTTAGTGGATTTGTGTTAATTAAACAGACAAACCATTTTTTAAGAAGAGATTAATTTTTTTATAATAACAGGTTGAAATCTTTGTCAAATAACGTTTTGGAAGACAAGAGCGACATGCCAGATGAATTACTTTATGGAAGGGCTGGATATTTATTCTCTCTTCTGTTTGTAAATTCTAACATATCTCCCTCTCCTATCCATGACGATCTCATCAAAGAAGTAAAATCAATTATTTTTATCATAATTTAATTTGAATTATTCCATAGAATTTTTTAAATTTCAGCTTAAATTATTCAATTAAAGTATGACTATTAAAGAGTGATTAAAATTCGAAAGCAATTTAAAAATTGTTAATATTTTTGCGGTATGATTTCATAGAATATTGTTTAAATTTTGAAAAATCTTTGGAATTAATTATCACATTCTTCTTTAATTATTTTAAACAATATTTTTTATTGACAGGTTGTGTCGTCTATTTTAAAATCAGGAAGGATTTACTCAGCAAAAAAACACAGTAAATCACCATTAATGTATGCTTGGCATGATAAGGAATATCTCGGAGGAGCACATGGATTGGGAGGAATTCTATATTTGCTCTTACAAGTAGAGATTGCTTATTTAATTAATTTATTTTTTTTACTTAATTATGAAAATTTTAGATAAAATATTTCATTCACAGGCGCGGCAGTACTTATCTGATTCAGAATTAAAAGATGAAATTGAGCCATCTCTGAAGTATCTTCAGAATTTAAAATTTTTTTCCGGTAATTTTCCTTCTTCAATAGGAAATGAATCTGATAAATTAATCCACTGGTGTCATGGAGCTCCTTCTATGACTATATTGTTTTGTCTTGCTTACAAGGTATCTAAATTTAGACTTTGAAAATAACTGCAATAAACAAAACAAACAAATTGAGACATTTCTGAGATATCAGTTAAAGATTTATATCGTTACAAAATTTAAGGAATTTTTTTCGAAACAAACAGTATTCTAAACAATTCTAAAGGATAACATTTCAAAAAAGAAATCAAAAGATACATTACAATGAATTAAAAAGAATTTTTTTTAAATTAATTGAATTAGAAACCTCCCTCTGTGAGAATTAAAATATCTAAATTAAAAAGAATGAAATTCCAAATATAAATCACAATTGACCTTTTACATTTATAGTGAAGGTTGAAATCCTTTGGAATAAAAAACTCAATATTTTAATAAAAGGAATTGATGACTCGCTAAATCTCAACTTCTTCAATTTACATAATTTTTTCAGGTTTTTGGTAATAAAGATTACCTTGAGACTTCTATAAAATGCGGAGACGTGATATGGAGTCGAGGATTGCTTAAAAAAGGATACGGAATATGCCACGGAGTTTCTGGAAATGCTTACTCATTCTTAAGCCTTTTTCAGACAACCAAAGTAAGACAATTTGGTAACTTTAAATTTAAAAATTAAAACTCAAAATTAGATAATTTTAAGTTTGAGGCATTCAATACGAAATTGAAAAAATAAATTATTAAAAATGGAATAATTAAATTATAAAATGATAAAGTAAAAAATTTCGTAATTTTAAATTGAAATGAAATATTTACAAACTTTTTACGTTGTATGATATATTTTTAAAAATTAAATCTTTATACTTTAAAACCATATTAAATAAATTCCACGTTTATTTTGAAAGGATGAGAAACATCTATACAGAGCCTGCAAGTTTGCAGAATGGTGTTTCGATTATGGATCTCATCAAATCAGAACTCCAGATCGACCTTTTTCTCTTTTCGAAGGTAAATCGCAAAACTAATTTACTGAATAATAATATAATAGAATTTAATAATAATGAAATTAAAACAAGAGTATTACTAGAACAGCAAATTAACAGTTCTTAAAATCCATAAGATTAATGAAAATTAATCTTATGGATTAATTTTTCTTAATTAATCTTCAAAATAAATTTTCTGGGTTTCAGGATTAGCGGGCACAATTTACTTCTTTGTTGATCTGCAAAAACCAATGCTTGCTAAATTCCCTGCTTACACTTTATAAAACTAACTATTACTTTCAGTAAATTACACCAATCTACTTAATTTACAAGTTTCTTACTTTTTAAAAATAAAATAAAATATGTATATGCAATATACAACTTCTAAATACGTTATACTTAGATTACATAATTCAGAATACAGTGCAGAATACAGATACTCTTACTTTAAAAAGTATTTCTCTAGAGATTAGAGCTTATAATCTTTGAAGTAAACTTTTGTCGTGGAGTGTATTTTAATGCATTAAAAACAGGACAGTGCTCCATGACATCACGTGTTTATCAGGAAGATAACTTCGAAACATCATCTGAAAATAGACTTAGCCTTTCTCCATAAGTGAAAATTGATATATGACGGAGAATATGTATAAAGTGGTGAAATTTACACCGATAATTTCATATCTTTGTATCTAAAATTCGGAGCCAGAAGCACGAAGTGAAAGTCAAGAATATATAAGATTCATTCGCCAGCAGTTTCTAAGTAACGTTTTCCTTCTGATAAAATTGAAACTTTTAGTTTTCAAACAAATTTGAAAGATGAATCTCACAGACCCTTCGCATATCACGATATTTAAATCCACAAGAATTGTTTTTCCTGATGCTGTTGTACCGGCTATTTTAATAGTTCTTCGTGGAAAAATCGATCAAATTCACCGATACAAAGATGAGGACGACGCACACAAGATTTTAGAGGCACGTTTTAATAATTTATAGATTTATGTACGAATTAATTTTGAATCAAATTCGCTCTTGAATCTCTTAATATCTTTTTGAAGTTAAAATGTCTGATGTACACTCAAAATTCGAGTGACGAACCCCTAGCTTTAAAATTGAGCAACTAATTATTAGCTTCTTTCAGCATTATAAAGTTCCAGTTCAAGATTTTGGTTCTTTGGTGTTGATGCCCGGTGTAATTGATTCCCATGTTCACGTAAATGAACCAGGACGAACTACTTGGGAAGGATTTGAAACTGCAACTCAAGCTGCTGCTGCAGGCGGAGTTACTACCATTGTAGACATGCCACTGTAATTTGTTTTTATTATATACATTCTTTTCAAATTCATTTCTACAAAGTTGTAGAATTCCTATGAATTTAAAAAAAAATTATTTTGAACTCAATAACATGACGTAAATTAATAAATATAAAAAAATACTTCCTTAGGAATTCAATTCCACCAACTACAACTGTGGAAAATTTGAAAGAAAAAGTGAAAATAGCTAGAGGAAAAACCTCCGTGGATGTTGGATTCTGGGGAGGCGTTGTTCCTGGAAATAAAGTAAATATTTTTGAAATAAAATTCATATTCACGATTCCTACATTTAATTTGCACTAAAATTATTTATGTATAATTTAAAATTAAAATTTGTACAAATAATCGATACTAAACAAATATTTTTATAAAAAAATGTATTGCAGAACGATCTTAAAGGATTAGTGCATGCTGGAGTCGTCGGATTTAAATGTTTTATGTGTCCAACTGGAGTAGGCGAATTTCCTTATGTCCATGAGAAAGATATTGAACTTGCCTTGGGAGAATTAAAACACCTGAAATCTCTCTTGGCCGTAAGAATATAATTCAAATAGTCATAATCTAAATAATTACATTAATATTAAATATTAATTAACTAAAATTCTTCATTTATAGTTCCATGCAGAATATGAAACACAAGAAGAATCTTCTAAAACAGGTGATCCCAGTTTGTATTCCACGTTTTTGAATTCAAGGCCGCCTTCAATGGAATATCAAGCAATAAAAATAGCAACAAGCTTCTGTAAATCTTTCCAGTAAATATCTGATTTGTTCATCAGAATTTTTGAGTTCAGAAAATATATTAGTGAATTTTATTAAAAAATTTTAATGGTTTTCATATCAAAGTATTTTCTATTTTCCAGTTCCAGGTGTCATATCGTACATTTATCAGCTGCCGAATCTCTCCAGCTAGTCAGAGAAGCAAAAAAAAGTGGACTTCCGCTAACAGTTGAAACTTGCAATCATTATTTGAATATTGCTGCGGAAGAAGTCCCCATTGGAGCGACTGAATACAAATGTACTCCACCGATTCGTGACAAATCCAATCAAGTCAGTAAAGTTTCATATAATTTGACACTCTGCAAGCAAAAACATTTTTGCATTCTTAACTGAAAAATAACTGTATTATTTCCTTTTAGGATCAACTATGGGATGCTGTAAAAGAAGGATTACTAGATATAGTAGTTTCTGATCATTCCCCATGTCCAGAAGAGATTAAAACGCCTGGAAATTTTATGACTGCTTGGGGGGGAATAGCTTCTCTGCAATTTGGTAAATATTAAATATGTTTACTCTCTAAATTCTCTAAAAATATGATCTTTAAATCAGAAGCTTTTAGGAATAAGCTAGTTCAACTTTTAAAATTAAATTATTTTTAAGATTTGTCATTACTCTGGACTGGAGCAAGACAAAGAAATTTTACTCTGATGGATGTTTCGAAATTGCTCTCAGCTAATCCAGCTAAAGTTGTTGGATTTGATGAAATGAAAGGTACGATCAAAAAGGGAATGGATGCAGACTTCGTTATTTGGAACCCAGAAGATACTTTTGCAGTAAGATAAAAACATTTTCGAGTTTTCCTATTTTTACAAAAAAAAAATTGACCAAAAATCTAATGAAATTAATTTAACTTCAGGTTGAAAGATCTCATATTTATCACAAAAACAAGGTTTGTATATTGCTATTTTAATTATTTCCTAATTTATTGCCAATTTATTATTAATTATTTCTCATTTTATTTTATTATCTATAGCTCACTCCCTATGAAGGAAAAACATTATTTGGAGTAGTTGTCGCTACCGTTGTTCGAGGTCAATACGTTTATAAAAAAGGAAAATTTGCAGAAAAGCCCAGAGGAAAGCTTCTATTGAAAAAGGAATTTCTGGATAGTATTCACTGATGATATTGTCTGAAAAAATTTAGAAAGGTTCTGAACCTCTGATTAGAAATATTTTCAAGAAAAAGAAGTTAATTAAAAAATCACAGACTTTCAGAAAGGAGATTGTTTACTATTTTATTAGATCCAATTTCTCAAAATATTCTCTGATTCTCGTTTCTTATAAATCCATTTTTTAATTTGAATATTCGCGCTAAAACAATCTGTACTCTGTAGTCTGTAT
>JAUEJJ010000047.1:13277-23469 GCA_032164275.1 Synergus coniferae
TATATTATTTACAAATAACGATTTAATATCCGGATCATGGAAAAGGTAGAGGAATTGCTACTCAATTTTTAAATGTCTTAATTTTTAAAATTTAGTCTTAACAATCTGATGTGGTCAAATTTCCCTTAAATAACTGATAAGATGAAATTAAGGAACTTTTCTGGATCCGTAGTCGTTGTTCAAATAAGATCAGCTGGTATTTGGTTGTTCGATAATTTTAAAATTATTAGTTATCATTAATTATTATCATTAATTATTGATCACTAAAAGTGAAGTATACTGAATCTGACTTGAAGACTGGACTTTATAATTATGGCTGATCAGCTGGAATGAACTGAGAACCGACGTGTATAATTACTTCCGATGTTCATCAGCCTGAGTAATATATAGGAAGCCTTCGACTCCGCTTCTGTGGACGCATGTACCCCGTTACCAGGTCAACGGAAAATCATTGACTCATAACGTGTTAAGTCTTCTTTTGTACATCAAAACTGTTTATCTAAATTAATCTCTTTTACTGGTATTGAGAAAAAATTAATATTCTGTAATTCTTTAATTCTATTCTAAAAAAAAGATGATTTCAGTTGAGTTTTGATTCTCGAGCAGAGAAATCGTATAGAAGCCAAAGTGAGACCTGTGTCTAATTCGTACCGGGCTCGCGATTCATATTATAAGTTATTAGTCGGAAGAAGAAAAAATCGGTAGTGATATTTCTGCGTTGTAAGAGTAATTTCCTATTTCGGTGGCGATTGAGCAACATCAGACAACACGCACACGTGTCGTCGGTATATCGATTTTTTATGGATCTAACATCTATTATTTTTTCTAACCCAAAACTAAAACTAACTAACCCAAACTAAAACTGTAGTAATTATTTAATTTATAAAACATAAGGAAATTTTTTTTTATAAATTAAAAAAAATCTTAATTACATCTGTAAGGAAATAAGACATAAAATATCATAAATTATAACATTTAAAAAAAAGTAAATGCGCGCGCAGAGCGCGCGTTCGATCTTGTAGATAATAGATAACGCAGAATCACTCAATTTTTGACATTGACCCTAAATTTGAGCCACCCCTTTTTCTTGAGCTTGATACCATTTTAATAGAATAATACGAAGCAGGAATTAATGTCCAAAGTCCAAAACAGAGTACAATGGTAATATAGCTAAATTAATATTAAATTAAATGTTGAGGGATCGGCGGTGAAAAAAAGTAGGAGTTGACAGTTAAATTATTGTTTTGTAAAATAATATTGCCTTTATAAATGAAAGCCAATTCTCATCAACAAACTCTGCTTCATCCATCCAAATTTCAGCGACACATTTGTGAAAATAATTGTTGTTAAAGGCTTCGATTTTTCCATTTCTAACATTTTTTTAGTGACTTAAAAAATATAAGTAGATTCTTAAGTAGATTAGAAATGGAGAAATCGGCTCCAAAGTTATTATCTTTAACTTTTATATTGTTTATGTGTGTAATACATGCGATGGGAAACTTTGTAAAAGAAAATAATTCTTAAGATAGGTACTTTAATATTATATTTTAAATTGAAATTACGTCTCAACACTTTGTACATAAATTGTTCATTTTTCAAGCTCTAATAATATTTACACATACATACACACATACATATATATATATATTTATATGTATATGTGTGTATTTCAGTCACTTTGTGTACGTATATACACTTCACTCTTCTATCGTATTTAAATACTATACTATTATAGTAACAACTCTTGAAACTTCTATTATTCAACGAAAATTTTTAAGCATTAAAATATAACATCCATGTTACAATATGTAAAACAGTAGTGCAGTAAAATCCTGTCTTATATATTTGAAATAATTTTTATAATGTCTTGCTCAAAAATAGTAAATTTACAAAATTCTACCCTTTAAATGAATGTACGTTTTACAACATTGAGAGAATCATTTATTTCGTCTAATTTTATATTTTATTTATTTCGTATTTTTGAAGAGTTGGCGTAGCTTCAAATGAACGTTTGCATGTATGTATTGTACACTATACACAGTAAAAACAAGTGCTTCAAAAGGTCACATCTTAAAATAATTGGCACTACATTCAATTCAATCAATTTAAGAATTGGCAAATCATTTTCATGATGAAGCATTCATTTTTACTGTATATCAGTATTAAGTGTACAAGCTTAGCAGCTATTTATGTACAGTTATTCGTCTGTAGAAAAGTAAAACTCACACTTCAAAAGACTGAGAAGCGCAAGAAGTGCGAAAAAATAGGTTTTATAGATATGCTAAATGTTTAAAATGTTATATTATAAAACATCAATTATTTTACTTGTAAGTAAAACCACGTTGTTGGTTGACAATTTGCATCTGCAACAAAAAATACATTATAAAGTGACGAAAGTTCTAATTTCTTATAAAACATCACAATATTTCGCGTCAATATATGAATATGCATGAAAATGCCTACAAATTTAAGCCTATCCGTGAAGTTAGAGACATTATAAAACTTTATTTCTAAAAGATATTTGGGAAACGATGAAACTTTTAAAACACTGTTGATGAAAATTGTACACATTTCTAAGGTATGGAATTCTGTTTACCAACGAGTCATCGTAAATCAAGTTGCTCAATATTTTTAAGCAGGATAGACTTATGATGGTAAAAACTAAGAACCCTGACTTTTAGAGTATCGCCATTATAGTTTACGGAATCAAATATTTTATAATGAATTGTTACGAATTGTAAACAGTATAAATTCAAAAAAAAACAATTTCGTATGTAATTTTATCATTGTTATTTCCTACGTATGAAAATCATCAATCTTAACCAAGTTTGTGCGCTTTCACGTTTGGGGTGGTCGCATGAAAATTTATTTCTAAACAGGCGTTTCGAATTTAAAAACAAAAAAAAATTTTATATTTATGTACGAAGTAAATTCAGCATTTGTTTACATAAATAATTATAGATATAGAAGTAAAAAATATTTCCATCCATAATTTGACAATATTATGTCGATTATAAAAATTTGACTGAAAATAATTGTAACATTATTTTTTTTATGCATCTTTAAGGGAGTTATTTTCATTCCTAACAAGTTTAAAACCATTTTAACTTAAAATTAAGAAAAGAAAATATCGATACACCCTAAAATACAGAGAATGTTTTGGTCATTTGTTTTAGTGATCAATTTTCATTAAAATCAACCATAATTAAATGGTATTTCTCAGAACAATGAAAAAATAATTACCCACAATGTTTTTCAATAAATAGAAATTTTACCTCTTTCTCAAATATTTATTTATACAAACTATATAAAAAAAGGTAGTAAATATTATTTTGCAAAGTTTTAAAAAAACACGCAAACATTGGAGTTTCCTTATAAAAAATATTAAATTAATATATATTTACAAAAATAGCCTACGCATTTATTTTTAATGAAAGTAACTTATGTGGCGTTATAAGAAATTTATCATGAACATTGTATGGCAATGTAATACCCGATTATAATGCTTTTTTTTTAAATAAATTTGCTGCTTGTGAAAAACAGCGACGAATTCGGCGAGTGTGAAAAATGTAAAACAATGTATTATAAATTAAAAGATGATACTATCATTTTTCTAGAATTTAAGCTATTATTTTTACATCGATACACGCCTCATCTTCAAAATCTAATGATTCGGGTGTATCATTGGGGCTAATTACATCACCGTCAAAGTATAGTTTAACTTTGGATTCTGGAATATTTAATTTTGTAGCACACTGAAGAATGGCAAACTTAAAAGGATGACTTTTCTGCAAACTGATAGTGATCGATTCTTTTTGTGACATTTGTACTTTTATTTTGCAGACGTCCTCGTCAGAATCACTGGCACGATTACCCTGAGCATCAACATATATTGTGTCCATCACTCCTCCATCTAATAAAATATTACCAGAAGAAAATTGTCTTAATTAGTATTAGAGTAAAAAGTGTACATTGTAGAATGTAAAAATAGGATATTATACCCCCTTCAAAGGTGCATATGTTATTTTCTTCAATAAATGTCAAAAATACGCTAGTTTTCGATCCCCTTTTTTTTTTCAATGATTAAATTATAAAGCGTAGTAAAAAAAAGTGAAAGCTAGTGTGTTTTTTAAACATGTGTTGAAGAAAAAAATATAGTAGTTTATCGGAAATTATTTTAGAGCTGTAAAAGTAATCATACCAATAATATCTATGACTGATATTCCAAGGGAAACTGGCGTATCAGTGTGTTTGATTGGCTTGTCTTTCCTCAGCAACAAAATTCGTTCCATTGGAACGTTCTCCAATTTAGCAAAATAATCAAATATTTTTTGGAAAGGCTCGAACTAGAATAAAAGATGCAATAATTTATCTTTACTATTTCCTTAAATTAATCATAAATTATTATTATTATTATTACCTACCATGCGCATTTCTAGTCTAACTACTTTTTGAGATCGCCAAAGTACTTTAACTTCGATGCTATAATTTTCTGCTTCGGATAAGTCACTTTTGGAAACATCTAGCATGAGTGATTCGTCAGTATCATCTGGATCAAGTACAATGCTTGCTGTACATTGAGGCTGAGCAACTAAATTTCTTTCATCTGTAATCTGCATGTCATTATCAATCTGTAAGTTTCATATGACTCAATTAATTTATACACAGTATTAAAGTCAATGTAATGATGCTGTCGGAGACGAAAAATTTTTGTATTTATGTACTACATATAGGATAATGGATACTTATCGTACCAATTCATGTGAGCTAGTTGAACAACTTGATTCATCAACCTCGAAACAGTCTGAACTATCATTTATTTCTATTCTTGCATCAAATTTTTCTGATTCAATTTGTTGTTCGTCGACATCAGGAATTCTAAATAAAAATTTGAAAAAGCATGATTAATATATTAATACATTTACGCAATTTTTAATTAATAATAAAAATAACAAATATCATTAAAAATCATACTCAATTGTTAATGACAAAACTTCAGAAGCCTTCTGGATTCTTTTCGATTCTGCCTTAGATTTCTCTTTGTTTCGCAAAGCTAAAATAAATTCATTTTTATTATATAACCAATATTAAAATACACGTAAACAAAATTCGTACCTTTAAGTCTCGCAACTGCATTTGTATAAATATCTTCATCTGAACTCCCAAACGATTCATCACTGCTACTTACATCCATCCTTTTTTCACTTCTCGGACTTTAATCACAAAATCTTCTCTGCTTGTTGAATTTCAATTAAAGTTATTAATGAAAAGAGCTACTTCTGTCAATATTAAATTTACCTATAAAAATATAGAATGAATTTTGTACCTCATAGAGTATTTTTTAATACTATGTATACAAAAACAACTTTTTATTTATTTAATCATTTTTATTTTTAAATGTATTGTGTTGAAAAAAAGAAATATTCCCGAATATTTAGAAATGTTCTAAAAAATGCAAAAAATCAAATAAAATATAGAAATTACGTTACATACAAAATTATGTGGTTTATACTTTTTTAAATGTTTATTCATATACATGCACAAAATATAACCTATAATAATTGTTTCTGTGAGAATGCAACTCAATTAAATGATAATACATAGAGAAAATCTTGGACGAAACATTGAAATAAAACGAAAATTCGAAAAAAAAAACTTACAGTGCTCTTTTCTAAGAAATTGGATAAAAAGAAGCCAAAAAAGCTTCTTTTAGGTTTTTAAACAGGTAAGAGCAATGAACTAATGAAGTTGAAAGAGTGGCAAACGGTAAGCAAGGATGGGAATGTATTAAACTTGACATAATTTATGCAGGGTTGGGAAGTTACCCCTAAAGACGGTCGGTGGTTTGACGTTTTGATACTAGGAAAATACTAGTCGTGCTGAGAGTGAAAAAGAGAAAGAAGATATATCTTTATCTCATTCACTCTCACAACCGTTGGGACGTTTGAACTTTGAGATGAGCAATCCTTCTAGTTTATATCCTTGGCCAGTCTTCTGCAATTCTGCAATCTGCATGTCTCTTCTTGACTTCTACTTCTAGCGTGGTTAATATATTAACTTGTTTATGAAAGTTTTCGCGGTTTTTGTACCTCGCTAATAATATTTTTTAAGTTGTGCTTTTAAAACCAAGCTTTTCTTCGTTACTGTTCGTTACATTAAATTTCATTTTAAGAAGAGAGGATATAATGAATCCCTTAACGTAAGTAAAACGCTTGCATGAAGTAAATCATACAAAATCTCAAAACTCAATTACTAGTAATTTCTGTTAATATATTTTTGTGTCTAGAAATGTCAAAAACATAGCCAAACTTGGTGAGCAGGAGTTGGAAGGGAAATTCAAAACCTCTTGGCATGATCAGTACAAGGGTAGTGCTTGGATTTTTATTGGCGGCCTTCCATTCGATTTAACAGAAGGGGATGTAATTGCCATCTTTTCACAGTAAGCAAGAATTTCATTTTCGTCGATTAAATCGTATTTTTTAATCCTATTGATGCCCTAAGCTCAAACGTTATTTTATTTGCAGGTATGGTGAAGTTGTCAATATAAACTTGATTAGAGACAAATTCACAGGAAAACAGAAGGGCTACGCGTTCCTGTGTTATGAAGATCAAAGAAGCACCGTATTGGCAGTTGACAATTTTAATGGAATAAAGGCAAGATGTTTTCATATACATTAATTCTGTGGTAGGAAGGCACAATCATGCAAAAACGAAACCAATTTCAGGATGAATTCTACCTAAGATACCCAAATTAGTTTTGATATAAAGAATTCGAGTTCGTACAGCGTTATAGAGTTAATACAATACAACTAAAATGCCCTACATAAATAGGATCTTGAACTGTATGATTTTATAAAGTAATCTAGAGTTAAACTTGCAATAAAATTATACATCTTACATTTTTTTCAGATTTTGGGAAGAACTATTCGAGTCGATCACGTAAGCAATTATAAGCCACCTAAGAATATAGATAAATTGGACGATGAGACGAAACAGTTGAGGAAAGAAGGATGTGGACCAAAGTCAAAATGAGATTAAGAACGACAAAGACAACATAAGATAATTTTTTTTTTAAATAGCCATAACTACAATAATTAAATGAGCAGGTATCTGTGATAAGTGATTTTATTGTACTCATAAAATTTTTTATTCCACAAGACTTCTGTTGAAGGTGGGACTAAGAATGACAATTTGACAAAAATATAATTAATAAATAAGGAAGATACCTTTTGAAATAGTTCGAGAAGATGAAAACTTAAATAATCAGTTTCTAATTTAAATAAGAAAATTAACAATTTACATTAAAAAAGTCCCACCAACTTATATTTTCTTTTGTACATTTAACTCTTCATTATAGATTATTGGTATAAGAGTAATATGATAGCATGATTCTAAAAGGTCAAAGTTATCGAGGACAGATTCTAAGAAAAATTCTACAAAGATAATGTAAGAAAAAATTTAACGACATAATGCAATCGTTTGAATCGAATGTTTGAACTTATGACACAGGTCAATATTGGCATTGATTTATTAGAACTTTATATAGTTCGAGAATGTATGCTTTTTAAAGATGATTTAAATATGTGATATATTTTATAGGACAGCTATCCGCTTTTTCTTTTCCTCTTATTTCTTCAAAAATAAAAAATATTAATTCATAAACGTGAACTTTTTATTTTTCAGTGAACAATGGCCAAAAATAGCACCTACACCATCAGGTCTGAAGAGAACTGAATAATTCAGTCGAAACCGGTTGCGTTTTTTCAACAACAATAAAAAAAATATCCATGCAGAAAAGACTTTAAAGTTTCATCAAATTTTTAGGACATTCTAATTTCAAAGCGTCCATAACTTTTCATAAATAATTTTATTAGTAATCTTATCGTAGCAACATTGTTACAAATTAGAACCCAGTTTTAATTGTTTTTTCAAATCTAAAGAATTTGCAAATAGGTTGGTGGATTTATTTGAAAATTTGCGGATAACTTCAGGCGCAACTGCCATCTCGCAGATATGGTTATTTGCATTCAATAATTCTGACTTTATTCAAATTTAAATACATTTCGAAATATTGAATTTTAAAGATTCTGAAAAAAATTCCCCATTGGAAGAGGATTTTTACAGTTAAGGGTGCTAGGCCAACCTTGAAATTCTATTTGTTCATTTTACTTAAATAATATTATAACTAAATATATTTTAACTCTGTACGCATACTTATATTTGAAAAATAAGTACCATAAGAGCAACTTAGTTTTCTCAACTTTACGCGTACTGTAATAAATATTTTTGGTTAAAACAAGGCCATTTACCTCCGTCTGAACGAAATGGAGGTAAGTGGTCTAGTTTTAGCAAAAAATATTTATTATTGATAAAAACTGCAGATACTTTTTTTCATTTGCAGGGCCTCGCAGCCTTAGACCGACTCGTCTAGTCTAGAGTTATGCACAGTTATGCAGCCAGTGCAGTGCAAATGAATATGAATAGATGCATCGCAGCTAAGACTATTAATGCCAAACTTTAGCAAATGTGCGCGTTAGTTATATAAATACAAAGGACAAGTAACGACGTTCCTCTTAAAGTGTCTATTGTTACTGAGGATATCCTCAGTAAGTTTAATAAGCATGCGCTGTCACGCGTGTCAGGATTTTTCACGCCATTCTTGCATGCCGAGGTCGTCATTGAAAAAACTACAAATGAAAAAATGTCACGATTGACGTAACTCTCTCAGTAAACCACATTCTAAACGCGTTTAGCAACCCAAGCTGGTTAGTTGAACTAAGAAGAATCTTTCGCTTTCCTCGGCTCGGACGGCTCGAATCTATCTTTCTCTTTCATCGTGAAGTGAAGAGGATTTTTGTGAAACTTGGCAGGGGAAGCCAGACAGACAGCTGGCGAATCAACGATCCAGCTCAGCGACTGCGGGTGAGGCGGAGCGGGAAATTTGGAAAGTGGGCAAGTGACATTGAAAATCCAGGACAAAAGAGAAAGTTTCTTAAAGATCAAGAATTCTACATTTAATGTCGATGCTCTGCGAAGTATGCAGTAGAAAAAAGTGCCTCTTTTTTAAGCGACAAGTCTAGCGATTTTTGTAAAATGTCTCCAAATACTTCTCTTTTATTGGTTCTAAGAAGGACTCGTTCCGCATCGACTTTGCTGTGCAACAAGTACCAATCGTGCAGCGATGATCAACGAAAGCAACATTTCGAAAGTGATAAAAAAGTGCAATTTGGTTTACTCAGAACATTCAGCACTAAAGTTGCAACAAATCAAAAACCAGATTGGAATAGAGCTGTTTCGGAAGCGGAAAAAATTGTGGGTTACCCCACATCTTTTATGAGTTTACGCTGGCTTCTCAGTGATGAAATTGCCAATGTTGCTCTTCATTTGAGGAAATTAGTTGGTTCCAATCATCCTTTGTTGAAAACTGCAAAGTACGTTATTTTACTTGTTTTTATTTTTAAGATTTTATATTTATTTGACAAATTTTCAATAGGAAGCTCTGGAGAATTAATAATTTTAAACTTAAAGCCTTTCAGGCTTGAAGAATTTATAATATATTATAAAAGATTGTCTAAGCAGGTAATGAGATGATTTAAGTTAATAAATCTAACTACATTTTTTATTTGGCAGGAGTCTAATTTATAATGGACGCAATATGCAGGCATGGGGACTAATTGTACTCCTAATATCAAAAGCAGCTGGTCATCTGAATGTTGATGACATGGAAGAAGATAAAGCTGCAGGTGTTTTGCATAGGTAAATTAAAATTTGAAATTCGTTACTTATTCTTTAGTTAATAATTGATTTTATGGAACAATATTTGAAGAAAGGAAAATTTAAAACCGTCACTTCTACATAATAATACTAAATGAATTTTTGCATAAACCTACGTCGAATTATAAAAAAACAATCAAAAATTTGCCTCGCGTTGTCTGGTATTTTAAAGATTTCAAATTACTTTAAGGGATTTCAAGAGATTTTTGAAGACTTGAGAAGATTTTAAAGGATTTCAAAAGCTTTTAATAGATTTAAAGAAGGTTGAGTGGATGTTAAAGGATTTCAAGGGATTTCAAGAGAATGAAAGGATTTTCAAGAGGTTTCAAAACATTTTAAGTAACTTTAAGGAGTTTTCTTGAATTTTAAGAGATTTCATGATATTTCGAGGTATTTAAAAAAATTTCAACAGATTTTA
>JAUEJJ010000047.1:23569-36424 GCA_032164275.1 Synergus coniferae
CAATTGAATGATAAAGTAGAGGATCTGAATAATAACTTAAAATATTCAAATTTTTTTATCGCCAACTGTATTGGCGGAAGAGGGGGAGGTGGTCACAGATGACCCACGTGGACGGTGGAGGGTTAATAAAGTATAATAAATTAATATTATAATTAATATTATAATAAAGCTATTGTGTTTAATTATAATTGTTATTAATTATCACTATTAATAAATTTTAGCCAACGTGCTCTAGCTGAAGTTACTGAGATGATACGTACGAGCCATTTGGTCCACAAGGGTCTGGTGAATATTCAACCTGGCGTTTATCCTGAAGCTGCCGAAATGAATGATATGACCTTCGGAAATAAAATCGCCTTATTAAGTGGTGACTATTTACTTGGTAATAGTTGTGCAGAGCTTGCAGCATTGAGAAATCAAGATGTAAGATAAAAATTTATAATATTTATATTTCCACTTCATAATTAGTTTCGTAATTAATCAACTAATTTTTTTAGCTCGTAGAACTAATGTCGAGTGCGGTTCGGGATTTAGCTGAAGCGGAATTTATTGGACGTAGAGACAGTCAAAATAATGCGTTGCCTTCAATTCCTCCCAAGAATCGTACGAATTATGCTCTTAATGAATGGACTCTGCGAAATGTATTAAGCGCTGGCGCTCTTTTAGGAAAATCGTGTCAGGGAACTTTGAAATTGGCCGGGCACAACGAGGAAATGCAACAGCAGGGATACAACTTTGGGAAACATTTGGCTCTAGCCTGGCAAGTGAGTACTCATTTTTTTAAAACTCAAATTTAACTTAATAGAAGATGCAAAGTATTTAATCCTAATATATTTTCAGGCCTGTTTGGATTTAGGTCCATTTATCAGTAAAGACCAAACTATGCCTTTTAGTTTGTGCTCTGCACCAGTCATGTTTCATATTGAACACGATCCTTCCATTCTAGATGAAATTAACGAAGGCCTTGACTCCGTACAAAATGTAGATTACGCCAAAGTAAGTCAATTGAGTTTATTCAGTTTAAAGTAAAGAATAAACAAAGAAATAACTATAAAAGAAGGAAAGAAACTAAAATTGTTGATTTCATGCAGGTTTATGACATGGTTATAAAAGGACCTGGAATAGAAATGACGAAGCAATTACAAAAAGAACATTCTCAAAGAGCAATGGAAGTCTTGAGCGTTTTTCAAGAGAGCGACGCTAGAACAGCTCTTTCAAACATAATCGCGGCTATGAGAGATTTTTGACACAACGATCTTCTCCTGGATGAGGAAAATGTACCTGAAAAGAGATTGGCCTTATATCTCACAAAAATCCAGGAAATAGGACAGTGATGGGACATCGAAACGAAAATATCGATGTTTAAAATATCATATAATCGAAAAAATAGCATCAATAAAACTTTATGTCAATATGACATATCGATATATTGGTAGGGCAGACAGACGTTGATTGATAATTTCGATAATTGTATGAAAAACACCGATTTTTCGATATTTTCGATGTCGATGTCTCATCCCTAATACAAGATAAGCTGAATGAGCGGGAATTGCCCCATGACTATCAGCCTGTCCTTTGTTAAGTTTTGTGTAAAATTTACTACTTTATTTTTGTTTATATTAAAAAATTCTATTTATAAATTAACACATAATAAAGTTATTGTTAGCGACTGAGGGATGAATACATTTGTTGTATTTAGATAAGGACAATAAAATTTTATGTACTGACATTTTATATACTCCAGTTATATTATATTTATTACCTACATATTCCTTCTAACACAAATAATATTTTTTAAGAATAAAATTTTGTTATAAGCTTTCATAAACTCGCAATAAATAAACCCACGTTTCTTTAAATAAACAGCTTTTAAAAATTTAATTTGCTTTTAAAATGTTAAATGACGTGCCACCTCTTCATTTCATTGTCAGTAGAAGTAGTTAAAGGTTTGGAATTCTAGGGTAGAAAAATGAGGTACATTTTTTTTTTCGTAAATACTATGCTTTATTTATAAATATAATCGTCACTTTAATGGTTTATGTAACTTCAAATTAATGGAATGATGCAGGTGCGTAGGCTGATATTTGGGGGGGGGGGTTGAACCCCCAAACCTGTGGAATCAAAAATGGAGTTAAGAAAAGCAACGAATCAATAATCAGGCAAATGAATGAATTATTGACGAAACCATAATTTTCTCTAATGAGAAAGTAAAAATAGATTGTTTAAAAAGAATCGAAAATTGTATATATGTATAAAAAAATAATACACTGAAATCACCAATATTGGAATATATGACTGTTTAGTCTTAGGTCGCAGTTTTTGAATATAAGAGCCCAGTGTACAGTTATATAGAAAATATATATGTATTTGGATATCATTTTTATATTCCTACAATCTCGTACTAACTTTAATATTACCATATACATCAACGACTAGGCACTTTTCCAATCCGAGGAACATCCATTTTTAAAACTAATTTACAAAAAGTTTTTTATTTCTTTGACTTTGTTTTACAGCATGTGTTGTACTTTGTGTAGATGAAACAATAAAAGTTGACACCTACACAGTCATTTCACTACAAAAAAATTGAAAAAAAAAGCATTTACTGTTTAAAGTCTATCTAAACGATCAGTCTATTGAAATATTTATTCTGGCATCACACTTAATATTCATGTCTTTTATTCTAGAGATTTCATTGAACTTTAGAAGATTTGAAAATTTTATATTTTTTATTAGTCGCTTCTTTCTGAAAAAATCTGTTTTTTGTATAAAGGCACGAGGAATGCTTCATTTGACAAATGTTCTGGAATTATTGGAATATAATTCTAAAAGCGCAGCTTTCTAATAGTAAAGAAAAAGATATTAAATAATCGCTTCGTCACGAAGCAATTATAATATCGATATATCGAACTTAGAGATCATGAAAAGATCTCTAAACTTCTACAAAGCGATTCAGAACGCTTATAAGCAATTTCCTTTCTATAATTGATGCTAAAGTCAATGCAATTTACTGCATCCTCCTTTGGGTTTGTCCACTTTCCCATCGTCAAATAAGTCCTTTATAATATCCTTCTTTCGAGAATGAGTCGGCAGTCCTCTGTACAAATTTTCTGTTATTTTTGAGCGATTTGAAATGCTGTTTTTACGAGAACCGTGATCTAAAAATTCGATATTTTCATTGTCATCAATGGCTTTCATTGCCGCGAGCAATTTTTCTTTGTTATAATTAAGTCTTGTATCTGCAACTGACAATTCGTTATTTTCAAATCCGCTTGCACAATCGCTCTTGTGCGTGTGATTAAGGTCTTTATTTTGCTTCAAATTCTCTAAAGTATTTGTACATTCGTCTTGCATTTCAGTATCTATTGATTCAAGTTTATCTGGTTCAGATTCTTCACTGATAGAATGCTTTATTGTTGGTCTTCTTTCTTCTGAAGAAACTATGTCCACGTTTTCCAAATTATCGAACGACTTCGATAAAATTTGCAATTCATTCATAGACATTGAACCATGCAATTCTGTGTTTCTTTCTTCTATACTAATATCAACTATACTTTGCAGTGAATTTGTTTGCTTAAAAACTTCTGTTTCATTAAAAGATTGGTCTTGCTGTTCTGTTTCGTAACCATTTATTTCTGTTTTATTTTCGACATTATTAAAAAGTTCCAATTTCGTGGAAGTTTTTTTATGTCGCGAGTTATTTGATTGGACATTTAAAAGTGGAATTTTGCTTGGATGGTTCTTCGTTTCTAAATTTCGCTTCAATTCCAAATCATTCTCAATACTAACTGTTGAATATTTTTCAACTTCCACAAACGTCTTCAATGATTCGGACACATCCAGAGCTTGATTTAATCGCAATTGCTTACTTATCAATTTGTCTATATCTTCTATTGCAAGTGAATCGGTTTTACTTTCCAGATTCAGAGAATGTTTCACAATCTCGAAATTGTCTTCTGAATTGCTGATTAATCTGAAAAGAAAAAGTTATCATTATAATTCTTCAGTGTCCATGAGTAATTTCACTAATTAATTAAATTATTAAATTATTAATTAATTAAGTAATTAAATTAATTAGTAATAATTAAAAACAAACCTCGCATGTAGTTCTCTGGATTTAGTCGCCAGAAGCATTGTATCAAAATCGCGTGAAATTGATTTCATTTCATCCTCGCTTGTATTTGCGCTTAAAAATTTGTACTCCCCAACTCCCTCCAATTGCGCAAAGGAACTATTCTCCTCATTTTTAAAAATTGTATCACTATTCTTCTGCTCATTCGTTGATTGGTATCGATTATAGTGCTGTAGATCTTCCCTTGTGTCCTTGAGTTTTACAGGATCCGAAAAATGTGAACTGATGCAATCTTTCTCTGATTCTACTGCAGGAAAATCATTTACCTTGTTTTCAGATGGAATTATACTATCGTCTGAAGATTTTTGAAGCCTAAAATTACTAATAAGCTGCAAGCTTGTCATTGTCTCGGTTTTTGATAGGCTCGAAGGTTGATTAGCTTCCAAGTTTAAGACAATCGTATTAACTTTATCCTCTTTCCATTCTTCATTATTAGTGTTCTTCATTGTTACCAGTGCTTTGTTTTGCGTTTCATCTTGAGGCTTTTTGAGTTTGTCACCAGACTTTTGAAAATTGAAGGCCACACTAGAATTGAGAAAAGTATAAAAGTTTCAAGAAATAAAAGGTTGGCTACATATCAGGGAAATTGAAAGATTGGATCATGCGGCCACCCTGAATAAATATTTTCATTTACCTGTTACCGTGCAAATTTGTAAGAGATTGACTTGCTGTGCATTGCCCCTTGTTCATTACATTTAACTGATTTTTTGATAATAGTCGTTTCTCTTTATTGCCAAGTAGGTCTTCCGCATTCTTTAACTTTTCTAAAGCTTCTTGCAAATGCTTCTGTGTTTCTTTATGCTTCATGATTTCCAAATGCAACTGATGCTTAAGATATTTTGTTTCTATAGCTAACTTTCTGTTCAACGTCTGTGCTTTCATTCAACAAAAATATTAATTATTTTTATTTCTATAAAAATAAATTTGAGAGGTGAAATATTTCATCTCATCCAAACCCACCTTGATCGTTTCATCTTGTTTTTCTATTCTGTAATTCAAATCTGATACTTGATTTTGTAATTTTTCTCTCTCCCCTAAGTGTCGATCCTTACTTAATTGTAATAGGTGTTTGTTCTGCGTCTGCAATTTTTGTTTTTCCCTACATTTAATAACTTTTACAGATTTACATTTGCAACATTTTAATTAAAAAATGAAAAATAAGATTTTTTAAATACCTGTACAGAATGGAGTTCATTCTCCTTGTCCTTGAGCATTTCGCACGTACTCTTATATCGTGCTCTTAATTTATTATACTTGGATTGAAGAATTCTCAATTCTTCGTGATGAGAATTGATTATCCTCGGCAACTCTGCATTTGTTCCCTCATATTGTCTTAATGCAGAATCCTGCCTTTTTTGTAATACTTTCAGCAATCTATTTTCGTTAGATAATTCCTAGGAAAATAAAAAATAATAATTTCTTGATTCAGATATTATCTTTTCAAACTTTAAAAATTAATATTTTAAAATTTAATCACTTCTTACATTAAGGTGATAGTGAGCATCCGCTAATTGGTTTTGAAGTTCCTTAATACGAAGCATTTTTGCCGATACGATTCTTTGCCCGACGGCACTTTTGCTGACTTGTTTTAAAGGATCTGCCTGCAAGTAGCATTTGGCACTATTTCCATATGGACTGCCTGTAAAACATCAAAAGATTAGAAAATATCAAATTAAGATTGCAGTCATCATAGTAACTATTAGCATTAAAAAAGGTGATATTTTAAAATAAAAAATAGGTGAGAAATATAGGTGAAGGTGAATAAATTCAAAATAGGTAATAATGTTCAAATACAAACCATGTAAGGGATGTAATTGTTTTCTGCCTGGAAATAGAAATGCAGCGCTCTTACATGTAGGGTGTGATTTTCTTCCCCCTTGAGTAATCTTAAAATCAGAATTTTGTTTCCTAGAAAACACGATTATTACTTAAATTAATTTTACACCACATTAGTTTTCTGTAAACATAGAATTCGAAGTTTAAAAATTAAATAATAAAGAAAAGGTAGTCTATAATTAAAAAAATATAATGTATGTATAGTTTAGTAAAATATAAATAAAGTAAGATGGTATGTTTAGTTTCTACAGTGTTTATATCTCGTAAGACCTTTATATCTCGATTACCTTGAAAATCGTGAATTTAAGGACACTGTAGGCAATGTTGTCACTTCGGTTTGCATTTTAAAATGATCGGAAATTTTCTACAAATCGCATTTTTATTTTGTAGGCGTGTTTTTTTAGACACGTGATACCCAAGATATTTGAGATTGTCAGGAACATTTTGCTGACAGATTGGAAACCATGATTGTTTTTAAGAGGTTGTCAAGACAACCTCGTGTACAGTTCACGTTCTAGTGAAGATATTGATCAATATTGATTTGTGCAAGAGTAGGTGGCACGAACCACCTGGTGGTGCTGCTAAAATATTCAATAAATTTTTAGTATTAATTTTTATCTTTAAAAAGTATTAAATAGCTAAATACACAGAGATAAGTATTGCAAGGAATACCTTTATTACGTTTTTCATCTGCAAACTATTATTTATAATTCTTTTTACCATAAAATAAAGTTCATACAATAAGACTACATAGTTCATACAATAAATATTCTCAGATAATAAGTTGGCGTGTTATGCAGTCAACATACAGTAAACAAGAACAATCACAATAATAATACTATTATTAAGATGCCTGCATCTTTAGTACAAGCGTATTTAACTAAACAGTCGTTGCTCAAAATCTATAGGGGTATTTACAGTGCAGTTTTGATTTACGCGAAAAACAGGCCACTGATATATTTTTTAAATTGCCATTACGTTATGTGGATAAAATGGCTGAATTTTTTTTTCCTCAACACTCATATTTAGTTAGTGTTCTTGTAAAATAGAAAAACGTATGTTACATTTTATACAGAGTATTTAAATTACATAATTACAGGAGGAACAGCCGAAAAACTGGGACCTGAAGATATTAATAGAACCACAGTTTTTTCCGCTAAACCCCGTACGTAATGGATTTAAAACTGAACGGAAGCACCTATCTCTGATTTTTTTAAACCGATGTGTTGTGCATCCCATAATTTAGAATAATACGAATTTTGTTTTCCGAGTAGGACTGTGTGACTCCCAGCTTCCACCAAAGTGCCATTGTTTAAGACGAAAATTTCGTCTGCATCCATAACAGTTGACAAACGATGCGCTATTACTATAGAAGTTCTTCCAGTGGTGGCACGGCGTAAGGCCTCAAGAATATTCTAATTAACACGTGAACAATTTACATAAATTGTTTATTTTATATTAATGAAATTTACGTTTTATAATGAAAAACAAATAATAGTTTACCTGTTCTGTTATAGAATCTAAAGATGACGTGGCTTCGTCGAAAACAAGTATTGGACTGCCCTTCAAAATCGCTCTCGCTATAGCAACTCGCTGTTTTTCACCACCAGACAATTTCAATCCTCTTTCTCCCACCTCGGTTTGATATCCTTTTGGCCACTTTAAAATTGAATCGTGTAAATTGGCCATTCTTGCTGCTTCGTAAACATCCTCTTCAGTCTTTGCAAAATTTCCATAATGAAGATTATAGAAAATTGTGTCGTGAAACAATACTGAATCCTATAATTTGTAAATGCTTTTAGAATTTCAGAACTTATTTTAATTTAAATAATTTTAATTAATTCTTATTTAACGTTTTTATTTTTTGATTCTTTTTCTCTAAATTATTTAAAGTAAAGTAATAAGTAATTACTTGTGGCACAATAGCAATGGATTTCCTTAAATCGTTTACGTCAACATCTTGAATATTTTTTCCATTAATGTAAATATTTCCACTATTTGGTTCGAAAAACCTATATAGTAATCTCACTATCGTAGATTTTCTATAAGAATTAAAAAGCTATAATTTATAATACTTCCATTCTAGGGTCTGGAGTATATTTTAAAGTATAAAGTAACACCATAATTCGTACACTGAGAAAAAAATGCTATTGAATCAAAAGTACGCGCTTTCGCGCTCGGTCAAAAACAGATATTATTGATTCAAACGAATATTCAATAAAGCAATAGGACATATTTCGGTTTGATAGTGATACTGTGAATTCGATAGTATATCTATTTGAATTATAGTATATCTATTTGAATCAATAAGATCTGCCTTTGACCGAGAGCGAAAGTGAGTACTTTTGATTTAACAGCATTTTTTTCTCAGTATAGCGTCAAGGAAGATACTTGAGAGCTGTATAACATACCCAGTCCCGGAACCTCCAACGATAGCTACTTTCTTTCCGCTCGGAATCGTGAATGACATATTATCAAATATAGTTTTTCCTTCAACATATTGAAACTTGACGTTGTCGAAAGTAATGTCAGCGTTCTTGGAGATCACGCTGAACGGGACTGCATTGGTCTTATTCTGTCAAACATTTCTTTGGATTTAAAATTGTTAACGGTCAGTGTCAAAGCATTTTTGAAAAACATCTTTTAGTCTTTTAGGAACAGGTAAATGGCACAAAAAATTTGGTACCTTGATAGCAGGATCCACTGTCATTATAGAAAACAAGCTTTGCATGTCAATAAAAGCTTGCCTTACTTCTCGGTACACGGAACCCAAAAATCCTAGAGGTATCGAGAGTTGAAACAGTAAACCATTGACCATAACCAGGTCTCCGACAGTCAAGTTTCCTAATTTAAAAAAATAGTATTACTCAAAATTTAAATACTGACAAAATATATATAGTTTATTTTATCAGCAATACCATTTACGATGTCTCTAGCTGCTAAAACCATTATTAAGCTTAAAGCAGTGCTGAAAATAGCCTGTTGACCAAAATTTAACATGGCTAAACTGGTATTCGTCTTCAAGGAAGCAGCCTCGTATTTCTTCAAAGAAGCATCATACCTCTCGGCTTCATACCTTTCGTTATTGAAGTACTGTAAGTAACAAGTGCAAAATTTAATATTGTTTAACTTGACTCGCAGATTTCCTTAATAGAAATATTAACTTACTTTCACAGTCTCATAATTGATCAGAGAATCAATAGCTTTGTTACTTGCTTCGTTTTCGGCTCGATTCATGTATACTCGAAATTTTGTTCTCCATTGGGTAACTGCAAGTGTGAATATTGCATACGTAAGAACGCAACCCAAAGCTACACTCGCATATTCCGCCCCACATTTCAGACCCAATATCGTAGAAACCAAAGTTAATTCAAAGACTGTAGGAACTATGTTAAATACCATAGCTGTCAGTACGAAGTTGATGCCGCGGCTTCCTCTATCTATCGTCTGCAACGAATTTAAATAAATGCCTAAACAAGTAGAGATTCATTTAATTAAATTTCTTACATACTTCAGTCTATATACCTTAGAAAGTGCGCCGGTCTGTCGAGATAAGTGAAATGCTAAGTCTAGATTGTGTAAATGCTGGAACACATTTCTGGCTATTTTGCGAATCGAATTTTGTGCAACTTTGGCAAATACAGCATTTCGTAGTTCATTAAATCCTGCTGCACCAGCTCGAGCAATACCATCTATAAATAAAAAAAACAGAACGATAAACCGACATAAATCGAAAAGAAATACGAGTAAATCTGTATTATAGAACCAGTGTTGCGTATCGACATTTTTATCGTCTAATTTTATCATTAATTGGCCCCTATATAAAGTTAATATCTTACATCCGATAAGAATTGATGTCGCTATAGTTGCTACTGTTTCTGGTGGGCTCCCTAAGCTTCCTGCTGCATTGAACGTATCTATACCGTGTTTGAAAAGAAACGGCACAGAGACATTCAAAAGTTTTGCACCAATTAACAAACCAATAGCCGTCTTAACTCTTCTCTTTATTTCTTTATCGTCCTGCATAACAGAAAGAAAATGAAGTGATGAGTAGCAATTACCAGTTATATCACTTATGAAACAATATTAACATGACTGAGCGAACCTTTGGCCAAATATAATTGAACATAGATGTCAACATCTGTCTTGCTGTAATCGGTGGCGCATCTTTGAAACCTATTCCCTCCCGTCCTAAATTCGAAGTACCAGGATGAAAGCAATGTCTCTTCTGTTGAGCTACTTTCCCACCAATCAAACCTACGGTGGCCAAAGCATATTTAACTGGCATGAAAAGTGATTTTGGTTGAGGTGCATTCTTCTTCTTTTGTGCACGATCGAGTGCGTTACCATTGCAACACTGGAAAAAAATCCACACATTCCACATATTACTTGGATTGTAAAAATAAAATGATAGAATGATACCTGGAAAAATGATAGAACTGTTTTGTTAGATGACTTTAAAGAAAAAAGAGATGTGGATTTTATTAGACATTTATTTGTGTTTTATATTTGTATAAAATGTTGATATAATATTTTATAATTCGATAATGTCAATTACAGACACTCAATCTTAAATTTTTCACGTATTACTTGTAGACAGCTTTCTAAAACCCGCAAAAATTCTTCTAAAAGTTGCACAGCAATTAAAAAACTTTCACTTTTATAACTAAATCCTTTCATTTTTTGAAGGTTTTGCCTTAATTCACTTTCTTTTATATGCACTATCTTCAAAGCTAGTGAACTGAGTTTAGACAAATCTTGGGAATCGAACTTATCTCGAAATATCTTTTCGTGCCATTGATGTTGCGGTGCTAATGTGGTCGTCACAAACAGTGCATTTTGAGCAGAGTAACTCAATCCTTGCGAACTGAAGGTCATATTATCATCCATCTTATGAAGCTTAAGAAAATTGTAAGCAATTTGTGAAATGTTGATACACTTCTTTATATCTGAGATCTCGAATTTAATCTCATCTAGTGGATTTTTAGGAATCATAAAACCGTATTCTATGTAAAGTTTGAGATTATTATGCGCTCCATAATTGATGAAAACTTGTGAGCCTGGCTTATAAGATGTCAGAGATTTGATTTGATAAAACTCGTACTCATTTTTCTTAATTAAAGTAGCAACGGCAACAGTTTCACAAGCATGATTAAAAAGATCTAAAAAAGGCGCTAGAGCTAAATTATCGTTGTTGACATTAAATTTTATATTTTCTTTATTATCCAAATACACAGCTCTGGTATTAACAGTGTAATATCCCCATGTAAATTCATGGTATGTTATTATTTTATCAAAACTTAAATTACAGTGAGAACAAATAAAATCACGATTCTTTAAAATTTTTAGCGATTCCATTAGAGAACGATAACTAGCTCTACACTTTTTCGAACGTATGTTCAGTTGGTTTGTAATGCATTCAGGCAAAACTGATTTTTCAGTTTTAGAACAAAACTCTGGATTAGAGTAAGATACAGGAAGTGTATCAAGGTAAGGTTTCCAGTTGGAAGCTCTTTTTAAATGTTTTTCGTAAACCAGAAAGGTCGCGAGTACGCACTGGGCCTCGTAAATTTTATCTGGTAAAAATATTTTACTAATTGGACTCTGCGAGACTGTAAATGTCGTAATGAGCAGCCGCTTTGGTAATTCTAATAGTACATCTTCAACGGCGATGTCCTTTAATGTTATTAAGCCACGACCGGTTTCCGGGAAGATGTGAGGCGCCAAATCGAATTTTGGGAACCAATTCTGAGAAAACATCCAAGATTTTAGATCGCCTATATCACCCATACTCTGTGGACGTTGTTTTTGAAAAGGTAGTTTCATCCTTTGTCGACGTTTCCTCCCAGTTCGACCCATTTTAAGTAGTGGATTTTAAATCTGCAGAACGAAATCATATGCTCATATAAAAATGTAATACAAATGACTTTCTTTTTTTAATTTTAAGTTTAATAATGTACACTCATCGTCAAATATGCCTTAACATTTGTTACTAGGAATCTAGTGTTTCACATGTAATTCAATCGTTTTCAATGTAAAATCCTAGTGACAAATGTTAAGGCATATATGACGATGAGACTGAATAATTCAATCCTTTTCAGGCCTGAGGTAGACACAATTTGAGCATAAGATTTCAAATCCGATTGCAGTTTTTCTCTGACATTTTGCAAACCAAGTTAAACATTCGTTTAAATAGTTTTTGCATTTTCAGTAAAACGTTTCGTTTTGGGAAACAGATTAATGATGGTCTTTATAATAGAAAACAGATAATAGAATATAAAATATTAAATGTAGAAATATAAGTAAACAATTTTACCCTGATTCCGATAACTGAATAGGAATTAGCACATCTATGGAGGCGAAGACGAGAAGTCCAAAGTATCATCTGATTGGTGTTATAGAAGGTGTGTAAAAACGAGTTTTTTATCCAGAATTTATTGTTATTTCTAGTGTGTTGAAGAAGACGACCAGATATGACAAGCCCTAACATTTTCTTTTTTTTTATTGGACCAAAATATTGAGAACCTAATTCTAACCTATATAAACAGACTGTTATAAATCAAGTTTTCAGGTGCGACCCTAGCAGACGACATGAATGATGGCCAATGGAAACCCGAACCTGAACTCGAAGATGGTTCTGTCCTTTTCTATCATATTGCCCTATCTCTCTTGCTGGCTGTCACTGACAGTCACTGATTGGAAGTTTTCCTTCTATATGATGTGTATCAAAGTTGATCAAAGTACACTCAAATCTCACAAATCTTAACCAGTCTTAACTAATTTGTGCAAGAGACTCTCAAATATCTTAAGAAAATTCCTCTCTGAATTCTAAACTATGACCCAACCTAAACTGACGTATGTACATGCGCATTCGGTACGTATTTTTA
>JAUEJJ010000047.1:51191-72496 GCA_032164275.1 Synergus coniferae
CCTATAAACAATTGTGTACTTAAAGTTGCACATTACCTGAAAACGACAAATATCTCGCAAAATGGTACGAACTAAAATCTATGTATTTGGAAAAGTTCTTTTTCCATTTTAGACTTAGAAAATGATTTCAACGACTTAAAGTATAACTTTTATTCTTTTTTTAGCATGGTCGAGTGAAAGTTCGCACAACAGCGGAACAAGAGAAAATTAAAAAATTGGAAAGGGCAAAAAAGGTTGTGGAATACAAAGTTGGGATCAACCTTATTTTTCAAAAGGTATAGTGCCTATGTTATACATATAATATTAGACAAAATTAGCGCGCCACAGTAAGCCACGGGCACTTTTAGTATACTTTTTTTAAACCCTACCTAATTCAAAATCCATTGAAATTGTAAAAACCTCTTAAAATTCCATCAAAATCCTTTAAAATTCCACAAAATATTTTTAAAGCCATAAAAAAATCTTAATATTAATACAATACTTAAAACTTTCGGAAACTTTATATTTTCCTTTGATTTTCATTGACCATTATATTTCATGTGACAGAGAAAAGAAGAGATTTGGGATGATGAAATGTTATTAGTAACAGAAAAAATGCTTCTTCGAAATCCGGACATTTATACTCTTTGGAACATTCGAAGGGAAGCAATTTTGAAAAATAACTGGTAACTTTTTTATCATATAGTATATTTTTACTATTTTTTAAAACAGCATGTGGATGAAAATCAAAAATTACAAAGTATTGTGAATGACTTAATCTTTTCATTTTACTCAAAAATGTTTGAAACCGGACATGTTTGCGTTCAATACGCATAATTCTATTTCATAAGTACAAAGTACCGCTACAAAACGAAAAGATGCCTAATTCTAATATTTCTTGAGTAAAATGAGGAAATTGAACTTTAAAATGTTAGAGTTTGAACCCAATTTATAATAAATTAAATCTAGGCCAGAAGAAGAATATGGGCGACAATTAGAAAAGGAATTAACATTAACCGAAAGTTGCTTAAGAGAAAACCCAAAATCTTACAGCATTTGGCATCATCGTTGTTGGGTCTTTGATCATTTAGCACAGCCAAATTATAAAGTAGAATTACTTTTATGTAGTAAATGTCTGAATATCGATGAAAGAAATTGTAAGTACCCAAAGAAAAATCCAGTGATAAAAAGTCTGTTGATAAAAATGTTTAAAGTACTTTGAAGCGGAAATTTGACAGTTTCAATCTATTGCAGTTCACTGTTGGGATTACAGAAACTTTATAGTACGAAAAGCTGGAGTACCAGATGTTGAAGAGTTTGAGTTTTCAACGGCTAAAATATTAAATAATTTTTCCAATTATTCATCCTGGCACTACAGAAGTAAAATATTATCGAAGATGTTTCCTAGTAAAAGTGGACATTTGACCATCCAAGCTGATAAACATAAGGATGGTAAGATATTAAAAAAAAAGTCACACTTTTTTGTGCATAACACTGTTTCAAAAGATTTTGAAAAATATTTAAAGATTTTAAATGATTATAAAAAGAATCAATAAATTTAATGAAATTTCTAGAAGTTTAAAAAAATTTCAAAGGATTCAGAAGGAGTTTCCAATTTTTTAAATATAATTTAAAACATCCAACACCCATAAATCACTTGAAACCTCTTTAAATTTCTTAAAATCACTTAAAATCTCTTGAGAATCTTTAAACTCTGTTTGTAATTATTTTGAAATCTCTGAGAACCCCTAAAATTTTTTGAAACGTGTAAAATGCCTTATAAAGTTTAAAAAAATTTTCTAGAACTCGATTTGGTAATGAATGCAACTTTCACGGATCCCAATGACACTAGTGCTTGGTTTTATCAGAGATGGTTACTTGAATCCAGAAAAGCTTCCAGAAGCAAAATTTGGAGAGCACAATTGACTCAGATCGAAGCTACAATTGTTTCTCACGAGGATATTTCTATCCAATCATCCAATATTTGCTTATCCGTAGATGGAGAAGTTTTAGATTGCGAGTTCAATTCCGTCAATAATGAAAAGTTTTCGAAAATATGGGAAACAACGTTCAAACAACCTTTGAATATTGGCGAAAATAGTCAAATCTGTTTGAAATTCGAAGATGATGTTTATCCCTTTCATCGTTTGAATGATTCTTGGATTTTGAAAACCCAAGTTTCTGAAATTGAAAATTACAATGAAGTACAATTGAGAGAACAGTTGGAAAACTACAAACAATTATTCGAAATGGAGCCGCTAAATAAATGGGCTTTGTTAACTGGAATTATTCTTATGAAAAATATCGACTTTATTCAATTTCACTCGAATATTCTGAATGACTTGGAATTGTTGTTGAAAATAGACCAACTTCGGTATTGTTATTACAAAGACTTGCGTAAGTGTCGATTTTATATTTATTTTTTGTTTTAAAGAGTAACAGAAAACTAAAAAGTATTTTAAGGGTGTAGGATTGAAATTCTAATCTTAAAAATCAGTTTCTTCATTTTTCTTAACAAATATTATAATCAGAGAATATTAAAGTGTGTGGAAGATGGCTGTACAGTGTACACTTGACACTAACGCACTTTGTCGCTTCGAAAAAAATAGCTAATTATAGAATATTTGTTAAGTAAAATGAAGAATTCGAATTTTTAAGTCAGAAATTGAATTCAATGGTCTTTATTCATATAATTATTTATTCCATAGGGAGTAAGTGTATAATAGACTACCATTTACACAAATTCTCACAGGAAGAGAATAAAGATCAGACTTTGAATCGAGTAGATCTTTCAGGTCTTGGACTTACAACTTTGCGCAGTGAGAACTACTTTGCCTTCTTGGAAGAAATAAATTTAGGAGCTAATAGTTTGGGGAATTCTCTGCATCGACTCTACGCTTTACGCAAATGTAAAAGACTATCTTTATCAAGTAATGGTATAAAGTCAATATCGAGGTTCCCTACTTTGCATAAACTACAAGTGTTGTCGCTAAGAAATAATGAATTATCGAGTATAGGAGAAGTTCTAGATTTAGTAAAACGCCACAATTTATTGAAGCTAGATATTCGAGAAAATCCAGTATGTCAATTTGAGGTGAAAGCGAAAATTAAAATGATTTCATCGAGTGTGAATGTACAAATATAGAACTTTGTATATTTTCAGTCACGTTTGTTATGTCATTTTGACATCGGATTCAAGGGATCCACGTTTTAAAATATAATTATATTATAGGTACAGAGCGAAAAATGCCTGCTTTTAATCACTTTTTTTTTAATCAAGAAAATAAATTCTGAGGTTAGATTAGGAATTTTTTGTTTTACGCAAAGAATATTAAAATAAAAAGCATTTTCGCTCTATTGACATTTCTATTTAGGAAAATAGTATGTCTAAAAAGTGAAAAATATCTACTTCTAATATTTGTTGAAAATATGGGAGGGGATTTTAAAGTTGGAATTTGGATCCAACACCTTTAATAAAGGAAGAATAATGTGAACTACTGTTTATCATGTTGTATTTTATTTCTTATCGCATATAAACATCGCTCATTAGTTTGGTTTACATTATAGCCTGCAATATATATATATATATATATATATATATAATTAAGAGTGTTGGGTCTATTTTCTAAACTCAAAATTCAATCTTTTCATTTTACCAAGAAAATATTAAAAGTAGATATTTTTTCGCTCTGTACTCATAATTATATTTAAAAAATGAGTACCGTTATATAGTGATAAAATATCTAATTATAATATTTATTGATTAAAGTGAGGAAATCGCATTTTGAGGCTAGAACTTTGTTTTAACTCCCGTATTTAAATAGATTCAGATTGAACTCTACGGAAAATACCTATATAGGATTTCTGATTAAACCATACCAATCGTGATTAAGCATAACGTTTGCTTGAATCCAGTTTGAGTATATAGAATGTTGCAAATTCATAAAAACATCTGGATTTGCATTTTCTCGGTTACGAAACCTTCCAGTCCGAGAGTAAACACCTACCAATTGCCCAAAGGCAACCAAAGGTCCACCAAAATCACCTTTGCCACCTATACTTTGTCTCTCTTTATCAATAATACAAATATTTCTATCCGTAATTTCTCTTATTCCATTATAATATAGACTGAATGCAAAGTACTGAAATGTAAAAGAGAAGAATTTTTAGATTAGATTCTATATAATTTTAATGCCTAAACCGGCTTAAGGGTATTCGATCTATTAAAAATACTGATTTTATCTTACTTTCCAATATGTCCCCACTCAGTCAAGCCAGATCGTTTGCAAATGTTGACGAATTGTACTGTGGGAATAGAATTCTTCTTGTTACGTTAAAAATTCTGCGTACACTTGTCTCTGATGTGGCAGTTAGAACGTCGTAAATCCCATTTTACTCATGAACTCAGCTTGCAGTTGATATGATAATTTGAGATATTATTATAGATTCTAAACACTAATCACTTCCACTCGGCGCATTGCTGGAAAAACGTTTTGTACGAAGAAGAGTCGATGTTTTTTCTGCAAGAATAATAAAATCAATTAAGGGCGTTAGACCCAAGTTCTAATATCAAAATTTGATTTCTTCATTTTATTTGATACTTATTTGCTTTATAATGGTACTAATTTTTTAAAAAGTGCGTATAGAGCGAAAAAATGTCTACTTTTAATACTTTTTGTGTAATATGAAACGACTACATTTCAAGGCCAGATTTCTATCTTTCTATTTTACTCAAGAAATATTCAAATTAGCATTTTTTCACTTTATGCAGACAATTTTAATTAAAAAATCAGTACCCTTACTGAGCGAAAAAATATCTAGATACCATTTTTGTTGAATAAAATGAAGCGATAAAATCTTTCCTGCTAAAAATTTCGGAAAAAATCCAGATTCTATCCGGTTTTTTCCGAAATGTGTCTGGTTATGTATGAAATTTATCCGGTTGTGTTCGGAAATGGTCCTGACGAACTCACACAAAATAAAATTTGAAAGTTGTATTGTATAAATTTCAGACACGACCGGATAAATTTCATATATAACCAAACACATTTCAGACAAAACCGGAAATGATCCGTAAATGTTTAAAGTGTCTTAAAAAAAAACTTTCCGAATCCCTTAAAATTTATTGTAAATAATACATTTTCTCTGATGAGAATGTAAAAATATTTTGACATCTTAAAATTTCAAGAAGCCCTTTAAAATTTCTAAAAAATCTTTCGATATCAATTAAAATTCCCCAAAATACTATGAAATTCCCTAAAAATATCTTTCGAAATTTGTTAAAATTCGTTTAAAAAGTCTCTTAACTGAAAATTCTATGAAACCCTTTAAATTCATATAAATATTCTGGTATCCCTCTTCATATCTTTTGAAATTTGTTGAAACGAAACGAATTTCAACAAAATAAAATAATATACAAATATTACTTTCTTACCAATATTACTGTCTAAAGAAATTCCAATCCCTGGAGAGATAATACCGAAAAGAATTAAGAGACAGGCGAAAATTTGTTTCATCTTTTTAGAAAAAATTATAATGAAAGCATCTAGTGAATTATTTAAAAAGAGAAGAAAAGTAGTACATATATATATATTTATTTATTTACATAAAATCCAAAGTAAGTCGAGTTTGGGGGCACGTGATGCAAGTATTTCTGTTATTTACACTCGTTGATAAAAATTTGTACGGCCTTTTTCTGGTCTGATCTTGTTTTACCAATTAATGAGAGTTGCTTTGAAATCTTTAAAATTATTCCGAATCTGATAGTAATTAAATTTGCTTTTACAAGGAAAAGTAAAATTACTTGTTAATTAAACCTTTATCTAATAACGGAAATGTTTTACGGTTTCCAATATTTTGAATTCTTTTGATGTCTTGAAATATTTTTTGAATTTCTTTTAATTCTTGTGAATTATTTTAAATTCCTTTGAAATTGTTTGAAATCTTAGAATTCTCTTGAAACTATTCTAACATCATTTAAAATATTTACAAATTATTTTTATTAAATAAAACTTTAACTCTGAATCCAATATTTTTATTAATAGGCGAAACAAGTGCAGACCAGAAAAAGGCAGTAACAATTGTTATCTACGGCTGTACACAAAATACTGAAATCACGCGGACCAAAAGTCAATAGACTTTTGTTAATTTAAGTACAAATTTTCTGCTCTTTTTCATATTTATCACAACAGTCTTCAGAATTTATTTTAAAAAATGGTAAAACAAATTTTCGTCTGTATCTTAATTCTTATTTGTATTTTCTCTCTAGGAATTGCAGCTTCTTTATATAGTTATATTGGTAAGTAAAATAATATCTGCATATTAGTTTATTTTATTAAAATTCGTTTGACTGGATACCTTTGCCATAATTTTGATTTTTCCGAATTTTAAGTGATTTGTAAGTTTCTTTTAAGAGGAAATTTAAAGGTTTTCGAGAAATTTGAAGAATTTTAAGGGATTTTAAGAGAAAAAATAGTTTTTTAAAAAGAATTTTGTCATAATTTTGATTTTTTAAAAGTTCCACACCTTAATTATTAAATTTCTGAATTAATGTTTGCCATATCTACAGGTTTCAAAAGGAAGATATTTGATTATTCTTACAGAAAAAACATCGAATCTTCTTCGTCCAAAACGTTTTATTCATAGTACGCTGAATGGATTAGTTTATAGAGTTCCCTACGTTGTATATGTTCAAAAAAATGGACTTAATCAATGCTTAGGTACTATATTAACATCTCAAATTGTCATAACAACTGCAAGTTGCGTTCATGAGGACAATGGAATTTATGACGTTTTAACTGCTACATCAGATCGAAATGTTAAAACAATTCACAATGTTAAAAAAAAAATTATATTTCCTCAGTTCAATTCACTTACATTTTCAAACGATCTCGCCTTGCTGATTTTTCATCCTTCCATTGTGGATAATCCATTTCATCGAAAAATACAAATACGCAGAGGAAATCTACAAGAAAATAGTGTTTTTACTTTAACTGGATGGGCACACTCGGGAAAGTAAGATACAATCAATTTTTTAAAATTTAGAAAAATTTCACTTATGCATTAAGGGTTTTGAAATCATTTTTTAACATCTAACACATTAAAATTACACATTTTTTAAAACTATGTATGGATATCTATAAATTTAATATTTGTTGACTCTTAATTAATTCATTCAATTTCGCTTGGATCTTCTAAAATTCTTTTGAATTTTTGTTTGAGTGTCAAGATTTAAATTTTGATCCAACGCTCATAATTTAATAATGGTATTTAAAAAATGTATACAGAATCTAACGTAAGAATTCTATCTTTCATCGTTTCAGTATATTGCGGTCGGTCAATATGATGAAAATCAGCCAGCAAGAATGTCAACGCTATTACCATGAAATCAGAGAGATTTCAGTAAGAAATATTTGTACTCTTGATAGAGAGAAAAAAAATAGAGGTGGCAAAGGTGATTCTGGTGGACCTTTGGTTGTCCTTGGGCAATTGGTAGGTGTTTACTCTTGGACTGGAAGGCTTCCAAATCGAATAAACCCTGATGTTTTTATAAATTTGCTTGATCCCACGTACTCACAATGGATCCAGACAAACATTATGCTTAATCATGGTTGGTTCTGAATTTGACAATCAAAGTGAGATGTAAATTAAATATAAAATGAAAAAAAAAAACGAAAATAATTTTTAAAAGCTTTGCAAACTGTCTCAACATTTTTTTAAGCATATAAAAACTTTCTCGCACTCCAAATTTATCTGAAGAAATTGAGAAGATTTAAAAATTTTAAATATCCCGATAACGAATTTTTTAATTATCAAAATATTTCAATTATGCATTTAAAAAATTATGCAAATCATATTTAGAGTACAATACAGAATTAAAAAATCAAAAGTGACCTGTAAAAAAGTTCTTAACTGAACAGAAACATATTTTTTAAATAAGCTAAAACCACAAGTATAAAAAATAATAATTTATTCTTTTGACAATTACTATACTGATAGTTTCGACTTATTTTGGTCGTATTTTTTCATACATAAAACGTTGATTTACATTTTTAATGGAAGCGTTTATGAGTCTCTTTTTAATATTGTGAAAATAAGCCAGTGCGAAGTTGTATAATTCATTTTCCATTTTCCATACTAATGATTTTTGGATTTTTTCTACAGTTTCCGGAAGAGGGTCCTTTTTTTGCGTCGTTTGTCGCAAATGAGATTTGTTATCTGAAATCAAATTAATAATTATTAAAATAGGTACTATTATCTTACCCCTTTTCTCGAAAGATGCCCATATTACGTCTTTGCCCCGCCTACATTTTAATATTTTCACTGCTGTTCAATATCAAATAAAAATGGAAAAAAATCATATTGAATAATTCACCTTGACTTCTTTCGAATATTTGTGAATTCAGAATAGAATCAAAATTGAAAGTGGTCAACCCCTCATTTTAATTTAGTAAAAACAGTTGAAAAATATTTATCTTAATTCTACTTTGCTGCTTGGATTATTTATTTTATGAGTATTGATAGTAGTTCTTACTGTGCATAAAAATATCATATGCTCCTCGGAAAAAGCGTGGTAATATAGCTTGGAGAGTTTGAATAAAATCTGGCAATTCCTCAGTTACGCCGACCAAAAGATAGTGCCTTTGAAGATTGCGCTTAGCTTCTTCTAGTGCCCATTTATTACCAACTTCCCTAAGATTATTATTTTAAAAATTAGTCAAATATCATTTGTGTCCACAAAAAATGTATTACAAAAAAATTTATTACCAGCAAGCGGGTTCATGACCGCACAAAAACGGAATTTGAAGCCACATATTATTAGGATCGCAATCCGCTTGTCCCAATTCTATGCACATGTCAAAACTCTGGAAAGAAAAAACTAAAATGTCAAAATTGCGCAAAATGAACTCTAGAAGAAGAAGCGAAAAAATGTATAATTTTAATATTTTTCTTTTCGTAAAAAGAAAATATGGAATTCTGAGAGTAGATTTTGAATCACTGAATTTTTATTGAAAAAGTGAATAACGCTACAGAGTGAAAAAAATAAAATCAATACAATGGTTTTAACAACCTTAATGTCTTTTTTTTTTTTTCAACGGACATAAACATTTTAAGTGATTAACGCTAAGTATAGAAAAAATCTCCATGCCCTTAACATTTTTTATTTTGACTTACCATTGTGTCGCCATGTTTTTTTCTTTTGAGATAAGGTCTAAAATTGTCACCGTGTCTCAGAAAATAGTAATAAGAAACAAATCTGTCTAAAGGCTTACGCAGCAAATTTATGTACAGTGGCAACTTCTGAACGCCAAATCTAAATCATATTGAAATAATTTAATATCTTCAATAAGATATGGTTAATTATTGAAGGGATGGGTGGTGTTGAATTCAAGCTTTAACTTAAAAATTCGATTTCTTCATTTTTCTCAAAAAGTATTATACTATAATAACAATTTTTTATCACACTTACTTTTCAAAGTTTAAATAAGCCATGTGACCATGATAAAATGCAGGCTTTATATCATCCCATAAAGTTATGTTCTGCACGAATTTTACCTAAAATGAAAGAAACAATTTAAACCACAATTGAAAAACAATTTTTATGCTACACAACCAGAGAAATTAGTAATAAAAAAAAGTTTGGACCAGGTCAAAATATAAAATAGGGACATTTTACAACGATAAAACTTTTCAGTCATGGTACATACAAAATTTTTTATAACATGCATTATTTCAACCAGAAGAATTTACTACGAACTCCAAAGAATCTCTTGGACTATTTTATAGAATTACTATAAATTTTCAGAAATTGTTAAATTGAAACTTCCAAACTTGTCGAAAAATCCCTCTTTTCTCTCTGTGCATAATATACATTTTTTAAAATTGTCTAAAGTTTTTCATCATATTTACCTGGTTGGCGAGCATTAAAGTGTGCATATTATTAGTGACATTGATGTGTAATGTGTGAAATTTATTCTTTTCGCACAGATCATAAACCACACCGACAAAACTCGTGGAACCTGTCTTCGGAACTCTATTATATATCACAACTATATCATCCTGCTGACGAACCCTTTTGTACATTTGGGTATCAAAAACCACATCCTTCTTCGGTTTCAAGGTAATCTGCAGAACCGTATCATCTGCAAAATTTCACGAATGCATATATTTAATTTTTTCTAACGTAAAGATTCGATTTTCTCATTTTAGTCGACAATTATTATAATTAAATATTTTATCGTTCTGTAGCGCTATTCACTTTTTAAATAGAAATATGCATATAGAGCGAAAAAATATATAATTTTAATATTGATTAAATAAATTGAAGAAATCGAAATTTGAGTTTATAACTTAGATCTAACATCCTTAAGGATTTTGTGGGATTTCAAGAGAGTTGAAGAGATATTAAAAGATATCAAAGATTTGTAGAAATTTTGAACATTTTTGGTGATTTCAAGTGCTCTTGTGCGCTTTTAAAAGATTTAGAAAAATTATATTTTTTGAGAAATCTCAATGGATTTTGTCGGAAAATGCACTTTTCGGTTCACCTATCAGTTCATCCACCCTTATCTTTCCCATGATTTTGTGTTTTCTATGAAATACGAAAGGAGGAATACATACGGAGTAATTTATTACTTTCTTCTAAATTTGTTATTTTCATTTTTAAATAAATTAAAATTAGAAGAAATAAAAATATTATTATCCATTGAAGTGAATAATTTCTTAAAATCATTACTGTAGTCACTTCGGTCTTTAGAGTTTTATAGTGTCTTTAGTAAACGTAAACATAACCTAAATTCCAACTTGAGTACAACTGGTACAAGACTACAAGCAAGCAGGTGCAAGCTTGACTTTTCTCGTTACTTCGCATGCGCACTTCTATCCTAAAACTTAAAAGAGATAAAAAAAGTTACTATGTACTTTTAATTAAATTACTTTATTCACGTTTTACTTAATTCTTATTCCTTATCACATTTAAATTTTTATATACACTAACGTTTTTAATTAATATTAATTACAAAAGAAAAATTGTAATTACATTATAATTATTACATTATAATTAATGATATATATGTTACAATTATTTAAAGTATAATAACAATTTTCTTGTGTAATTAATAATTATTAATTTGTTTGAACATAATTTACATTTTTCTTTTGTATTTACTGGTATCAGACTGGTATGTACATTCACTGTCAGGCGCACTTACCGACTGAGTAAAACGGAACCTGTAATTTATCTTCATCGGTAAAACAGAGACATGACATATAGCTTTACTACATGACCGATAGATGGCGCCACTTGGATGGTAATGCAGATTCTAGAGGCATATGTATTTCCTAGCGTCGGCGAGAGATGGCGACACCGTCGACATTTTTTAAAAATTTTCCAGCTTTGTTTTCTTTTTTGCTAATATAACCTATTCAATGTTTGTCACATAGGTCACATCGGTCAGATATAATAGTGCATAATAGATCCTGAGGAGAAAAGGAATAAAACTGCAAGAAAAAGAAATGTCTACTTGCCAAAGAGCAAGTAAGAACTATTTCATCTACAACTTAATTGCTCTGTATAATTATTATATCATATGTTTCGTTATGCTGTTGACTCAAATGACTGATATTATATTTTAATGTTATTTGAATTGCCTTTTTTTAATGACTTTTTAATCTTTGACGTTATATGCCTAAATATGCGTGAATACATTGCATTGTCAACTTATTCATTTTATCTATCGTTTTGAAAATATATACAATTATTATTATTTGTATTATTATTGCTTTAAAAATTAGTTTAAATGGTTTAAATCTCAAAATATTTTACTATAGATTATTTTTTTTGTAAAAATCGGCAGATCCCTGTTTTATCATCAGTCGATAAGGTAAATCACTACCATGGATATAGTTCCAGTTTCTGTCGACAGATAGCACCATCGACATAGTGGTCAATAATTCGCTGATTTCTGTTACTGTTTTTGTTCCTGTTTCTATCGATGATTATATTTATAAATAAAGCATAGTACTCAGGAAAATGAAAAAAATGTGTCTCCTTTTTTTTTATCCTATAATTCCAAATCTTTAACTTAATCTACTGACAATGAAACGAAGAGGTGGCACGCCGTTTGAAATGTTAGACAATTTCAAATTTCGCGCGGAAAAATACCAGGAGCAACGCATGCGCATTGCATTGTATCTTCGTGCCACCTCTTCGATCATCATGTGCTCCTGATACACGAAAGAGAATTTTCGAATTTATTCCTGTATATTCCAAGTTAAGGCCGTGACTCAAATACCTGGCGATCATATCAGGAGAATATAATAACTGAGGAGGTGGCACACTGCTTCGCGCGGAAAGATATCAGGAGCAGCGCATGCGCAGTACAATGTATTTCGTGCCACCTCTTCGGTCATCATGTTCTCCTGATATCCCCGGAGGAATTTTCAATTTATTTGTGCATATTTCAAATTAAGGGCAGGATGAGAGTACCAGGCAACTATATCAGGAGAATATAACAGACGAAGAGGTGGCACGCCGTCTATAATGTTAAAATAAATTTGAATTTCATGCACAAAAGATACCAGGAGCAACGCATGCGCAGTAGATTATTTTCGTGCCACCTCTTCGCTCATCATGTTCTCCTGATACCTGGCGGCCATATTGCTGGCATTTCTTCGTATTTATTCGATATCCGGGGCACAAAGGGTGGCCGTTTGTATCCGGAGAGTAATATGTAAGAGGAGGCCGCAAAATTTGAAATTGTCAATTTCTTACGGTTTGCTTAACCTAAAATAAAACAATATAGATATGATTAAAAAATCTTTTTATTATTCTTCACTACATGTAATACATTATAATTGTTAAAAATAGAAAATTTTAATTGAAAATTTACAAAAAAATTCTCTCCAGCGGGGAATCGAACCCCGGTCTCCCGCGTGACAGGCGGGGATACTGACCACTATACTACTGAAGATTAGAATATAGTTGGAAGTAAGGAAGTTTCCGGAACGTATAAGAAGTGAAGATGAAATATTGCCATTAAAACACTCAATTATTTTTCAATCTAAAAAAGAAAACATTAGTAAATATACTTTAATTGAAATTCTAATACATTATAAGATAATTTCATAGCTTTTGAAGAAATATGTTTTGATCACCTAACTATTAAAAAAAGTGTTTACAATAAAAATAAAAATTACTATGTAATTACTAATTAGATCAAAATTAATATTCAAAATAGTTATCAATTCATCAAAAACTTTGGTATATTAATTTCAAATTCAATTCGAATTTTATACGGACTAGCTTGTAATTTTAAAGTATGAAATGCATAAAAGCTTGAAAGCTCTTCACAAGTTCAAATCAACGCATGCGCATTGCATTGTATCTTCGTGCCACCTCTTCCATAGTCATGTGTGCCTGATACATGAAAGAGAATTTTCGAGTTTATCCTTGTATATTCCAAGTTAAGGCCGTGACTCAAATACCAGGCATTCATAGTAGGAGAACATAATCGCCGAAGAGGTGGCACGCTGTTTACCAGGCGCAGCGCATGCGCAGTGCACCGTATCTTTGTGCCACCTCTTCGGTTATTATGTGTTCCTGATACTGCCGGCAGATTTATTCTTACGGCCGTGTTTCAAATACCAGACTGTAATATCAGGAGTATATAATCACCGAAGAGGTGGCATATAGTTTAAAACATTTAAAATGCTAAAAGCAAATTTGAATTTCAGATACCAGGAAGCAGCCCATGCACAGTACAATGTATCTTCATACCATTTATAAATCAAATTTTACAATAAGTTAACAATTTTTAAGACAAAATTAGGAAAAAGGATAAAATAAAATATAAAGATATTAAAAAGGTATACAGTGAATGAAAATAGCAATATTTAATGAAAAAAAATGTTTATTTTAATGATTTTGTACAATAATAATAAAATAATTCATTTTATTTTTTAAAAATTATTGGATAATAATATGCATAGCGATATTAGAATAGGTAAATAAACAGTTTCAATTCTTAAATGTGATTTATTGTAAAATATTTGCTTTTATGTGAAAATGTATTTGAAGGTTATTATGAGCATGATAACTCGGTAAAGACCATTTGATTTGGCCTTTTGCCCTTAATAATACGTAAATTAATCAGATGTAGGGGTCAAATCAAATAGTCTTAACCGAGTTATCATTCTCATATCTTCATTTGAAAATCACACTTTTTGGCACTTGCGGCACCAATTATCTAAAAAACAAGAGAACTAGGAGCCATTCAAGATTACCTTTGCAATTATTTATTTTAATGATGTTGGATCCAAATTATACAATTAGATATTTTTTCGCTGTATGTATATGGGTACACATTTTTCAAATAAAAGTGTGCGTATAGAGCGAAAAAATGTTTGCTTTTAATACTTTTTGCGTAAAATGGTAACGTTCTTTTTAAATTTTATATAGTCTAAATGAATAAAAAAAAGTACTCAAGAATGCTTAAGTTATACATGAATGGCCCAAAATGTCTCTTCTTTTTCTAATATATCCTATTATTTCATTTAGCAAACGATTCTGCAAATTGTATTGATATAAAAATCTATTGCACTTTATGCAGCTCCCTTTCCTAAATAAGTTATAATACAGACTTAGTGGTCTAATTGCATTCATAGTTAATAAAATTTAGAATAATTTCTAAACTGTAATCAACTTTCCAGAACACCACGGACATGGGTGGAAGTTAGATTCTAGGACACACACATCGTTACAATCTTTAATTTCGGAGAGAAGATCCAAAATTTGAGATGTAGTTTCATCCTTCGAGAGAATATCAGCATTTGCTTCCTGAGATTGGATAACGTTGTCTAGAACGGGTGTGTTATGCGCTTCTTCCACATTTTCTGTTAGCAGAAAAAGTTTTATTATTAACATTTTTAAAGAAACTTTTTCAGGACGTTAAAACCAATTTCTAACATTAAAATATGATTTCCTCATTTTTCAATATATTATATGTAATTAAATATTTTTTCGCTCTTTGCATATAATTCTATTTTAGAAATAGGTTCCGCTACAGAGCGAAAAAATATTTATAACATGTGTTGAATAAAATAAGAAAATTGAAGTGTGAGGCTAGAATTTTGATTTTCAAATAAAAGTATATTTACTTTTGTCGCTAGAAAATGTTGTTTGTACTGTGTCAACAACATCATGGATCTCAACTGAATTAATCGACTTCTTTTGTAATAGATCTGCAACCAAAACTTTCAGTTTATGAAGTTGTTGTTGTTGTTGATTGCGTTGTTCAGCAATCTGTCTAAAAGTTTGCTCTCTCTCTTTTGCCTTTTCTTGAAGAATAAAACGTTGTCTCTGGTAAAGCGTAACATATTCGCCTAATAGGAAATAAACAAAGGAGTTAGGATATGTTTTATGTCACTTTTACATAAAAAAAGTTATCAGATTTAGTTAAGCATATTGGATCCAAGTTACAACCTCAAAACCCGATCTCTTCATTTTATTCAACAAAAATTATAACTAGATATTTTTTCGTTCTGTAGCCGTACGAGTTTTTCAAATAGAAATCTAGGCTTAAAATGTAATTGTTTTATATTATGCAAAAAGTATTAAAAGTAGACAATTTTTCACTCTATGCATACACTTCTATTTGAAAATTGAGAAATCTAATTATAAAATTTGTTCAGTAAAATGAAGAAAACTAATGTTGAGGTTTGAACTTTAATCCCATGTCCTTAAGGAATTTCAGTTGGTTGTAAAATTATAAATAAAATTCTAACCGATAGTTTCTGTTTCTCCCTGTAATTGTAATACAAGATGCTCCAATCTTTGTTTATCATCTGTTAGTTCAGCAACTTTTTCCATAGCTTCCTTAAACCTAGTTTCCAACTTCTTGAAAGGTTCTGGTATTTCAAAATCTTTCTCTTGAGATGTCTGTGTTTCTATAGAAGTCAACTTGTTTTCTTTAATGCCATTGGTTACTGTAAGGGAGGAATATTGTTCATCGTGAATTGATTCAGCTCTTAAATCGCGTCCCTGGATATTTAGTTTCTCACTCAGCTCTTTGTTTTGCCTTTTGAGATTTTCCACTAAAATCTAGATTAATGAAAAATAAATTAGTGATTGAATTATTTAGTATTGCTACTAAGCGAAAAAATATTTAGCTGTCATTTTCATGAGTAAAGTGAAGAGATCGAATTCTTAAGTTAGACCTTGGACCCAAAAAAAGGCTTTAAAAATCTTAGACAACGAATGGACGCTGCCTCAATGACTAAATAGATGAAGCAATGAAGGCAATACCTGAGCATTTATAAGTTCTTGTTGCACAGCTCGAGAATGATGAGACTGAGCTTCGTAGTGCTGCATTTTATCTACAATTTGAGCATTGAACAGCTTCTCTTTTTCCAGTTCTATGATAGTCTCTTCCATTACTTTCAATTTAATTCTTAATTCTTTTAATTCTGTTTCACACTGGTTAAGTTGAAGGCTTTGTTTTTTTCCTTGACTCCGCTCCGCTTGAAGCTGTTCCGTCAAATCTAATTTATTGTTACTCTAAAATAAAACGTTAAAAATGAGTAATTTGGGTTACCCCAGGTTTTAAGATTTCAAAGATTTTAAGAGATTTTAAGATATATCAAAAGACGTTTTAGAAATTTTAAGATATCAACAGACTTTTTAAATAAATTTTGAGGGATTTGAAAATAGAGATTTTAAAATTTTTCAAAAGGTCTCAAATATTATTACCAGTAAAACAAATGCGTCATGCATTTCGTTAAGTTGATGTTTGAGTTGCTGGTTTTGAGAAACTGCTCGAGAGGCTCCCAATTTTTCGCTTTCGAGAGCAGTAGCTAATTTTGAAGCATCCAAACTCTGATCTTTTATCTCTCGTAATTCTTGCAGTTCCTTATTCAGGTTTTCAATTTCAGCGTCCTGTAATAAAAGCGAAAATTAATGTATTAAGAATGTTATATTGAAATTCTAAACTCAAAATTCGATTTCTTAATTTTATTTAACAAATTTTATCAATTTACAAAAAAAAAAGTATTGAAATTATACATGTTTTCGTTCTGTATGCATAATTCTATTTAAAAAGTGAATAGTGATACAGAGCAAAAAAGTATGGAATTATAATATTTGTTAAGTAAAATGAGGTAATCGAAGTTTAAGGTGTTAGAAATTAGATTTAATGTCCTTAATCTTGAATTTTTTTAAATTAATCGAGAGAATAGTCCCTTTTAATTACTTTTCGACTCAATGTAACTTGCAAAGACTCTTGTTCCATTACAAGATTGTCTATGCTTCTTGTGAGTATTTCTACTCGATCTTTGTACTCCATTAGAGGTTTGAGAGATTCGACTTGTTCCTTTTCACGTTGCAACTGTTCTTCCGCTTCAGACAATCGCTGAATATTGCTGAGTTTTTCTAATTCCAGTTCAGCGATCTGCTTATGAGCCAAATCCAACTGTCAAGATAACGCAATGCAATTAGTAATAATAAAGTACGATAACTTTATTCATTTTAGGGTTTCTAAATATTTTAAGGCACATGTTTCAAGAAGTTTCTAGCATTTTTATTTAGGATTGGTAAAAATTTATGCATCTTTGGAGAAAAATACAAACTTACCTCGTTATTAACTTTCTTATGGCGCTCGTCTAATTGTTCCACGTAAAGTTGATACTGTTTGCTAATTTCTTCTTTTTCATTACTTACGGAGTTTAGCGCCTCTTTCAGTTGAGTTAGTTGCTGTTCAAGTACCATTGATGTTTGGTGTCGATTTTCTAAAGCTTGAATTTGCTGAGATGAATTTGTCAACTGCAAAAAAAAATAATTAGTGATTCCGAAATCTTTTGTTCACAAAATCATGATATCTTCGACTTTTGATGTGTATTTCCTTTTTAGAATAGGAATAAGTCTACCTGTTGAATTTTTATTTCATTCAGAGCAAAAATCGCGTTTTTTTCTTGGAGATCTTGTTGCAAACTTATCAATTCTGTATTTTTTAAATTAAGTTTTTGTTTCATTTCCGACGATTCCAGCTCTAAGTCATCCCTTTCTTTTCTAAAAAGCAAAGAATTTGATACATTATCAAGTAATACAGTAAGTTTATTTTTCAATTTATTAAACATTTTTAAAAAATGTACAATCCACATTGTATATTATAAAAAAGAAAGTAATAAAAATATTTCAGAATATACCTTAAAATTGACAAATTTTCCAATACTTTGTCGTAATCTTGTAACAGTTGTTGAAAAGCTTTTTTCGTTTCTTCGTTACTAGTCCTCAAATTGGAAATTTCCTTTTCTAATTCAGAAACGTGAAACTGGCAGGATTTTAGTTTTCCAGAAAGATCTTCAATAAACTCTATATGAAAATACATAAGTTTAATTAACATATCTTCACGGTTTTATAATCAATAATTTTAATTGATATTAATTACTTATTATTAAATTATTTTAATTCAAATTAAATTCATTATTTTAAGGGAGTTGGACACAAGTATTATCTTTAAAATCCAATTTCCACATTTTACTTAGTACATATTTTAATTAGATACTTTTTTTCTCTATCTATTATCAAAGTTTCCGCTCTACATAGATAAACTTCTATTATAGAAAAGATGACCATTGTAGAGCGAAAAAATATCTGTTTATAGTTGAGTAAAATCAAGACATTGAAACTTGAGATTAAAACTTTAACCAACACCATTAATTAAAAAAATCTGCCCGCTTCGCGGGTACATTCTTTGATGAGAATGTAAAAAGTTTAAAGGGGCGCTATAATTGATATTAAAATCATCACATACCAGTTTTCTGCTTGATTGTTAATTGGTATTCAGCAATATCAGCACACAATTCAGCTTTTTCAGCAACCAAAATTCCAGTCGTGTGTGTATGAAGTTGAAGTTGCTCTTTTAAAGGATTTATTTCCTGTTGAAATTTCGTTTCAAATTCAGCATCTTTTGCAGTCAAAATTGCTTCTAATTCCGAAACTCTGCTGCTCTGAAAAATTAAAAAGGTATTTAATCTTAGCACACAATAAAGAGCATAAATATAGATTGTGCAATTATCTAAAACTAGAAACAAATGCAAAAAATATTATATTATTCACTGTCAATAAGTCATTTTTGTTGGATTTTAAGGGATTTACGAAATTTGAAGAGATTAGAAATATTATTTTCAGAAATTTTAGAAATTGTGGAATTGTTTAGACCTTTTCCTCATTTTTGTTAGACTTTAATTTTGGGCCTTATATGAAAACAGAAAGTTTTAGAATTTTAGATTGTGATGAAAGCTGGAAACACGTACTTGTCGGCTGACTTCACTATGCAGTTGATTTACAAGCTTCTTGTGCTCTTGAAGACAAATGTTTAGAAATTCATTTTTGTCTATTAAGTTACTCAAAGACTCCGTTTCAGTAGACTCATTATTATCGCATAACGCATCTGCAACCGAGGAAGCCATTTGTAACAGGTGTTCAGTTTGTAAAGATGAAGTATCTTCTAATAAACCAAGCTCGGAACTTTTGTCTTCATTGTTTTGTTTGTAATCCATTTTAAGTATTCCATTCGCATTATATTGACTCTCAGAATTACTCATTTCATGAACTGCTGTATCTTCTTGCCAATTTTCTTGCACTGGTAAATTATTCTCATTTAATTCTCTAGGCAAATGGATGTGTAAATTATTTGTAAGACTAATCTCATCATTTTTAAATAAATTTTCAGATGAAGTATATTCTTTAGATTGTATTTCCGGAACAACTTCTTTTGATTGATATGAATTTCTCCCGTTACTTCCAATCTGAAAAAGACTGGCGTTTTCCTGAAAATAAATAACCTGTGATCAATTTTGAACACTTTCAATTCTGATCTATAAAATTTTGTGTATATCTTTCTGAATAATTTAAAGCTAAAAACAAAGTGAAAGAAATGAAGAGTTCAAAATTTCACCAAAAAATTTTACCTTTTCATTTTACAATAAAAGTATCAAAATTACAGATTTTTTAGCTTTGTAAGCATATTTCTACATACTTAAAAAGTGAAGAGCGCTATACCAATTATAATGTTTGTTGAATTAAATTGAGAAATCGAATTTTAAAGTTAAAAATTGGACTAAATACTTCAATTTTATACTCTTTAAACAAATGCAGATTAATGTACAATTTTGTCATACTGAATTTTAAATAAATGGATTTTCTCTTACTACTGTTGAATGTTCGCCAGAACCTTCATTATTATTTCTTATAACATCTTGTTGTTCTTGGATAGTGTCTTTTTTTTGAAGTTGATACTCTTTCAACTGAAAATCAGAAGAATTAAAAACTATTAACAAGTAATAACAAAAAACGTTAAATTCCTTCCGTCAACATGAGATTTATTCTGTCCACATTCTCTCATGCGTTTACAATTTTTTCCACTTCCTAATTTTACTCAATAAATATCAACACGCGATAAGCTAGTGAAAACACAGACAGAAATGATACTTTATTGTAGTTAGTTAATTAATTAATTTTCGGCATATTAGGTATTAGGTACTTGTAATAAAATACCACAAAATAAAACTCACCTTCTTTCGAGCAGCAAGAAGTTTCTCTTTATCCATATTTATACTAGAACTATGCAGAATGCAAACGTGATTGCTTACACGTTAATCTTTCGAAATTCAAGAATCATTTGCATCTGATCACATATGTTAAAATGGTTAAAAATGTCGGAATGTGACAGTCAACTTATAGGTTATGTTATGATTTTTTTGTTATACGAAACATTAAAGGCCCGAGCGGCCGAGTACAATCGTGAACTAACCGCAACCAACCGTAAAGTCCGTAACTTACCGTAACCCGCGCAACTAACCATGGATATAGAAATAAAGGGGACTAGTCATTTCAACGCCTATTGGAATCCAAGGGGGGAGGTGTCCGCCATCTTTACTGTGCTGTTACCGTGTCCTAGTCCTAGTCCCCTGACCCCTCTATAGTCTATTCTTATCTCCATATATATTCTTATCTCCATATATGTTGAATGTTCACCTTCACAATCCTGGCTGCATGGCATGACAATTTTGCATACCTTGCATACTGTTTGACCCGTTTGACCTGTTTGAGACTTTGAGTTTGAACTTTGAACAGACTTGAATACCTAACTATTGAAATCACAAATTGTTACACATTGTTACATTGCGATTGTTTACTGTATGGAGAACGAATGAAGAACTATGAATCAACACATTTCAATTGTGAGATATTTACGTTAAACTATTAAACTGCAAAATGCAATTCATTTATATTCTTTTATGAATAAGCCGTAATCAGTTTTAGTTTTTAG
>JAUEJJ010000047.1:78002-94911 GCA_032164275.1 Synergus coniferae
ATTGGTTGAATTGGTTGAATTGGTTGAATTGGTTGAATTGGTTGCATAGATTGATTAGGTTCAATATTTCTATTATAAGGAGTTCCAGGACTTATAACATTCTGGTTGTATTGTTGATTGTAAGGTATTTGAGAATTTTGGTAGAACCCTTCTTGTTGCATTACCTGAAATTAAAACAATATTTTATTCCCTGTAATTTTAAAGAGTTTCAAAAGATGTCAAAGAATTTTAAAGGACTTTCACATAAGACAAGGGATTTAAAAATAGTATTACAATTTTTGAAATATTAAGTTTTTTATAGTTTGACTCACATTTGGTTCTGGTTGAACAGCACCTCTCAAAGGATGAAGAATAGGATCTTGTTGTGGAATCTCTGACTTTGGCTGCAAGAAAAAAGAAGTAAATGATGCAAATAATGAAATTGATACTGATCAATGAATCTCTTTAGTTCACTTTCCACTTTCACGAATTGTTATACAAGTCCAAAGTAGTCTCATGTCTTAAAATGATTGAGGCCTTTGAATGAAATTTTTATAAAATATATCTTTCTATAAAAATAAAGTCAGAAAGAATATAAAAGTTCTAAATCAAGATGTGATTTAATGAAGGTTTTTAATTTCTTCATCAGTCTTTGAAATGATGTTAAGCGAAACACTAGGAAAGGTCAATCTACTTTTCAATAAAGACTGTCCTTCTAGCCTATTACTGAATTGGATGAGAAGTTAATAAAGGATTAACTTGAAACTGTACTTTACAAAAATGAAGGCACACCACTCTTTCAGAAGGTCTCTACCTCATTTCTATTCTTCGAATGCTTAGCTTTCCATTTCCTCGTGCCGGCGTGTTCCGCTGACATTTCATTTTTGATGTACAAAGCCAGAACTGGCTAGGTCATTTAAATATTATCAGTATTTTAATATACTTCCGTTTAATTAATATAAAATTGCGGTTTTCTACTTTTAAAGGTAGAAACCGCCTTTCTTTTTTTATTATTTATATTATATATTTTATTTCCCATCATTGAACTATCTATGAATTTATCTCACCTGCATTCTAGAAGTTTTGCTGCTGATCGGAGGATCATTCCACCCCGGCGGTTGCGGCGTCGGCTGATAAAGAGTATCATACCCTGGACTTTGATTGACCGTTTGAGACCTTTGCGGATCAAATATTTGCGATTGCGTTTGATTAGGATTCATCAAATTTCCGGAAACCGATTCCGGCGAACCATAAATCTGACTTTGTTGACCCAGGTACGCAGAATTATTTACAGGATTCAAAGGCGCTTGGGGCTGGAACGCATTTTGAACCGGGAAACCCGGAACAGGATTTTGAAGAGTGCTTTGAGCACCGAACATTTGAGGTTGCTGTGAATAGTTAGTCAATCCACCATAAGTAGGTCCAGACTTTACAGAGGGATCAATAATATACTTCGATCTTGATTGAGGTCCAACACTAGAAGGTCTTGATCCACTGATACTAGAAGTCATTGTTGGTGGAGGTGGAGGAGCTTGAGGAGCTGGAATCTGACCATAAGGAGAAGTCTGATTCGAAAACTGGTCAATATTTTGATTAGGAAGCGGATGAGCTGGCCCGATACTTAAATTTTGAATTTGAGGACCAAAATGATTAGTAGCACTTGGATAAGGTTGCTTTAAGGGTGCAGTGTTCCAATTATTAACTGGAGTTGCCGGTTGAATCGGGTTATAAACGTTCGGAGCCGATTGCAAAGATTTTCTTGGTTGGGTGTAGTAATTCTGACCGATTGAAGTTCTTGGCGCAGAACGCTGAGTGTCTTGAATGTGTCCTAAAGCTCTGAGCAATCTATCTCGCAACATAGAGATTTTGGGTTCCTGACTGTTTCCTAGGTAATTAAGAGCGGATTCAAAGTTTCCTTCGGAAGCCAACATCTCCGCATACTGGGATAAAACTGTAGCGATCTGTCCTTCTATGCAAACTTGTCTAGTTCCTTGAAGCTCTAAGGCCTTCTGCATTATTGTTACTAATTCTGCTTTTTCTTGAATCGTTGAGTCCGATGATTCTACCATTTTGTTCAGGTTTCCGGAACAGATGTAACAGATCTCTGCTTCCTTTTTCAAGTGTGTATTCTCGCTGGCGGCCAAACGATCTCCAAGCATGTCTGAAATGATTCATTAATTAAATTCTTCAATCTCTGATAGTTTACTATGAAAAATACGTACCACAAAGAAGTGATCGCTCGTCAGAGGCCGTATGGGTGAAAATTCCGATTAACGCTTCCTTCCAACAAGCAATGTCACAGTTCTTGATAATATCGGTCCAATTTTCGGTCACTAGAGAATTGATTAAGGAATTTAGAGCACCAGAGTGTTCCCTAAAATATCGATATTGGGTTTGAGCTAGCAATTCTGGACCACCAGCCATCGAAAGAATCACTGCATCAGCGTATCTTTTATTTGTCAAGCAAAGCGATACGGCTGCTTCTATATTTCCAAGAAGAATTGCTTGTGTAATGAGCCCATCTTCATCTGGAATTTCAGTTTTTAATACAAATTTAAATATATTTTTTTTAAATGTATTATCTTTAATTAAAATAAATGTAAAAAATGAAGTACCATCCGAAGTGTTGATTTTGAAACTGGTCTCTGAAGTCTTCTTAGGAGAAGGTTTCCTATTTATCTCCTGTTGTGCGATCGCATCGAAAGCTGCACTGCCGTCTAAGGTATTACCATTGATAACCTAATTAAAATAACATTAAAATCGAAATTAATTATTTCAAGAGATTTATAACGATTTCAAAAAATCTGAAAGAAATTGCAGAAATCTGCAAAGAATTTTTTATGTCTTGGAATTAAACTCACGTTATCTAAATTGGCAATACCATCCGTAATGTTGTCGATCTCTTGCCGGGGAATGAACTGATTCAATTTATTACTCATCGCCTCTATATTATACCCTAATAAATCTAACAGTCCTGTCGCAACATTATCACTGAAATAAGCACCCACGCAGTTCCAGACTTTTCTATTGTGATCATCATTAGCGAGGTTAGCCTTTCCTTTACAGTAATCGCCATACTGCCCAGTTTTAAGGGTTATTTCCAAATCATTAGATCGTTTCACAAGTTCTGGATTCGTAATTACTTGCGATACGTACACTTTCCTGTTAGAATTTGCTGGCATGTTGGGATCCGTTGGCTCATTTTCGAATATCGTCAGCTTTCCGCCGAACTGCAAATAATATAATTTATTAGGAAAAAATTGTGGATATAAATACGAAACAAGATTTTTACGATTCCAATTGTTTCACAGAAATCGTAAGACTTTAGATTTTGAAGATAAATTTACCCCGAAAGATGCACCAAAGGGTCGTTTCAGCCACTTAGGAGCCTTTTTCAAAATAGCGGCTGCTTCCAATTCAGCAGGAGGTGGCGCTTGAGTAAAAGGATCCATTCCTGGGAAAGAATCAACTATTTTGTTGGACGTTTCGTTAGATTCTTGGTTACGGCCACCGAGAAGGGAATAAACAACAGCGTGACCGTCGAAACTTGTTCCGACGATTAGACCCGGTTGTCTAGGACACCAAGAGACATCAAAGTTCCACTGATTCGTTTGTGCGAGTTCACAAATTACTTCTCCATTCTGAAAAAAAATTTATTTATTAAAATTAGATTTTAATCGAGAAATAAAGTGACAAATAATTGAGAGGTTTAAATCTTACGGGGGCGTCGGAGTTTGGATTCCAACAGAGTATTCTGTTGTCTTTCGCGCAACTCAAAAGAAGGTCTGGATCATGGGGATTCCAGGCGATTGAGAGAACTCCTCGTTGATGACTTTGAAGAGATTTCAAAGGCGAAGTAGCGAATCTTAAGTCCCATAATTCAATTACTGGGGCCTGATCGTCTTCAGAAGCCAGACAGAGTTGTGTTGCAACATCTGGATGCCATTGAACTGATTTCCATCGTACCTAGAAAAATAAAATTATACAATGAATTATACGGTGCTTTATTAATAAGTAGTTCTGCTCAAATACCAAATTTCAACACTGTAAAGCTACAAAAATTGATAAAAGAAGGAAATTGAAGGAAACCTTAGAATTCGCATCTGTAAGTTTAATTATAGCCTCGTTTTTTCTCAGATCCCAAATAACACAGCGCTGTGAAAATGTCGATGCAAGAATATGCTGAACTTGCTTGTTCCAAGCGATATATTGCACATCTTCGGCTGGCTGGCTGCGAGTTCCAGGAGCCATTGGAGTATTCGTGTTGTTAACGTCCCAGATGTAAATTTCACTCTCTGTAGCTCCTGTCGCGAGTAAATTTGACTGAAAGGGATTAAAATCCATTGCCCGAACAGGTCCAGTGTGTCTGTCAGGACTGCTTAGCAAACAGTTACTTTCATTAGCAAGCAATTTGGCAGCAGAATATATTTTTATTGTTCCGAAGTCACAGCCACCGACAATTACACCGGCTGAATCGTTACCATGGGATCCCCATATTATTTTGTGGAATCTGAAACAAAGGGAACAATGAAGAAATTTGTTCAAACACCTTTATGGTATTTTACGAGACTTCCAACGATGTCAATAATTTTAAGGGATTTTATTGCTATTAGCTATTGAAAAAATTGAAAAATATTTCGAAACCTGTGATCGCTTGGCACGCTAACTTTGTGCTCCATTTCATAGCCAGGCTGTTGGAGATTAAGTGCATATAAATCTAAACTAGCAGAAGTGTTGAAACTCGCATCCAGCTGTTGTGCAGCAGTTCCAGCTGCAAGTAAAATTGGATGCTGGGCTGGTGGAGACCAAGCCACATTCACAGTCTTTAATAACTCTTTCACCTTCATCTTGAATTCTCTGAAAAAAAACCAAATATTTATGATATTTACTTATTTCCCCACTTCTAAGTTTAATTCATAACTTGCAAGCAGTTAAGAAATGACCCAAAAAAACAGACTAAAATACCACAAAATCGATTAACATCAATCGTACTAACTATATAAAAATAAAAATTAGCATTTTAGAGTACATGTTCGTTCTGGTTCGTTAGAAAATGTAAAGAATAACAAAAAAAAAACATTCAGTGGACACGTCAAAGGCACAGAATTATAACCTCTTTTTAGAGTAAAAATGTAAAATAGTGGCTTTAATTTAATGTTTTTCTTGGATTACTAGTTGTTTTTATAATACAAATTCGCTTCAAAATGAGAAGTGCTTTTTGAAATGTGTTAAAATACGCAAAAGTATGGAAAAAGATCAATCCGTGGATTAATCTGTCAGATAAATGTGGTAATGTTTTTAAGTTAAGTTTGAAGATTATGTTTGTTAAGAAGTTTTTGAAAAATTGGATGTGCGAAAACTTACCTTTATATTTATATCGCACGATAAATAATATAAACTGTAATACAAATTGATACAAATTCACAAAATTACACACAAGACAGCCATCCGTCAGTTCTTCCAACGTGGCGAGCTGTTATAATTAGAAATGACAACTAGGGACATCTTTCTGTGATTTTCAAATTTGTAAGATATCGAAGGAGCGAAATTTGAAAAAATATAGTATAAAATACGAGTAAATAAGTTGGCATGATTACTTACAAGACTGAAATTTAAAATTTAAAAGTTACTTATTTTGTAACATAATATTTTTCCATGAAAAAACCTCTAACTAAAATAAAAAAAATAGTTACGCCTATATAATGGCTTTCAGGTTTGCACACTACATACAGAGAGAAATCTGGTTTGCTGTCTTTTTATTAATGAGACATTATCTCTATTTAAAAATTCTTGTGGGGCAGGTGCTCCATACTTTATTAGAATTTGTACAGGCCCATTTGTACACTGTTTGATTTTCAAGACAGCAACTATCAGCCGATCAGGTAGTGGGATCGGAAATGATTATGGAAAAGATTTCAGCAAGAAGCGCGTATTTGCAATATACAATTTTCCTTTTATCGTAAATGTCATTCTTATCACCTCAGTTAGTTTATATTTACCTTGTATAATTTTTACAAATACAACGTTGTAGTCTTCACCGTTAGTATTCTCTTAATAAATTTTACTAAGTGGTACACGAGTGAATGTGGATCGTAAGACATATATAATATTGGACCGATATGCATTGCCTCATATTTACCACAGAAAATCGTATCATGATGATTAATCAAAGCATGGAATGCGTACGTTAGTAAAGTTGATGCCTCTAGAAAAGTTGAAGCTTAAACAAGCATATTTTCATCACACAGTACATTCGACGTTCGTCACCTATCCAGACGTTGGACAATAGTGTTATCCCATGTGTTCCCGTAAGGCACATTTTATACATTTACACATAATTCTATTTCAATAATGAATAACACATAAGTAAGTATGATACTGGAACACTTGGGGCAACATAGGAGTAAAAAAAATCAAAAGCTATTCAAATAATTAATTTCTTACAATAAAATTTCCAATAAGGTAAAGAAAAAAGTCTGTGCCTCTTTAAGGAGGAATGATCCATACAGTTCGATCCAAAAATTTGTAACTGACACATTTTATATCTCTATGGCCGGTGACACACTCATTAAATATTTTGCAAACTTAAAGGACAAAACCGTTTAATATTGCGATAAAAAGATAAAATATTTTCTTTCATAACGTGGACCATCCTTTGCTTTTAGAATATAGTAAGATGTTTAAACGTATGACTTGTAATCGTGTCTTATAAATTACTACCCATAACTTTAAAAACTTTTTTCGGCACATAATTTTAGATGTGATTTTGATGTAAATTATAGGGAACGTTTAGATTCATCTATTTCTGGAGAATCAATAGAGATCTCAAATGTTTACAATATTTATAAATCTTACTAAATTTAACAACTTTGAATTATCATTTGCAAAAAGTACAAAATTATGGGTATAATTATTAATATAATAAACATAATCTTCAAACCTTAACCGACATTTACATTATCTGCATCACATACTGTCTTTACGATTTAGTAGACTACTATCTTCTTTTTCAACAGGCGGTGGGCCCGAGGGAATTGTTGCACTTGGTCCTGCTGTCAGATAACCCGCTGATACAGGAGTTCCAGCTGAAAAAGGAGAGTTATTCCAAAATTATCATGAATGAAAACCGACTAAAGAGAGGTAATCAAATATAATAAAATAAATATTTGAATTATATTACCTGTAAGATAACACGATGTAGGAGTATTTGATATAAACAAGTCATGTTTCTGGTCTTTATATTCAGCCCATACACTGGATTTTTCTAGAATTGCGCTAACCTTTTCACCTAACAAAAAGCTTGTCGTCATTGCTTTTAACGCTTTTACTATCTGCGCTTTTGTCATAGCGAGATTCTCCATAATATCCAGTTTTCCTTCAAGTATATTTAAAAGATAGGGTACCATTTCTGCTTCTAACGCCTGCAAAAAATGTTTTTTTTATGCATTTACAAACATTTTTTTTTTCAAGTTACTCAAGTCATCATTCAGGGTTGATAAATTGACTAATTTGAGAGAAAACTGTAAATGAAACTGGAATCTTGGATTTTTTGAAGGATAATATGTCCTATAATTAAGAGATACAACCAATAGTCTTATTGTTAGTAATATCAGATAAGATAAAAATATAACTCACTTGTTTTATAAGACGATCCTCGTTTGTTGAAAATAATCTGTTTAATGTTTCACACGCAATAGCTATCATATCTTTCCTAGACTGCATAGCGTGTTTTAATGGATTTATGCACTCAGTTTGGCAGATAGACGATATGCAAATCTAAGTATAAATAACGTGTCAAATTAAAAAATTTGAAGATTGGAAATTGCAAATGTAGCTAGAGAAAAAAGAAAACTTTGAAACCTCAAATTTACCTCACTTGTTGCCAACTGATGTAATATTAATATGGCTGATTTGTAAACGGATGGTTGATTATTTCGGGTTGCCATTTGCCGACATAAACGTGGTATGTGACCCAGCGAAGGTACTTGGTCTGCTAAGTTTGGTTGAGCTTGTAAAAGGTTCACTAAAGCTTGGGTTGTTAATTCTAGCATGTCTGACTGTAAATGAAACAACTTTGTTATGTCTAGTTTTTTCAAGATAATGATCATATTGTAAGAAATATTGAATATTACGTACATCAGTCTTTTCTTTAGCCATTAGAGTTAAAGTGGTATCCATAAGCTCGCTTAAAAATTCTTTTGGTTTTCTAAGAGCCCACGTAGGACTCGCTACAAATAATCTGAGATAAACACCTCCAACGACAGGTTCATTTGTTGCAATGTCGATATTATTTGGCGAATCAGGTAACTTCAGCACAACGTTGGGATTTCGCTTTTGCATGCTGTAATTCCTAAAGTATAAAGAAAATTATATTAGACTTGTAAAAAAGTATCCTGGAACCACCCTGAAATTTCTCGGTACTCACTCGTCCTTTAATTCAGCAACCATTCTTGAGACTTTTGTTCTCGTATTGTCATCCCAAATTAATTCTGGATTTTCTTGCTTTGACTCGAACATGTGCACACATTGCTTGGGAGCGTCGCGGATCGCCTCACTAAATAATCGTGGCAGGAATTTCGATAGATCTAGCTTAACTTTTGGTCCTGCTAATTTGTCAGAAGACATCTTAGCCAGTAGTTCAGCTGCCATTTCGCGAATTTGTGCGTTGTTCGAATTGCAAAATAAGTCAAGGACATATATCACAGCACCTGTATAATTAATATTTATGTTCATTAAGTACAAGTAACAGTGTAGGTAGAAGATAAATTTAAAAAATAATGAAATGAAAATTAGTCTCACCTTTATTAAGGGCATCCTTGACGATCTTAGTCGTGCTCATTAGAGAATATAATACTTCCAAAGTAAGTAGTTGACAATCCTTTAAACTATTTAGACACAGAAGTAGGTGCACAATAACATCGTTTGCTGCAATATCATTAACACATTCCTGATTCCTTGTGACGTTGCTGATTACTTCTAAAGCACCTTTTTGTATGGCCTTAAAATTATTGCAGCTCAGGAGTCCAAATAATAACTTAAAGTGACCAATGCACTGTATCTCAACATCGGGATTGTTTTTTATAGCATTTTTTAGTGCCTCCAGAGACATTATAATATGCCGCAGTCTCTCATGATCTTTTTTCGATAGGGTGATACCATCCAGAACAACTAAATAATCCCAAGACTTGATCAAAAAGCTCAGTAAATCTATAACAAAACCTTTTGGATTCTGGAAAATGTAATGTCAATATAGTTGTCTTTTATTTTATTTTATGAGTGCAGGTTTGAATTCAATAGTAGACGTACCTGTATTGGAAATGTAGGTTGTTCATTATAAATCTTGACAAACACTTCACCAATGACCAATTCACCTTTATGAGCAGTGTAAGAAAAGTGACTAAAGTCATGTTCAAAATTAGCATTGCCACTCATCTTGTCTTGCCGCTTAGATTCTAAATATTCCATCAATTCCGCTCTAGTGCTGTTGTCCCAGATTAAATAAGGACTATAACAATTTGAATTTAAGGTCTTCAATATCTCTTCAGGCTTGCCATGAGCCAACTCTCTCGACAAGTAGGGTGTCAATAAATTTTCAAGCGCTGCGACTGTTACGGGATTGACAGGTGTCTCGTTTTCACCCTTCATATATCCTCCCAATCTGGCACAAGCTTTTACCGCTGATTTTGCTAAATTATTCAAAACTTCCTGTCGATTCTCATCTTGATTTCTTGCCACGCCACCTTCTTCTAAAGTATAATCGTAATTAAACATAAAAAGAAGTAAGTGCCACAGAGCGCCAGATTGCAATAATTGCATTTGAAGAATGTTGTCTGTAGCTAAAGAAGAAATGCAATCCGTAGCAACTGTACACAATTTGGTCAGATGCTGGAAAAGAATATAAAACACCTCGGTATAGAAAGAACATTTTCCATAATCAAGAACGAAAAAAATTATAAATATACAAACTTACTTTAAAATGCAATATCCTACAAAGATCTTTGACAAGTTGTGGCAATTCAGTAATTTTATCTCTGCATCCTCTAAATGCTCCAGCAACGGAGAAACACTTTGTAATGTGCGTGCATACTTGGACAGCTATATCTGTAGGTTTGCTGGACCTGTTGAGTACCGAAACGCACCTTGTGTAAGCTTCTAAAAGAACGTCCAAGCCTCCTTCTCTTCTCAATTCTTCTGCATTTAAAGCAGAACAGTGAACTGTATGATATGCAAGTTCGCTTGCTGCAGCCAATAGCGGGGCAGATTTCGAAAATAAATGGTCATCGTCAGTTTCGAGTTTAATCGTTTTGATGATCTGTGGATATCCAGCGTACTTATAAGGTTTCAGTTCATCTTTGTATCTATGGAAGAGAATGCTTTGTGTTCTTAAGATTAGAACAATGTTGTCGGGATTCGGACCATCTGTTGTCCAACAAATTCTACTGCACAAGAATTCATAAGCTTGGTTGACGGCTTCGAATTTGTCCTGAAAAGAGAGAGGATGTTCTGTGACTTAAAAAATTATTTAAAAACAAAGCTGAGCAGCAATTGGTGACTTTGAGCTCAACTCTATTTAAAATTAGGTAATTTAAGTGACGAAACTTACTCTGCCTTGTGGATTTTTATCCGGGTGATACATTTGTGCCAATCTATAATATGACTTACGCACTGTAGCTTCGTTGTGCTGTTTACCATTTTGCAAACCCAGTACTTTGTAAGCTTCATCCACCGTCATGATTGGTGGTTTCTTTTCCACTTCTTTTTTCCAAGCGCCAAGAACGTCCTTTAGTAACTTAACCTGAGAAGCAATAATTAAATTCGAATTATCAAAATATAATATAACTAGAATGTTAAAGAATAATTCTTTGGACTTCTTTTAAATCCTTTAAAATTATTTAATATCATGTAAAATTCCTTGAAATTTGGATTGTTCAATTTGGATTGGACAAAAATAAAGTATTTTTAAATTACTTGACATTATTGAAACTCTTCTGAATTCTTTTGAAATTCCTTAAAATCAGTTGGCATCTCTGATCTCGATTTTAAAGTACTTGCGGCGAATACAAATCCAACCAATAGGTGAAAAGAGAATGTGGCTTCAGATTTTAGGAATCTATTTTTAATATAATCGCAGCCTCTTTTTTTATGATACGATATTAATTTTAAGAATAATACTTACTGGTTCTGGAATCGGCCAATCAGGAAATTTAACAGTATCACAGAGATGTCGCAAGTAAAATATTTGACAAAATAATTCTTTCTCCAACTGAGGATACCTAATGGCAGGAATAGCAATATATTGATATCGGGCCATAGTATGACTTCTCAATCTGGGAGAAAAGTCTGCAATATGAGCTGCAATCTTCTCAATCAGCATTCTTCGCATTTCAGCATTCCAGATAGCCTCTGGCGTATCATAATCTCCTAAAAATATCTGTGCGAATTTTTCAGGACCGTGATTTTCCAAGTAGCTTACCATTGCGTCTGGCAAAAGTTGTCCAAGGATACTTTTCTGCATAATATCAGAAGGCGTATTCTGAAATACATAATAATAAAACATCCATATGAGTCATTCCAAAGAATTTTGAAATTTCAATTTTAATTTCTTCTTCTCCTTAGTGCATAATATATTATTCCGCGTGAGCGTTTTAAAAATCGAAAAATTGGAATTTGCTACTCACATCTTCGCCTCTAAAAGCTTGTTTGGTGTGTGTCAGCTTCAAAAATCTCGCGATAGGTAGAACGTTGGAGCCTGTGTACATAAGAATGAAGTAGAATACGCCCGTTAAGTAGAGTTTGGATACTTCCGGGTTGTCTTTCATAATCTCGCATAGCAAAATCGCGATTCTTTCAACCAGAACAGGATCGAAGGTTAGCAATAGTTGCACCAAATGAGGGAGACACTGCATATCTGAGAGTAATCGCTTCACACGAGGCAAAGGCCTAATTACTGCATTGTCGGCATCTCGACTTGGAAAGTATTCACACATCTTTATTAAAATATTCAAAATTAAAGTGGCTAGTTCACTTTCATTGATTACAGCAGTTCCCTTGGCAATAAGCGTCCACTTTAGTTGGGGCACTTGTGCTACCATTCGCCAACTATCCAGGCCTTGTGCCCAAACTTTTGTTTTCGATGTAATTTCGCCCGCAGCATGCAGATCCTTCAATTCCTTGAGACTAATTGGCCCTTTTCTTTTATCCCCATCATTATAGTACCATTCCTTTTCCATAATACGTTCTTGATCAGGTCCAGCTTCTATTAAATTCGTTTGTGTGGGAACAACAGCTCGAGATGTGTGCAAGTGGGCCAACGTTAACAAGTCTATTAGTGCGCGCACACCGTTCTGATCCATGATATCTTTAACGTTCCTTCTGTGCAGGATAAGCTTGTGTATGAACATTACAATTCGATCGCGCTCCATTTTATCTGAACATCGTTCCAGCATTCCGACTATATACTTTGTATCCGAAAAAGGCCCAATGTCCTCGTAGTAGCGACCGTATACTATAGTCATTGCTTGCAAGCAAAGGCACTTCATTTCAACTTTAGTCGTCAATAAAAATCTGTGATACAGATCATTAAAAAATTCATACCTACACAAAAAAATTTCGTTTTTTAAAGAAACATGTTACTTTTTCAACTTAAACACTTATCTACTAATTTATACAAGTTTATAATAACTATAATGTAAAAAGCTTACGATTTTCTAATAGGACTGTCAGGACTATCCTTTTCCAGAAGTAATCTCAGGTAATAATCTCCGATTTTGACTTCGTCTGATAAGCATTGATATTGAACTTCGAATTCCCTGTGATTCCAAGCGATCAGAGTCCCACCAGACAAATCTTTGTCCGATGTAAATGCACGTATTTCATTTTCAAGGGCTGTTCTTAATTCCTCTCTCGTTTTGTGATTCCAGATCAAATTAGGCATTGCATGATCCTGATTGAATTTGTAGTAAAATAATTTCCAGTTTGCCTCGGATTTTACTCTTTCTCTCCGTTTCCTTAGAACAATCGGTCTCTCTTTAATTTTTTCTCTTCGTTCAATGCCTACTCGAGCACCCCAATGTTGAAAGACATTTTCCACTTGCTTTTCGAGAATTCGAACGTGACGCTCAAATGTTATCCACTGAGGACTTTTCATATTTTTTGATGCGTGGTCTATTGCTATTTTTAAATTATCACGATTGTTTAATCTTTCTTCTTCAAGAAACGAGTCTGGGACTTTCTCTTCCGAGTCCAGATAATTTAATAATCCGATGGGCTAAAAAGAACAAAGTTAAGGAAACTCGGTTACATTCGGTCTAGAAATTTTTTAAACTTTCTTAGTACTTATGTTTCAAAATGAGTAATATAATTCATACCATAATCCTTTTCAGTAAACCCATAGCCGTTGGATGTCCTGTAACCCATAAGCCCACCAAATGTCTGCACAATTGTCTGTGCGTTAAAAGTCGACCGTCGCTATTAGCAGTAAATAAACTGTTGAGTAGATGTCGTGGCAAAGCTCCTTCAGCAAGAGCTAGCTCTTGCATCTTTGCTGCAATCTCTTGAGGGCCTTCTTCAATAATGGCTCTCATAATCAAACCAGATCCTTTGACAATAGCTAAGGAAGGATGTTGAAATAATTTGAACAATGATCTGCCTCTCGCAGCAACCATTTCCAACAAATTGTCAAAGTGTTTTCCGTCAGTTGTTTCACTGTATGGTACACACAAGGCAAATGTCAAAAGATCAAGCATAGCAGAAACTACGAGAGCACCAGTTCCGTGATTCTGAAACACAGTGCTTTGTTCTTTAATAAAATTACAATCAAGGTATTTTCTGTAATAAGAGCTGAATGTGAGCTTAAAATAAATGATAAAAAAGCGTCATTCCAAAGGTTTTTATTTTAATTCTCTGTGCGACTATGTCAGGAATACAATAAAATCTTTGGAACGACCGAAGTAAAATAAAAATAAAGTGTTATCCTTACAATATGATTGATCCACATTTCTAAGAGACTTTCCAAAAATTTATTACTACTCAAAAGGCTACTTTTATTCAATTGTTCTTGTCTCAGATCACAGTCATCGTGCATGGGTTGCATGAGAGCACAAATGCAGTCTATTGCCGCTTGCGTCACTCCACAATCTTGCTTCTTTAATGCCTTAACTACTTTGTTGCCGATCGCCTCTCTGAAACCTGGCAATGTTGTGAAGGCCGCAAAACCAACTTTACTAGCAACGAGTCTTCGGATCGCATGAAACTGTGCCTCCATCTCACTATTGGTTTCCAATTCTTTGCTCACCAAGGCATTTAACGCACTGAGAATCACTTTATCTTTGTTTTCAGTAAAGAGTCCTCCCTGCAAGTATTTATTTAAAACAGTGTGTAATCGTAGTTGTACCGTAGTTACGGTCCAGTCAAGCGGTTCAGTTTCCTAAGGGGGAAGAAATTTAATCAATTTCTCAGGAAATTTTATTTTATTTTCAACCGCTCAACCGCTCAAAATGAACCATACTAGTGCCATGTTTAATTGTCAGTGCCAGATTAACAATAAGACAAATTTCGACCCTCGGTTATCATTCTTTAACAGTACCTAAAATATTGTGTAATACGATACACCTTGTGATGAAAAAGCTCAAAATCTTATCACTTTAAGAAAACAGAGTAGAACAAGATTTTAGTCCCTGTTTTCCCTGACTTGCAGACACTTTGAGCCTCTTAGTCAGTTAATCCGGCAATGTTAATTTAGTATTAAAGGAAAAAATGCAGATTGCAAATGTTACTTACCTCTTGTGTTATGTACTGAAGGCCATTGTAAGGAATATTTGCATTGAATCTTTCTAATATTTCTGCAAAATTTCTACCACCTGGTGGTTGTTGAAGAAACTTAAGATGATTGCTTTCGACTTCTTCCTCTACAGATAAATTAAAAGGACCTAAACGCTTTCCTCTTGCAATCGGAAACATTCTTATGTGAACATCCCTGTTGCCTGAGGCTCTGACACCGTCGAGTAAAGATGCTAATAAAGAATCTCTATCTGTAGCCGTGTAACTGCGCATTTGGCCATTCAGATACTGTATAGTAAACAATTGTGGGTTCCGATTGTCCCGGACTAGAGTGTATATGTCCGAGAGCGGTCTCAATGTGCAAATGCTGTAAGTTTGAGGATCTCTCTCCAGCACACATGTTTCCGAGAGGCAAAGTGTCCTTCTTTGAGGATCCAAATGTCTGGATGAATTTTTGTGTACAGTAAACTCCGATACGCTTGTAATATGTTCGTCTCCACTGAATTTGCCGAATCTTTGAGTAACAAAGTCATCCAATTGTATTGGCTCTTTTAAAACCTTTATACTTATTCCCAAATTGTTCAATGCGGACTCCAGTAATTTCTTTTTAATCTCTTCCATATGTTGTGAAGCAAACAAATGTAAGCGCCCAAAGCCGCCGTAGACTATTACAAAACCATTTGGGTAATCTTTTACAGTAGCAAGTCCTTCAAAATCTTTGTAGAAATAACTGGCGAGTATCATATTTGTGGCTGGATCGAGCTGGTCTAGACTGAACGGAGTAACTTCTAATACTACAGGCAATCTTGTGTCGGACCAGTGATGCTTGTATGCTGAAAATTTCTGCAAATATAGACAAATATAGAGTATACAGATACAGTATTGAAGCAGAGATATCTTTTTTATGAGGATGTTATGTGCGCGCTAAAGAGGGCGCCTTTATCAATAATTTATGCTTTTGATAATTTTTAAAACGCCAGTCATCTTTTGCATTCTTCTACATCAGTTAGTCATGAAAATAAATATAAGTAATGTAATTACCAAAATTTCTTTTGGCTTCTCAGAGAATTGATTTCTATACTTAAGAGCCTCTGTTAATAAGTGCGATCTGTGTTCTGAGCTGAATTTCATTGTCTCAACTTTTCGATCTTTACGCATTGTAATACTAAACTCGAGAGAACCAACTTGATTTCGGTTTGTTGGCTGTATACTTATAAAGTCTGTATACTCCCACTTATTGGTGACTTCCAAATTATTTGGATTATAAGTTGTAATTCCCATGGATCCAATTGAGAAAATACGTTTGTATCTGAAACATTATGTTCGCCTTATTTTCGGACTATCTTTGATTATTTTTAATAGGTCTTAACATTTGATATCCTACATTGAATTCAGCAATCTTAAGGATGTTGAAACCAAGTTCTCACCCTAAAATTTGCTTTCTACATTTCACTACAAAAATATTATGATTATAGATTATAGATCATAGATCACGATTATAGATTATAGATCATAGATCATGATTATAGATTATAGTTTGTCTATAGACAAACTTGTATTTCAAAAAAGAGTAGCGCTATAGAACGAACGATATCTATATGTAGTATTTATTAAGTAAAATGAAGAAATCCAATTTTGAAGTTAGTTCTTGGACCTAACTCCCTTAATACAAACAGAATTGAGGAAAATCGTGAAAATTATCAGATGGCGCTATTAGTAGAATCCAACGTGAAACGTCAAACGTAAAAGAAAGAGGTAGTTGTGTAGTCATGTGTATCTGTGTAAGTACCTGTCAAACGTCACTTGCAGACACTTTGAACAAGTACAAATACTTACTTTCCCTTCCACGAGTGTTTAGTAACCAAAAAGCATGCCACATCTTGGTTATCTTTGATTGGCGTCATTATGACATGCCTTGATACACCGGAGATAAATCTTCTGATTTTTCACAGGCTTTTTAAAAAACTATTGGACACTATTTACACATGACAAATAGGGTTTTAAAAATCCACGTTATTCGTTAACCAATCCAGCAAATGAACATATTTAGATTTAGATACGGTTTATTCGCAATGTTTGAAAGGATGAGAGCGGCCATGACAATAATAGTGGGTGTATCAACGGTATCAACTATTAGGGCTTTCTGCAACAG
>JAUEJJ010000047.1:95011-106109 GCA_032164275.1 Synergus coniferae
CCCATTTCGCTCCAATGGCTGCTTTGCACTGCCAGAAGGTGACCCGCGCCTTCTGACATCTTCCCCGTAGATGACTACGCCAATGGAGTTTCCTATCCAGAATGACCCCTAGATATTTTACCTCCTCGGCGTAAGGCACCACCACGTTTCCTATCGATATGTCTTCCTGATAGATATTTAGTATAAAATATTATTTCATCTATAGGATCAATTTTATCAATTATTAGAATTTTATTATTAATTTTTATTATCTGAGAAAGAATAATCTCCTATAAAATAATAATTAATAAAATTTTTTTAAATTCATCAATTGAATAAGTAAATTATACTCCTCCTTTAAATCATTCTTATAATGAAACCTCTAAAATAATTAAATAATGTTAAAAATTTATAAATGAATAAATACTTGAATAAATTTTAATCTACAAGATTCTAATTCACCAATTATAGAATATTTAATCAAATTTCATTATTTTACATTATTAATTAATTTAATAATTATTTTAATTATTATAAATATAATAATTAAACTTTCATTAAATCAATTTATTAATTTAAATATTGAAAATCAAAAAATTGAAATTATTTGAACAATTTTACCTATATTTATATTAATTTTAATAGTAATTCCACAACTAAAAATTTTATATTTATCAGATGAAATATGTAATCCAATTATTTCAATTAAATGTATTGGTGATCTACGATATTGAAAATATGAATATTCAGATTTCAATAATTTAAATTTTGAATCTTTCATAAATAAAGATTTTAATATAAATTCATTTCGATTATTAGACATAGATAATAATTTAGGTTTACCTATAAAATTACAAATTCGTTTATTAATTAGATCATTTGATGTAATGCATTCATTTACAATTCCTTCCATAGGAATTAAAATTGATGGTATTCCCAGACGAATTAATCAATTAAATTTATTTATTAACCGTCCAGGAATCTTTTATGGAAAATGTTTAAAAATTTGTGAAAATAATCATAGATTTATACCAATTGTTATAGAATCAACAAATATAAACATTTTCTTAATTGAATTAATTTAATAATTACTTAATAATTATTTAATCATAGATATCTTAAAATTAAAAAAATGATCTTTTAAATCATTTATAGTAAAATAATTAAAAAGTACTTAGATATTATGAAAAAAATTACTTAAATAATAACATTAAGTTTTAAAATCTAAAAATCATTGAAAATTTATTTTTTAATACCACAAATAAAACCTATAAACTGATTAAATTTATCAATATATTTCTTAATATTTAATTTACAAATTTTATCAAACTTGAATTTTTTATCTATAAAAAAAAATAAATAATTAACTTTATTAATTATTATAATGTTAAATGATAACAAATTTATTTTCGATTTTTGCCTTATTATTAAGCCAATAAAACGTGTTTTCAAAAAAATTGCTCTTATACGGTTATACCGTGGAACCCTTCAAATAATAATACTGTTATATCTATGTCTTTTTCTTTCAAATAGTAGATTAATTCTTAGAACAAATATTCTGTGAATACATTGGTATGTATGTATTATATTATTACATATTATACATATGTATTGTTCCAATTTTCAAACCAACGTAAAAATAACGGAAATAACAAATAAATAATAAAAATAACAGAAATACACAATGTCCTTAAAACATGTATGTATTCAATTCTTATTTTTAATTGAGAAAGTGCATATTGATACATTCCTTTTTTTTGACGATAATTTATTTTAAATAAAATTATAGTTATTGCATCTTAAAAAGAAAAAGGTAAGGGGATTCACACAAATAAAGCAGCCCGATTCGTAAGGTACAAAAGAGTTCATGGAAAAAAAACCCTCATTTGTGAAACGCAAGGGGATTTTATAATCCCTTATTTTATAATCATTATGTAATCATCTAAAATCTATGGTATGAGACAAGTAATGCTCTACATGTCAATGATTAACTTTTTACTAATACTTTATTCTAGGCACATGACACAAAAAAGCACAAATCTTGTTGTCAATCAGACAAGTAAAGGTATTACACGATTGATAGTGCTAATGAGACGAGGGGATAAACCTCAAAAACTGCACATTGAGAAACTTACTACTGACTTTAAAGATGCACTAAAGAAATACTCGGACATGCAAAAAGTACGTAATGTATTATATCATTATTATATTTTACTCATAGACTAAATTTACCGATCACTCAGTACATTAGGGTGCCTCACGAAATCCATTTTTTTTTTCTAAATCCTTGAATCTGAAATTCTTTTGGTGAGATAATAACTGCCTCTTTTTTTTTAGATTTAGAAATAGTATATTTCGATACTAGTGCGAGAATATGATTTTAGCCTTGTGCGGATGTTTGCGCACGAGCGAAGCGAATGTAAAAAAGTTACGCAAGGTTGAAGTCACATTCTCGTACATGTATCGAACCGCATTTTTTGACACGACGTGAGTGAAGTTTGATTTAGCGGACGCTTTTCTGACCCATCGTCAATAGAGGTCGCTATGGAGTGTTTCATGCCGAATATTCGATTTTTCAATATTTTTGAATGTTAATTTCTCCAATTTAAGTTATTCAATATTGTGCAATGCAGAGAATCATTTACTCGGATGCCACGTGTTCCTAATATTTGTTTGGTTGAGAGAAAAAAATTTTAAGATGGCTATTAGCATCCATAAAGTTGCGATTTTATGATAAAGTTGAGTTTAAAGGGTCAAATTCATCTCTAAAATTCTTTCAAAATTTATCAAACTTTCAGGATATATAAAATTGAGCGATTACATTTGACTTAGCAGTCCAACCTGCTGCTTTATGAACAACTTCTATCTTAACTCCCTTCTGAGTTGCTGCGGAAGTAGATGAGGCATGTCTGGTGCTGTGCCCGGTAAAAATTTTCGTGTCAATTCCACTCTTATGAAGTATCTCTTTTGGCCAACAACTAATTGTTTACGAAGTAGCTGTATGGTAGGATTTTTTAATCGTTATAAATAATATATCTGTATTTGACGGGTGAATATTTTTTGTTTTGAGTAAGTACTCCTTGAGTACATCTGCAACGCACAGGCTAGGTTGATCATTAAAAATTGGAAACTCTAGAATGAGCTCGACCAATACCCGATGTTTTGATTCTATCTGTAATAATAATTCTAATTGAATCCTGCTTTATCTAAATGTTTTCTATATTAATTTTTGAAAGAGACTGAACAGACTATGCCGTGGCTAACATGATGAGGATAGAAAATTTCTTAGTGAAATTTTCCAAATTAAGCTCCGCGTTTGGCCAGAGTTTCGAGACAAAACTTAAAACTGGCTGAGGGTCCCAAATGTCGTTATATTTCGCGTTTTGGGGTTTTAGGACGGATAATCCTTTAAAGAATCTTTTTACTCACGCATCATTGCTTAATTCTTTTGATGAAATTAGTGACAATGCTAATCTATAAGTATTTAAAGTGCCGTATGTTTTTGTGTCCTTTGATAATTGAGAACTTCTAAGACAGATGCGCTAAAAATGGAGAGTTCGTTTTCTTTGCAAAATTTTCACCAAAGTCTGATAGGCTTATCGTATTGTTGTAAAGTGCCATCAGATAGTGAAGCCAAAACCATTGTAATGGAGGATTCTGTAACACCACGCTCTATGTACGACCTGATAACCTCCTTGCAGCCAGGATATGATTCTTTGCCATCGGGTGATTTTTCTTGAAAGGGCATAATAGTAATTCATTATCAGAACCTAAATAAATCAAATCTCCTACTATAAAGGATTTGAAAAGTGGGAACCAAGGCTGAGTTGGCCAAAAAGAAACCACTAGAACCCCGGAGAAAAAATGGAGGAAAGGCATAAAATTTGTAATGAGCCCAATTTAAAGTAAACGCGTCTACAGTACACGCTTTTGGATCTTGCTTCCAGGATACAACTCGTTCCCATTTTGTATTATTATTTGAAGCAAACAAATTGATTTGGAAAGCGCCGAAAGCTTTTTGAATTTTATTGAATGCCTCGGAGCATATCTCCCATTCAGTTTCACTTGGCAGAATTCGTGACTCTTTGTCTGCAATGGAGTTATCACGTGATTTGATGTAGGAAGCAAAAATCCATAATTGTCGCTCTTCACACCGCTACCAAATTTCTTTACATAATTTAGTAAACTTAGGATACAGAATGCTACCCATTCTATTAATATACGAAACGACAGTTGTGTTATCTACTCTGAGTAGCACTTCACAAGAACGCAGATTTTTTGCAAAACATTTAAGTCCATAAAAAGCAGCTAGTAGTTCTAGAGAATTAATATGCTCTAAATTCCACTATCCATGTCCTGTCACTCCGTTGGAGACTGCTCCCCAACCTGTTAAGGAGAAATCTGTAAAAATTTCGAGCTTGTAACACAACATTCTAACAGGGTTATTAATAGTCGTGATATATTTTTTCCACCATTTTATATCACCTAAGATACTAGGAGGCAGTACCATCTTCTTTTCAAAGTTTTCATGCGCGGATTGTAAAGCTAGATATTTTTCTTGTTCCGGATTTTTTGTATATAAGCTACCATATTGAACAGCTGGGCAAGTTGCTACCAACGTACCAATAAATTTAGCTAATTCCCTGATCTTACAAGATGATTTCTTACTAATTTCTGTTGCCCAATTTCAAATTGTTTTTCTTTTTTCCTCGGTTAATTCGATAATCATTTTTCTTGTATCCCATATAAATCCTAAAAATTTCACCTTTTTGGATGGTTTAAGGTTACATTTATTAACATTCAGCAGGAAGCCCAAACATTCTAACCTGTCTCGTGTTGTCTTAACATTTTTTAAACATTCATTTGTCGTTTTTCCAATTAGACAAAAATCATCTAGATAAACTACTGATAAAAAGGATTAAGACCTGAGGTCTTGAACAACAGGCTTTATTATTTTTTTTAACATAAATGGTTCAGTGCACAATCCGAAGGGAACACAATTAAAATCATAGAAACTCTCATCAAAGATAAATCTCAGATATTTTCTAAAGGATTTTGCTATTGAGATCAAGAAATAATCATCTTTAAGATCAATAATAGCTAGATATGCAATTATGCATCTTTGAATAACAGGTTGCTAAGGGTTTTTCTGTCTTCCAATTTAAAATGAGAAGCTACAATAAACTTATTTAAATTTTTAACATTTTAAATAAATCTTTTTTTCACTATTGGATTTGTCAGCCAGAAAATAGGAAGAAATAAACTTTCCATCAAGAGAATTACATTCTGATATGGTTCCCTTTTCAATTAAATCTTTCATAGATTTCATATAATTTAGGTTCTTTTGGTATTTGTTCCTGGTGAGGCATGTAAGCAAAAGGAATTTCATACTCTTTAATACACTGAAATATAAAATGATCTGACGTAATGTCTTTCCAGTTTTCTAGAAAATATTTTAAACGACCTGCATGTTTACTTACGTTACTTATCGACGGGGTTGATAATTTTTGGATTGTTGAGATGGATACTTCCATCCTCCCTGTTGATTTGGTTTGAACCCCTTGAAGCCTCCAATTATAATGATACGCTTTGTGATTGACATATCGTGGTGCAGCCCTGCTAATATTCTTCCTGAATATTACCTCCTTTCGAGTTAATAATTCATCAAGACATAAGGCGACTGCATTCAAACCATCTCTTACACTAGACTCCCGAATTATCTTTACTTGAATTACCTCTTGTTAGAATTGGCGCTAATATATATAGTAGGTAAGAGATACCGTGGGTCAGGGAGACGGACACTGTTCGAGACGTCTATCTCCCTACCCCACGGTACCTCTTATCTACTATATATATTAGCAGTCTATTTACTCGAAATATATATCTCCCGACTAACCAAAACTGGTGGTAATTCGGGAGTCTAGTGTAGTAAATTCTGCGAAGCTACATGAAAACTATCTTTTTTTAAGAGAAATATCTCTTGGCAACTCTTTAACCTCTGGGTTAAGGTTGGGTGCGTTTAGTATTTTGAAGTTAGCTGCCGTAGGATATTTTTCTTCAAGCTCTTTTTTAGCCTCTTTAGGAATACCAGTTTTTAAAATACACGACCATTTCTCCACAATCGTCGTGTGCATTTCTGGTCCAAATTTCTTAGTTGCCTCTTTTCCCAATATGGTCAAGCATTTATATCCTCGTCTGTCCTTAGTCTTTTGACTGATTCAGAATGAGAACGTGAGCTTGTAGACTCTTCAGAAAAGGATTTCTCTGAAGACGATCTGGAGGAATATCTGTGAGAGACAACTGAGGTGGATCTCAAACGACTATAGCGCCTGCCACGTGAGTCGTTTTCGCCGCCACCTTGAGAATCTTATATTGAAATAAAATTTCGGCCAAATGAACTTTCGGCGTCATGGAAATTCTTGCTTTTGATATTTTTGCCAAAGGGAAATTAGGAAATATTACCATTCGAGCCAAAAGAAGTTAGGCAGAATGTTCATTCGATCAAAAGAGAATTAGGTTAAATGATTAGTTGGTGAAATTGAAGTTAGGATAAATATAAAATAGAGTAAACTTATATTAGGTCAAATAATAATTCGGACAATTTGAAATTAGGTGAAATGAAAATTTGGAAAAATGGAAATTAGGTTAAGTGATACTTAGGATGAATAGAAATTAGGACAAATTTTAATTCGATAAAATAGAAATTTGGTTAAATGATAAATCGGTTACATATAAATTATAGCAAATTTTTATTCGAGGAAATGGTAATTCTGTTAAACTATAGTTCGTAAAAGTATAAATTAGAGAAAATGGGCATTCAAGAAAATAGAAGTTTGGTTAAATAATGATTCTGACGAATGGAAATTAGAACAAATGTCAATTCTACTGAATGAAAAATAGGATAAATAATAATTCTGTTACTTAAAAGATATAGTACATTGAAATTCGAGAACTAGAAAATTATTATATGTGAAGTGATAAATCGGGTATATAGAAATTAGAGTTTATGTGAATTCGGAGAAACGGAGATTAGGTCGAACAATAATTCAGGAGCATGAAAATTAGAACAACTGTTGATTCGATAATATGGAATTTGGTGAAATGAGAATTATGACAAATGGAATTTGGGAAATATTCATGCGCTTCTTTCACGTATAGTTTTTCTTAAAGTTCGATGTTAATAGAAAAAATGTTGTAGCACTTGTTTATTGCTCGGCAATTTACTTCCTGAAATTGTATTGTTTTCTTGTCCCACTAAGGGAATGCTTTTATTTCGCCGTGTCTCCGTCATTGTAAAAAACAACACTAAAAAATGGTTAAATCCGACGACTTGTACTTTTTCAAAGGTGTAGGAATTTATAACATAGCATTCTACCTGAATTTTGCAATGGAACGTCTCCGAAATATCCAAACATTGATTTTGCTTCGAAAACTTATACCATATTATAGTCTCCTTCAACCATAATGGGAGCTAGAAAATTATTTGCGGTGACCCGACATGCGAAATACGTGCCATGAGCAAAGTCGTACAGTTTTTCAAATGAAATATTACTCTCAATGTTTCTGATTTATAAATTACTCCATTCAATGGTAAAATTATGAAGAAGGATAGACTGACGGCAGCGCCGGCTGTCGGCCGGCCATTGAGGCAACGCTGTATGTGTTGTGTATACGTACCTACTGTATATTTATTGTACATATGTGACCAATTTTAAAATTGAATATAATAGCTAAAAAAGTGGATAAACCAATGGAAAAGAATGTTTAAAAATATATGGAGTATAAGCAGTAATTCTCAATACATTTTTAGTGTTATTTGAAACACAATAAAAATGTATCAAGACTGTTTCTCATACTTTATGTACTTTTGTAAATTTTCACCTATCGATTTATACATTTTTTTGATTCTTATATTCAATTAAAAAATTTTTCACATATTTTAAATACATACATAGTTAAAAACAAATCATAACTCGAAAGCATGAACCATGAAACAAACAAGAAACAAAGCATGAAACACTGAACAGATTCGTTTGAAAACAATAAATGTCAACAAACTAGAAATTAAAATGTTTGCCCTGACTGACTACGCGACGACATTCTGCGCATTTCTAGGGTGAGCGGAGTGAGGTACAAGGGGGATGGACCCTCAGCGCCAACAGTCGGCCGGGCATTACACTACGCTGAAAATAATCATAATTATTCATATTGCCTATTCGAGTGGAGAGGGCCTGACATGTCCAGAGGAGGCCCAGCTATTAGTGTAGTGGCGCCTCTGTGACCCATTTCAGGCAGTAAGGTCCACAAACAGTGAAGACTTGAACCAAAATTTGTCAGTTTCTGCATTATCTCTCTAAAATCGTGGACCTATACAATTTGCTACTACCTGCTACCAACTGCTACTACTTAGTCACTCATGCATACGCGACGCACACAGACACAACGCGTTGAGCAATATTTTGCATAGAGATATTACAATAGAGGGGACAAGCCATAGGCTGCTCTGTAAGTGGCAACGTCAGTCTCGAAACTCAGTGGGAGCGAAAGAGAGAGACGATCGCATGGTTTATCTGTCCTTGTCTAGTCGATTACGCATGCACGGTTAGAGAGAGACAGCCGAACCTTCAGATTCTCTCTCTCTCTCGCCCGAGCTGACAAGTTTCAGGCTGGCTTGTCCCCTCTATTGTAATATCTCTATGATATTTTGCCGCCCTCAGCGCCGGCGGATCACTCGCCTACTTTCCTTTTCTTACTAACAGAAACGCGTAAGAGTGAGTGATAGAGTAAGTGGGAAGTTACTATCCACTTACGCGCTCACTCACTCTTACGCGTTTCTGTCAGTGAGAAAAGGAGAGTAGAAGAGGGATCCGCCGGCGCTGACCGCCCTGATGAAGAAACCAAAAAGAAATTATACGAATACATTTTGGAGCGAACCGAGATATTTAATTGAACGCGTTTATACATTCGGGATTTTGATTTTTCGGCAAAAAAATTTTATTCCGAGAACGGGATTTTTATGTTTTACAGGATTTTTGTGTTTCTCTATGCTTAAAAATATTAGTTTTATTTTTATTCTAGGTATTCATTGCAGTCTCGAGATTTTGAAATATCTTCATAGATTTTAAAATTGAACATATAATATGTCACGAATAACTCTTATCAATATTTTTGCTAATGCAAAAACCTAAAACCACCTGTCTGCTTTCAAGTCTAATTTTTTATACCTTGCACATGATCAGGTAGTACGTGTACCTACTCTTATTTCGCTACAGCGTACCCCAATTTCAAATTCCTGTTTCCCATCAAAACGAATTTGGTCTCCAGCCTCATTTCACGCCACATATATGTAATATAAAAAATTGTAAATATGTTAGAATTAGATAATAATGGACAAATTTTACAGATAATCCTTACTAAATAGCATATCTGCGTAGATGTTTTTTAAAGTAACACGGAGAAAAAAGTATCCCCTAAATGTACTGGAGATCATATGTTAAAGAATTTATGTTTTTGTTACAGAAAAAAAAAGTAACAATGACAGATTTTTTTGAGTGAATATTACTTCCCAATATGTCAGGTTTACTTAAAGTATCTGTAAGCGTTCACTGTAAACGTGACCGGAAATATCTGTAATATTTACAGGTTATATAGGTTGCTTATACAAGCACTTGTTAGTACTCATATTTTGTAAGTCTGACATAAAAAATCTGTATACGTTACAGACTTTTTCGGTTGTGCATATTATATCTTCCATACTGACGCGTCTGGAAAAAAATGTGCACGTTGCGCTAAATGAAGTGAAAAGGTACAGTTTTAAATAATATGATGATTTATATATTTATGGTAATTTGAGTCGCAAGAGGTTAGATAATAAGATTTGTTGTACTATTAATAAGAAAATCGTTTTTCTAAAGTGCAGTTCAATGTGAAAGTGTGTATTTGAAAATCTAACCACAAAAGAAATCAGCCTCCAAAAACTACCGACATCCTGATCAAGAAACTTAACATCTATAATTTTCTGAAAATTAATAAATAACGCCATAACAAATAAATATCCGAAAGCGGGATTTTTATCATTTTTAAGGTAAATATGTACTTTTGTGCAATTGTACAGTTTCTTCATCAGGAGAGCAGTATTGAGGATCGAAACAATCCAAGGTTAAAGAATCTAAAAATCTAAAGAAATTTCATTGAATTTTCAGATATTTTAAGGGATTTGTTGAGATTTCCTGGGATTTTGAATGATATTAAGATATTTCAAAGAATTTTACAAAACTTATTTGGGATTTTCAGAAATTTTAAGGAATTTTAGGATATATTATGGGATATATTAAATACTTTTAAGGACGATTAAGAGATTCAATAAATTTTATGAAATTTCATGTTATTTTAAGAAATTTTAAGAGATTTCATGTGATTTTGAGCAATTGTAGAAGGTTTAACGATATTTTAAAGAATTTTAAGTAAGTAATTTTAAGTATATGTTGTCGACTTTGAAATGACTTTAGACACTTTTAAGAGTTTTCAAGGGATTTCATGAAATTTCATTGGATTTTTAGGTATTTTAAAGGTTTTAATGAACCACAAAAAAAATTTATGGAATAAAAGGCGATGGTTTTATAAAACCAAAATTTGTAATTGTATCTATTATCTGCATGCTAAATAGAAGCAAGAAATATTTACATATCTAATGAGAATGCCTCTCAGTTGAAAATGCTTCAAATTAAATCTTAGGTACTTTTAAAGTAGAGTTATAAATTTAAAAATAATACTAATAATAATTTAATAATAATTTGTAATTACCTCAGAAATCAACAAAAATATTTAATGTAAAAAAACAACAAAGGTTTAGAAATCCAAAACATGATGTATATTTCAGCTCTAGTATAAAAAATTAGACTTGAAATTAGACAGGTGGTTTTAGGTTTTTGCATAAGCAAAAATATTCATAAGATTAATTCGTGATATATTATATGTTCACTTTTAAAATCTATGAAGATATTTCCAAATCTCGAGCCTGCAATGAATACCTAGAATAAAAAAAAACTAATATTTTTAAGCATAGAGAAACACAAAAATCATGTAAAACATAAAAATCCCGTTTTCGGAATAACATTTT
>JAUEJJ010000047.1:133588-144136 GCA_032164275.1 Synergus coniferae
AATTCAGAGAGGAATTTTGTTAAGATATCGGAGAGTCTCTTGCACAAATTAGTTAAGATTTGAGAGATTTGAGTGTACATGATCTGTCACGTGATTGCACAATGCACAGAGAGATAGGACAATACGTTAGAAAAGAACAGAACACCTTCAGGTCCAAGTTACAGGAGTTCACGATTGTGCTTAGACCATTACCCATGGACATAGGAATAGAGGGGATTAGACTAGGCATGTCATGCCGTCTCTGTCGAAGGGAGTTAAAGAAATGAGACCGTGGGGGGGGGACTTTAAAGTATCCTTATTTTCGGTTGGCACAGGTTGGCATATTATATTTTTTAGCATTTTAAACTGCGCGCGAAAAACAACCAATCAGATGCCGAGCACAACGCATGCGCAGTAAACAGGAAGTAAGGGTATGTTCCCAACTGTTCCCAACCGTGGTCATGGGACGCGGACGACGCGGTCCGCGGACGACCCGTCACCCGACCCCTCTGTGCGAGTGTGGTGTGCGTGTGCCGCGTGTGCGTGTCTGTGCGTCAGCACTTCAATCGTTGTCTTTTTGTAAATCAAGTCAATCAAGTTTTTTTAATGAATAATTATCCTAACACGAGCATCGTATGCGAAACTCTAAACTATTTTTCCTAATTTTATTAACAAAGTATTAGCTTCAGTTATACTTCATCGTTATTCCTTCTAAAACAATAGGTTTGTCTCAAAGTAGACACTTTTTACACTCCAGTTTATCTAAACTATATGTTTCAAATCTTTGAAAACTTGTACAATTTAAAGGTTACAAATATCCGAAAAAGTTAGTTGTTCTATAAGAAAAAGTGGAAAATATACCGGCAAAACGGCTCCATCTAAGAAATCCAAGAAAATGGCAGAAACTGAAGAATTAGAGGTTAGTATTTCTCGAAAATTATAAAAATTGATCGCGTGTTCCTGATATTGCTGAGAGTCCTGTGGGTCGCACATATTCTCATTTATCCATATTCATGGTTCATTTAACATTAGGGTGTATCGAAAAAAATTAATTTCTTTATTAGGGAATGCCATATGCCTAATTTACGAAAGAAAAACATTCATCTCAGTGATTTTTTTTATCCAAAAACATATACCTTATACCAAAAAAAAAAATAGTTCTCAGAACAACATCTTATTCTCGAAAAATAAAGATGTCGAAAAAAGAAAATTTCCGAGTAAGAATAATTTTGCAGAAAATGTTTAGGTTGCGTCTACACGTCCAGTTAGACGGATGTTTTTGACCAAACTAATTCATCCGGCTACACTACACTGCCAGTATCTGGACTAATTTATTTAAAATAAATCGTCCGGCTACAGCAGAGAGCCAGTATCTGGACGAATTTCTCCAAGATAATTTGTTCGGCTACAGCATAGAGTACCAGTATGCGAACGAATTTCTCCAAGATAATTCGTCCGGCTGCAGCAGAGAGTACCAGTATGCGGACGAATTTCTCCAAGATAATTCGTTCGGCTATAGCAGAATTTGACACATTGACTTTCATAAAAAGGGAAATGCTAAACGAAAATCATGGTAAAGGGGCAAGATATGGTAAAGTAAAATGGTAAACGGAAATCATGGTGAAGGGGGAAGATATGGTAAAGTAAAATGATAAACAGAAATAATGGTGAAGGGGGGTGATATTCGTGAAATGGTAAAGGCAAATTATGATAAAGGGAAAGGGTAAACAGAAATCATGGTAAAGGAGGGAGATATGGTAAAGTGAAATGGTAAAAGCAAATCATGATAAAGGATGGAGATATGGTAGAGAAAAATGGTAAAAAGAGGAATCATGGTGAAGGAGGGAGATATGGTAAAGTAAAATGGTAAACGGAAATCATGGTGAAGGGGGACAAATTATCTTGGAGAAATTCATCTGGTTACTGGTACTTTGCTGTAGCCAGACGATGTATTCTGAATAAATTTATCCGGATAATGGCAGTACTGGCACTGTAGTGTAGCCGGATTAATTAATTTGGTCAAAAACGTCCGTTTAGCCGGACGTTTAGACATTTCGAAATGTTTATTAGCGAAATTAAAATCTTCGGAATTTGACAATTAAGGGTATTTAAAGGAAATTATAAAATATGGTGTGAAGACCAAAAAATTCAAGGTAAATTTACAAGAATGTTTAACAAATTCAAGTGATTTAAAAATATGCAAATAAATTTTAAAAAATGAATGTTATTGCGTTGGGGTATGGTTTTGAAATATGTATTGTTGCTTGTGAGTGCTAATATGTATAAGCCAATGAGGTTCAACGATTGAATACCTTCCGTGTGTTTGCTTGATATATTGATATAAAAAATATCGATATTTTTTTTCGTTATTGCATCACTAATATTGAAAATTATGATTTTGGGCACTTTTTGTGATTCCTAGCTCGCAGGGTGAATTTGCAATAGAATTTTGAATACTTCATCTCAAATTACTCCCAAGTTTTAAAGGCCTTGGACTTATAATGATATTCAACTTAGAAAGATTTGAATTTGAAATAGGTTTTATTTATGAAAATTGTCAAAAAAATACCATACTATGCAACAAGTTGTAGAAAAGTCAGATGCCGTAAAATATCTCTCTCTCTCTCTCTTCTTTTTTAAAATACTGTTAACTGTTTGTAGGATCCGAAATCTTGAATGGTGGATGTAACAAAGTAAATCGACTGCAGTATCACTAAAATTTCTGATCTCAATACTGACATTAAAGTGTTTGGAATAAGAGAGGAAAGAGGAAGGGGATAGATGATGAAAAGGGATTTGGTGAAGATAGGAGGGGAAGATCTATGACCTAACATTTGCTTTTTGATCTTTAAATTTTCATTTAAAATTTGGTTGTGTAATCGGGCACTCAGGCGGTTTACAGACTTAATTCGAATCGCTTTTGCTTTTTTTACGATATAAAAAAATTAATATCTTCACTTGGATGGGTCAAAATAGAAAAATTTTGTAAATCAAGAAACGGGTAGTATTAAAAATCTTCATTTTTGGTGCCTCATTATCTTTGTAAAATTTGAAATCGCTAATTTTAGTTTCTTTCGTAATCTATATTTTATGCCTATATCTATATTCTTCGATCGATTTCAAATTTGACCTAGGTAATAAGAAACCCAAAGATTTCCAAAACTAGTCGTTTTTTGATTTCAAAAATTTTTTATTTCGACGCAGCCTAATCTACACCCTTCATAATTATGTAAGCATATCAAAAAAACTGCGAATGAAATGATTGCATTGTTTTACATAGGTTCTGAATCAGTGATTTGTTTACCTTTCCACCGCCAGTACTGAAATATTACCTAAGGTCAATGGTAGCCTTTATTGGCTGTTAGTAAAGATTCGAGACATTCTTAAGGTGGCAAAATGGCATCTTACACATTAGGTAAAAATATAATCACTGATACTACTTTGGATCTAAGCAATTAGTGTACTTCAGAATGTTTTGCCTATTTTTCTTTCATTTGTTTTCTTGTATTTACTGGGTGTTACAAAATACATGTCAAAAATAAATCACCTATAACTTTTTCATTAAAAGAGTGACATTATTTAAATATATTCTAAAATACAGTGTATTGTTCGCGGATTAATATATAGTATTTTCCATCATAACTTGAGGTGCAGAACTCCAATCGCTTTTTAAAACTATGGAAAAAGCGCATCAATGTGTCCTCATCAAAAAGAAATCAATAGGGATCAAGTCTGGAATATATCGTGGTCGCTCTAAGCCTTCATTGGGAAATTTGGGGAAACCTAAGCATAAAGCTTAGTTTTCCATAAAACTTAAGTTCTTCGAATTCTTAGAAAATTTATAGAATTACCTTTATGAGATGCAGACTCTTAGTTTTTGTCATCTATATAATTTCGAAATTAATGAAAAAACATGGAAAATTAGAACAAAAGTGTTGACCCCACTTTCAGAATATATTAATTAGTCTTCCGTTATATTTACCTTCTCAATATGCGATCAGAGACATCAGTATGTTTTCCATACATAATATGATACACTCTAATTGTCGCAACAAATGATTTTTCTCGCACATAAAGTGATTCCGCAAAAAACACTTTTTCTTCGACCAACTTCGACTCTCAAGTTCCTCATTTTCAGTCGTGTTTAAAAAGAAAATAGATTTCAATTAACTTCATGTGTCACCTGAAAGGTAACTTCATGTCCTTCATGTGCAGTTCACTAAGTTTATTGATCAGTTCAATTCACGTGCGGATTTGAATTGTCATTTCAGTTTCTGAAGACCAAACTTTTTAAGTTTCGTAAATTAAACACAGCAAATACGGAAAAAGTAAGAAACTTCAGACTACTTTTAGCGCTATCCGTTACCATTGATTAGAATACCATTTGTAGGGATAGAAGCAACATTATTTTTGACTTGTATTTTGAAAGTTTTGAAACACCCGATATTATTCTTATTATTATTATTTATTTATTTATTGATATACACACGTAATATTAATTGATATTTTAAACGAATTGATATGTTTACTTCTGTAACTTTAGAGAATGGGATTTAAAAAATTAACGGTAATTGTTCTTTCGACAATTTTGTTGTAGAATATGGTGTTAAGTTTTCGAGTATCTGAACTGCAGATGCTATTGGGATTCGCTGGGCGAAACAAATCAGGCCGCAAAAACGAATTACAAACACGTGCCTTGGAACTTTTGAGACTAAGATCGCATCCAGTTCAACTAAAAATACGAGAACTTTATAAAACGATACAGTAAGAGCAAAACAAATTTGATTTTTTTCTTATTTATTATTGGGTGCATAATAATAATTAAGAAACTCAGCATATATAACGACGCCATCGTTGTTTTGATTTCTTTTATTCTATGAGATTGTTAATACTCTTTTAATAACTATTTAAAACTTATCACTCATCACAGTATTATTCTTTTTAGAGCTGATCAACTTACTGCCCATCAACCGTTTATATCAAGTGGTGGTACAACTGAGAATACAGCAGATCAAAATATGCATTCCCGTAATTATTACACTAGGTAAGTAACTTTTGATACTTTATTTTTCCCTCATTAAATCTTTACACTTTTTCCTTTTGAATTGAACCCATCTAAAACACCAAAGTTCCCCGATCGGACTGAATTTTTAGTTTTAAAAATTTTTTTATGGCTATTAACTGTTTTAGCGATTTTTAACTCTTTTAATATTAATAAAGTAAATTTTTCCTCCCTACAATTTCGATAGTCCTTTTCATTGATCACAAGCATTAAAAAAATAAATATTATATCTTCAAATTTGACTTTCTTTCGAATTTCGACCATGTTTTTTTTTTATTAATCTCAAAAGAAAGCTGATGTCTTTTCCTATAATAAACTTAAGAATTTATTATTCAAGTTTTTATTTATGATTTCAAGTTTCAAGATTTTTTTTTCATAAACTTGATCTACTTTCGCGATTTTTAACTTCTATAATCGCTGAAACAAATTTTTGTTTACTTAACGAAGTTTATTCGTCTAGCTCTTTACGTTTAATTTTGTCGATGCAAAAAACCTCAGTATCCATTCTTATAAAAAAAATCTTTGTAACATTTTTAATTTTCTTCTTCGTTGAATTTTCCACTTTGAATTTTGTAATTCTATTATTTTATTAAGATTCAGTAACAATTTTTAATCCTCCATATTGGATCAACTATCTTGAATTTTGAAATTCTATTATCAAATTACTACTTTTGTTTTAGGCAAGGCCATGCTCAAGCCATGGGCCAACAGCAACAGCAAGCTTCGGTGCCAACGGGCAAAGAATTGCCTCCAGCACATCAAGCATCTTTACCACAGTCGCAAGTGGCTGCTAGATCAAATCCCGTATATCAACCAACAGGTTACACGAGTGTAACTCCACAGGTAATTTCCAAAGATTGAAAGTGAATTTAAACAAATTTCTGGGCTTGCAAAAAGATTTTAAAAAGTTGAAAATAATTTTATGTAAAATAAAATTTTATTGAATTTGACGGATTTTAAAAATATTTCAAGGTTTTTAAAATATTTTCAAACATTGAAGGTGATTAAAAACGTGTTATGGAATTTAATGAAGTTTTAAGAAATGTAAAAAAACTATTTGAAGTAAATTTAATAACATTAAAAAATTTTGAAATAGATTTTCAAAGATAGAAATAGATTTTAAAATATTTCCATAGATATTTTAAACAAATTTGACGAAATTTTACGAAATTTAAAAACATCTCAAAGTAATAAAGTTATTCCAAAAGTATTAGAAAGGTTTCAAAATGTAATTTAGCCAGGGAAAACCGAGAATTTTTTCTGACGTTTGAGTAGCAACCTTTATTGTATTAAATAAGAATCTTTATTTTTGATTTCAGCAACGTTCAGCATCAGGAGTTTATCCATATCCATATCCACAGAAAGTACTACCGATTCAATCATCTATGCAAATGCAACAACCAAATCAATATCCAGTGCATCCAGATGTAAAATTTAAGAAATTGCCGTTTTTTGATCTGCTTGGAGAATTATTGAAACCTTCTAGTCTGACGCCACAAGGGACGATGAGGATCCAGGAAAATTCATTTATGTTTCACCTAACTCCACAACAATCGACTGATATAGCTAGTTCTCGCGATTGTCGCCAAGGAAGTAAAATGGATTACACAGTGCAGGTGCGAATTATAAAAATTGAAATATTATTATCCGTTAAGGGTACCAGATGCAAGTTTTCGGCTTTAAATTCAATTTTCTCGTTTTACTTAACAAATATCGTAACTAGAATTTTTTTCGCTCTGTAGTTGTATTCATTTAATAAACATCCGCCACATTGAATTCGCGGTATTGATTTTCGTATTTTCAACTTCAGATTCGTAATCAGTGACCTTGAAAAACTTTCAATAAAAAGTTATGGATAATTTTGTTAGTCTTTCAACTTTTTTCCCATGTCGTCATTTCATTCCACTGTGAAGTGTGGATAAATTTAATGTATAAGAATTGTCAGGGAAATTTGTGACGATTTGTTACTTTATATTTTATTTTATTATTTACAGGTCCAGATGCGTTTTTGCTTGCAAGAGACATCTTGCGAACAGGAAGATTATTTCCCACCTAACATAGCCGTAAAAGTAAATGGGAAACTATGTCCTTTACCGGTAAGTAGTACTGTAGTTTATAGAAAGTTATTTTATATAACTTAATGATAATTATATTAAAATTTTAATACAACATTTTGACTTGCAGAATCCAATACCCACCAATAAACCGGGAGTTGAACCAAAAAGGCCTCCAAGACCAGTTAATATCAGTCCTTTAGTAAAATTATCTCCTACTGTAGGAAATCAGATTCACGTTACTTGGTCTGCAGACTACGGAAGGAGATACGCCATTGCCGTTTACCTCGTGAAGAAATTGTCCAGCTCAGAATTGCTCACGAGGTTAAAAAATCGAGGAGTCAGGCACTCTGACTACACCAGAGGATTGAGTTAGTATACTTGGTGTTTTTACCGTTACTTTATTTAAAAAAAAAAATTCAAAAATTTGTGTTTGGTCCCCAATAATATATCATATTTTTGAATTTTCTATTTTCTATTATACAATAAAAATTTCCTTTTCAGTTAAAGAAAAGTTGAATGAAGATGCAGACAGTGAAATAGCTACCACATCTCTGAGAGTATCCTTAGCCTGTCCGTTAGGAAAAATGCGAATGAGCACACCTTGTCGTGCTTCGACGTGTTCTCATTTACAGTGCTTTGACGCCTCATTGTTCCTATTAATGAATGAACGAAAACCAACTTGGAGTTGTCCAGTTTGCGATAAAGGAGCCTTGTACGATAATCTCGTGATTGACGGATATTTCCAGGAAGTTCTACATTCTAACAAACTTTTGTCAGATGTTAACGAGATCCAATTGCTTCAAGATGGCTCCTGGGAAAATCTGGTGCCGAAAAAGGAAAAAGACAAAGATAAAGGGGATAAGGTTGAGACCAAACAAAAGGTCGACGTTGATACTGTAGATTTAGGTGAGACATTTTTTTATCATTTTTTAATTTATTTATATTTTGTTAGTTCAAGTTTGTTTCAATTGTTCGTTACCTATTCTCACCTATTTTTATTTTTAAAAAACCACCTTTTCATCTTTTTTATTGACAATGGGTACTGTGATGACTGATATAAAGCATTCCAAAGATTTTTTTTAATTGGCTGCGCGACCATATTAGAAATTTGGTTGGCGATTTTTTCCTAACAGTTTGTCTTAAAATTTTCAGACGAAACAAATCCTTCAACACCAACACCAAGGGAAAAGAAACGCGCCCTTATAATTGATTTAATATCGGACAGTGATGACGAAGATTCTAATCCTACCCAAAGTTCAAATAAAAAAATTGCTCTTACAACTTCACCACAGAAGAGCCAATCCAGTACTCACGGTGCAATCAGCAGTACCAGTGAATCTCCTGAATTAATGATTATAGACCTAGAGTAAGGCACAAATTTAAGTACCGACTTGTATATGAAGAGTCGTAATCATGGATGTTTACATCTTACATCCAAGGTCGTAATATTAATTGAATCAGTTCATTCATTCATTAAGGTTGTATTAGTTTTTGAAAGCCACTGTTTTCTAATAAATAACTAAAAAGTAAAATAAAGCAAAATGGATTCGGAGGTAAATTTTCAAAATTTATTTTCACTCAAAGCAAAATAAATGTATCGAATTTTAGGTTAGAATTTAAACCTAACGCGCTTAAGTTGAATACTCTGTAGTTTTTAAGTTCTTACATTAATTAAATACTTTTACACTAATTAATGTGCTTCTATAGAGAGGTGGTGTGAATATATATCTTTTTTATTAAATTTTTTATTTCACATTCCAAACTATGATAATTATTAAAGCATTAAATGAATAACGTTTAGAGGCTCACAGTATAAAAAAATTCTATTATATTACAATCAGTGGAATAACATATAAAAAATATAACCAATGGGTATCTTCAAAGCTCCTTACGAATATAAAAAATTTAAAGCTTAGAATGCAGGTTCATCATTAACTTTTCCAACTTCATCGCCTTCTGAATATTTCCCGTAATTTTGAGTTTGCCCGTCATAAATGCAGTAGCAGGTTTTATTTTCCCAGAAAACATAGCAAAGAAATTCTGCGAGTCCATAGTGAGAATTGCATCGGCTGTTTGACTCGGTTCACCTTTCCCAGCAGCGCCCTTTCCATTTTTCAAATCTAAAAACCAAACTCCAGCCTCTTCTCCTTTAACGTTAAATTGAAATATTGCTCCTGTCTTACTGACAAGTTCTTCATTCAAATTAATTTCAATAGCAGAAAATATGTGCGCTACTTTTCCAGTTTCCGACGATTGATTTTCTACCTCATTTAAATTCATCTTTGAAGTATCGATATCTAAGAAAAAATCTAGCATCAAGTTGTCCTCATTTCCTGGTTTGCATGAATACATAGAGAAGTCAGTAATGCCTTCCTTTTTCAACAAATCTTCATCTATAAAAAAGTTGCCCGTAACAGATCTACTGTCTTTGCAAATCAAGGCATAAACAGCGTCCGACATAATTTCAGGCTTTCTGCTGTGATCAGCTGCGCTGGGACCACTTAGCATCTCAATTGCAGCTGTGTGAATCGCTGTTTTAGGCCAAACCGCATTCACTGCAACTCCATCTTCTTTGAATTCTTCTGACATGCCAAGAACACACATCGACATGCCATACTTTGCCATCGTGTATGCAACGTGGTTTTTAAACCAAACAGGATTTATATTTAGAGGAGGACTTATGTTAACTATATGTGGATTTTTACTCTTCAAAAGGTAGGGCAAGCAGACCTTAGAAGTAAGGAAAGTCCCTCTAGCGTTGATACTGTTCATAAGATCATAACGTTTCATATCAGTGGCCAACGTACCGGTTAACGAAATGGCACTTGCATTATTCACGAGGATGTCAATTCCACCGAACATTTTAACGGCATTTTCCACTGCGGATTTTACTTGCATTTCGTCCCGAACATCAACAATGCATGGAAGTGCATGCCCTCCATTTTCCTCAATTTCCTTGGCAGCTGTGTAAATTGTTCCCGGCAGTTTTGGATGTGGTTCAGCAGTTTTAGCTGCAATAACTATGTTTGCTCCATCCTTTGCAGCTTTCAAAGCTATGCTCTTGCCGATACCTCTGGAAGCTCCCGTGATAAAAAGAGTACAGCCGGCTAATTTTCCTGTGTTAATCATGGTTGACGAGGAAAAAACTGATTAGGGAATTAATATTTTTCATAAAAAGCTTCCGCCTAATAATAAATCCATTAACGACAAGTCCTGAAAATGAAAATAACTACCATTATTATTTAAATTAATTAATACATTTTAAAAATATATTATTATTTAAAACTGTCATTCACGTGGCATTCGAAATGAATTTTTTCATATATATATATATTTTTTTTTTTTTTCATTGTGGTCAAAGGTTACGTACGTACTAAAAACTAAAACTGATTACGGCTTATTCATAAAAGAATATAAATGAATTGCATTTTGCAGTTTAATAGTTTAACG
>JAUEJJ010000047.1:178164-192993 GCA_032164275.1 Synergus coniferae
AGAGTTTACTTCGCATTCTCTAAAGTTGAATCAGTGAAATTTCACTGATTACCAGTCAAATTCCACTGATTCTCAGTAACTCATTTCTCAAGATTTTAATCAATGATAAATCTACTGGAAATCAGTGAAAAGTCACTGAAATTTTCAGTCATCCTTACTAAACTACTCAGTGAATTTTCACTGATTAAAATCGTGAGAATAGAGTTACTGAGAATCAGTGAAATTTGACTGATTCAGTTTTAAAGAGCATATCTGTATTGAAAAAATAATAATTCACATGCTAATGTATCTAGTTTCAGCATAATATATGATTTCTGTAGGATTTTTCCTCTTTCGGGAACGTTGTTTTTATTCAAAGAGAACTGACAAGTTAACTTTTTTGAAACTTTTGAGAATATCTATAGAAATACGAAAACGAAGAGTCGAAAAAATATATAAAATAAAAACATGAATACAAATAGCCAGAATAGACCTTGATATCTTGATTGAGTATATGTTAACCTTTTCAAGAAAAATGCAAGCTTTGGGTCCGGGATATATTTTTATTATTTATTTATTTGCTTTTATTATCTATTTAAAAATTTTTTAAATTATTTTTTAATTTCTTTATTTTATATTTTTACTCTATTGGATTAAAGAATTCTTCTACATTGAACTTTGGAAAATCATATTACACTTTTTTAAATTCTTACGACACAGGTATTGGATTTAGATTAGATCTTCCCAGATCTTCCAGATTAGTAAAAAAAGGTTTGGTTTCGAGATGGATTACAAAAATTGTGGAATATTTTCATAGTTAAAGGTCAACAAGTATGGATCGGATGTCTAATATTTAGGACCAGTTTTAGGACATTCCTATTAAGTCATTTCATTAAGTACCTACGGTACATTGAAGTATGAATATAAATATTTTTAGATGTTTTATTTATTTTTATTCTTTATTGTTTTCTTTTTTTATTATTTTTCTTTTTTTCTTTATTTTATGTACCTTTATCCTTTTGAATACCTTTATCCCTTTATATCCTACGTCAGTCCATGTCAATCCTTTCCTATTCTTTTTACATGTATTATACAATGGATAGACATAAAAAATAAAGTAAAAAAAAGAAGTATAGAAAGATGTATTTATGAGATATAAAGATACCCCATGGATAAATATGAATAAAAAAATACGGCCAGAAAAGGATGAGTATTCAAGAATGCGGCTGATAGACTCATAGATAGAAGATATATTCATCAATGGACAAGACGGATACAGCGTTTGTGGTTTCCAATGTATGTGGATAGCAGGGATAAAAAATCTCTGTCTGTCCAGAAATTTCTACCTTTTTTTTTATTAATCTATTTTTGTAAGAATTGTCATTCTCATTTTATATAAAAATCCCTTAACTCTTTGATTCACGTTATTTCCTCCGGAGTCGCTAAAATTGATCAGCTTTTTTTTTGTACACTCTATAAAATTCATTCTGCATGTCCTGAAAAAATTCCTAGACTGATATCATACACAGGAAAAATGTATCCTTGCTTTTGACCTTAGCTTAAGAGTCTGAAACTAGTTGACAATCAGATTGATCACAACATTGACAATTCCATCCATTGATAAATCCACTCCATTGACAATTACAATATCCACGACTCCTAGTGCAGCTATGAACCATCTCGATGGTTTTTACCTAATTTTGGGACAAAAAATGGGTTTGACATCTACTTTCATCTACTGGCGCCCAAGTTTTTTGGTCTCCCTTTAATAAATTCAACAAACATACTGAAACCGAAAAAGGTATGTCAATCAGTTTTATTGGACCTTTTCTGCTTGCTGCGTGTCATACCGTTCTTCTTGCAGCTGGACACTCTCACCTTTTATTTCTATCACTCTCAGTTTCTTCTCCTGTCTTGCTCTTTTTCTCCCACTTAGTACAGTGAAGAAGAATTACAGCATCCTCAAAGGTAGTTTGCAGTATAATCGCACGGACCATCATTTACCATGACCCCCACTTTACCAATAAGGTGAATCCTATAAATGCTCCATCGACCAAGTCTAAGAAGAAGTTACATCTCGGGACTCTCCATCTCGCGTAACATGTGTTTTCTTTGATCAAATTTTTTTTTCAAACTCAAAAGTGCTGAGCGCAATAAAATGGTAAGTAATTATTTCAAGAGGACAGTCATCAATAACAAAAAATTCGAGAATGTAGATCACTACAAAGTATCGGTGTATAAATCTAGGATTGAGTGCTACTAAACTCAGTGACATTATCTCAAAAATATTTTTTTTAAGTTTCGAAAACCCAAAACAAGTGCAGCAGATTGAAGGAGTTTAAAATATTTTGTGTCCAAAACGGTAAACAGGAAGTTATTAAAAAGATGTTAAAATGCAGTTGAAAACAAGAGTACCCGTGTAGAAATATTGCTGTGGCACCGATTGAGCCCAGATTGGGGGAACTCTGGCCCCGATCGGGTTCAGAGCGGGGATTTCAGACCGGTGATGAAACACAAGGCCCGACCAGGCCCAGACTTGAAAATCCGATTGCTGGTCGGGCCGTGTGTTTCATTCCCAATCTGAGCCAAATTTGGAAGTTTCTACACGGAACATTGTTTTTTTTTTCTTGTACAAGTTTGTATTTGACAAATAAGAAAATTAAAACAAAGGAAGCATCGTTTCCGTAAAAATGTGGAAAGTCGTAAAGATGTTGTAAATGGAAAACGTCAAAATTGTGAGGCAATTTTTGTTTATTGAGAATAAAACGTAATTAATAACATTATTCATTAACGTTACCTTTCATTCCGATCCATTCGTAGTAAACTAAATTTCCACACAATTTGCACATTATGTCTTCACAGCCTCTTTATTTATCTATTTGAGTAAATAAAATCCTCGTAATGAATGTAAAAATTAATGTTCTGACAGAAAATATTTTTTTAGAATCGCAGAAATAATTGAATGATGTACAGGTAAAGAAAGGCCATTTATTATAATCTTTTGATTATAATAAATGGAGTTCAAAATTGATTCAAAGAAAATTTCTTGAACTCAAGTCGAAATTTCCAAACCTGACCCAAACCGGGGATAAAACACACGGGCCGACTGGGCCCCGATCTGAAATCGGATTTTCAGGTCTGGGCCCGAACGGAAATCGGGTTTTCTCGTCGTGGCTTACTCGAAGTTAGAGTTCCCGATCTGGGCCCGGCGAGGACCACAGAAAAATCTCTACCCGTGAATCCAAAAATTATTTAACTCAAAATAAGTTTACTTTTTAAAAAAAATAGATACAAATCCAAAAGCACATTGACTGCTCTATTGCCAACTTAAAGATAAAAATTACTCTTTGGGATTTAGCCTGATATCAATACTTTACATCATATGCAAACAGGTTTATAAAGCATAATATTGTGCAATAATAATAAAATTTGCATATTAATGAGCTTAATAAAATTCTCAAACATTGTATAATTTAAATTTATCTAAAAATAGATCTGTTTATCAATGACTGCTGAAAAAATAAATTTCCTCTCAGAATTTTGAAATCATGAAGAGCCTAAAACTGGCCTTGACATTTTCCCAAATAAAATCCTGAAGCCATTCATCGTGAACATTTAATGAAGGAATCTTTTGAAAGGTGTAAACGTTGCATAAGAGCATTGCTCGAACGAATATTAACCTCGATTTTTTACGATTATGCACTTAAATCGATGGGATTTTCTAGAGAAGGGAGAGATGAAAATTAATCTTTATGAGAATCAAAATGATATAAAACATACACGTCACAAAAAGTAGGTGATCCCAAGACTAAATTTTCGCATTACATAATAATTACATAATTTTAGTAAGCATTGTGCTCAGTTTATACTAATTAAAATATAATCAACACACAAACATATTTTAATTTGTACAAATAAAATTTGATTCTTTAAAAAAGAAATTTGTTACACTTGACACATTTTTTAAACAAAATTGACTTCACAAACAAAGGTCTGAATTGGAAAGCTCACTACCTGAATTCCAGAACTGAGCCCTAATCTATTTAAAAATTTCTGAACTCTAGTGAAAACTTTATTCTGAGTTTTCTTGATAACAGAGTTTGAAAAACTAAATCAATGTAGATGTAAGTTATATATTTTCACAAAAACTTCAAACATCAAGTATTAAAATATCAAATATGAAACTCTTTGCCTTACTTATTGTTTGATCAAAGAGTTGGGTTACAAGCTAAGTATACTAATTTTTTTTGTTAATGGTGTCTAAAAAAAGCTTGTACTACAGATTAACAGACTTCAGCCTGATATAATGAATGTAAATTATTTAAAATATATTATCTTCGACCTATGCTTATGTTAATAGTGATAATAAAATTCTAGATTCACCAAAATTAACCGGATACGACCATGGTCAGAAGTGTTCTGTTAGATCGCACAAGGTCAGATGAATGAATATAAAATTACTTTCGATTTCTTGATATATCGCGAAGCTAAATAGATTCGAACTTATTATAATTTATAGTTTTCTTGTTCGTATAACAAGAACTGCGAATTCTTTCAATGCTATTTCATGGGTTATCACCCATCAGCAATCCCACATCATGCAATTTTCGTAACGTAGTGACATCAATTCCATATGTATAGATATTTTACGTCATTATTTCTATTTATCCTCCTTTCCATATTACATTATTACTCATTTCATCTTTTAATTTCTCTCAAATCAATTTTTAAAGTCATTTATATCGATCAGATAATATTACTAAATCCAATCAGATGGAAAAATCTTCGCTTATTATTCGGAAATTCAAGTCTGAAATTGTCAAAATAATTGTCACGAATTTATAACATTACTAAAAACTCTATGAGGCTTCTGCAAGGCAATGAAATAACTATATAGTATATACTTATTTTGAATTGCAGCACCAGACATATTATAAAGTCGCACCGATCTTCTTTTTCTTGTTTTTTGTTTTTCATTATGCAATAGGTCTCGAGCGCCTCTTGATTAAGATTAGTGAAAGAATGCTGAAGATGGGACAAGTTATTTATCACCATGACGAAAGGACACGGGTCATTCTGAAATCCTTCAACGAATTTTGCTCCGGGCTAGTTGCATAATTAAAATACCTTCGTGGAATAGTTTGATACCCGCCGATTAAAATGACTATACTGACATTCACCATTATGCTTATGTCGACGATTTTTCAGAAAATAAAAAAACAAAGTTCAACTTAAAAAAAAACTATTTGCTTTTTGCCATTAAATTGAAACTGCATCTACAACTTTTCTTAATATTATACAAGGGCTCTAATTCGAAAATGAATGAAAATCAAAAGACGTTAATTGATTTAAACAGTTTAAAAGTTAAACATTTAAAAGTTTTAGCAAGATTTCTCGAATATTAAAATTCCGCCCCCTTTTACTTAAAAGAATTGAAGTCTAAGAAAGAAAGTCTGCCTCCACAAGTGCATAGTTACACGCCGAGATATGTGAAATAGATCTTCATTGTTACTTTAAATGATAAATTCACAAATGGGACAATAGCTCTCTTCATATGCTAACATATGCTAATAATTCCATGTTTACCAATGAAGAAGTATCAATATTTTATCCAGAAGTCAGTAAATAAAAATATAAACAAAATAACTCTTTATACACGACAAAATAATTTATGTCTCAATTCGTACCATATAATTAATCAATTGGATTGAAATGAAGTTGTAATCAGTAACTGGAGAAGGAAAATAATTTAGATAAGCATTTGAAATAAACGGTATGCACTTCCTCGAACGTTTGCAAGATCGTATTTCATTACTTTTTTTCCGAAACATAATACATTACCTACTGTAATTTGTACCTTCTTTGAGCAAATATCCGTGGCCTTTACCTTCAGTAACAGCATAGAAGCGCAACAAACGCTTTCATTTGAAATTCTTTATATTTGCCCATTGTAATCATCATTTGATTGGTCAAACTGGAAACTACTAACTGAAAAATTATGCAAGCAATTTTACACATTACGTCTATAACAGAACTAAGTAATGACACTAAGGATAAAGGCCAGCGTACATTAGTTCCCTATTATCGCATGCATAGTCGTCATGCGCAACGCCGGCGCTTTCTCCAGTCAGAGATGTGAACATATACACTTGACACCAAGTGAACAACTAAAGTGAATATAATGTATGCATTCGGCGTAGTCACACCTTACACATAATTTTATTTAATTCACCATTCAATAGATACTGTAATTAAGAAATGAAACCAAAAGCCTATACAATAAAAAGTTTATTGAAAAATTTCAATTTACATTACTGTATTCAATGTGTAATTAGAGATCTAACTAAACTCCGTTTTTCATCATTTATTTCAAATTATGGTTGCGTTGAAGCATTCATTGATGCTTAAAGACATCGAGTTAACCTTCATTCATGCCTAAGGCTGCAACTAGATAGGGTGGGAGTTCATAATTGTTCAGCAATGCTCCACGATTTTTACGGGTGATCAATATTTTGTTATCATAACAATGATTCAAATCTCAATTTGTAACTCAATTCAGATAGTTATGGCATTGAGATATGGCTGTTTTAAATATGGATAAAAGTTCTTCAAATCCAGACACCGTAAAAAGCTACAACAATTTTTAATGGAGTGTATAAGTTAGTCAATGAAAGTTTCGGATAATTTACTTGACCTGCAGTTTGGGACTTTAGAGTAAAAGATCGTACGAAAGGTCGATCCGATGCAACATTTTCTTCGAAAGTTAACATGGTAGGAGGTAGACAGTGTACTTGGAGCTGAAATTATGAATCATATTGGCTAAATTTAAATAAAAATTTCTAGTTGCAATCTTAAATTTAGCTTAACAAGGTTTCGAGTAATTATTTTCTTAATTTATAAAGAGAAAAAACACGAAAGGTAACGAACAAGCCCAAGGAGGAGAAAAGAGAATGGATAGTTAACTTGTAGAGTCACAGACATACATATGCACTGACCGTGTTGCGAATCTCGCTATCTTCCTTTCCCTTTTCCCTCTTAATACTTTACTGATCAACAGTAATTCTTGTGGTGAACACCTTTAAAGGATTAAATAAAAGGGAATTGAAAATGTCCATAATTGAAGGATTCATTTAAAATGATAGAATAGAATATAATCCCTAGCTGTTCTTGAATTCTTTTCATTTCTCCAAGCTCAAATTAGTGTCGCTAACTGTCACTTCATCCTAGTTGACTTCTTTTCTTCAGCTGAACCCAGATTTTACGCTTAGAAAACAAACATCCCTGTGACCTATTAAAAATCGACCCAGATCTTCTATTCTTGTTTTTATTTTAAAATTATTATAATATCAAGATAATTCGCAACTGACAGAGAAATATAAAGAATTGTTCATCATACTTCATGCTAAGAAATCATCTTTACCGGATTATCTCACGCCTTACCCACATTGATCTTACATAATGTTCTTCGTGATGTAGTTGGAATAACACAGTAGTGATAGTGAAAGGTTTGTTCGAGCAAAATATACTGCTGAACGTATTTTTATTGATTAGGGCGATCTGGGAATAATAAAGATCATCATTTGTCATCAGAAGGTTGATACTTAATTCTGGTTCAAGTATCTTAAGGTGATATGAACATCGTAGAGTTAGCAATCATTTAGTTCAAATTAAATAAACATGTACAGGAGATTTTATTTATTTAATTCTAATTTTTTTTAATTTGCTGAAATTTTTGTTAAGTTGCACGATCGCAAAAAGTATGATTTTAGCTTGCAGTTACGTTCACTGACCTTTCAAGAGAATAGTAGTTTATATGGTGAGATCTGAGATACAGAATAGTATAAAAAGAATATCCTGAGAGGTTCCCATCAATACGTAAAAGGATGTTTCTAATCGAATCAGAATTAAATTCTTTTTTAGTCAAGAATATAAATAATTCAATATTTCAAACTTAAATTTTCTTATGAAATTAAATAAAAAAAATACAAATGTAATTAGTATAATATTGACTTTATTTGTCATATATCTTTTGAAATTTCGTTATTAATTTCTTTATATTGTTTCAGAGGGGTATCTTGTGGACCGCCATCTTGGTGGCAGTTCTCTCAACGTGTCACGCACGTGAGAGAATCACGAGAGCGATAGATAATAATGCAAGAAATCAAAAACCTTTCGAGGGCTATGTCTACGAACCACCAAGCAAGCCTTTCACTCTACCTACCCAGTAAGTACTAACTATTAACTCAAGTTTCATTTCAATCTTTCCAAAAACTGTTCTTGATCAATTTTAATTCTTGTAGGTCTTCATCAACAAGAGTTCCTCCACCACAGATTCAAACTCGACCACCATCCCCTCCAACGAGGCCGCCGTCGTCTCCAAGGCCAACTTCACCACCACAGATTCCTTCAAGGCCGTCGCCACCACCTGTAAGGCCTACGAGCCCACCAGTGTCACCACCGTACACCTATAGTCGTCCCCAACAGCCACTCACGTTCCCTCCAAAACCCACTACCCGACCACCAACTAGACCACCAACTAGACCACCACCACCTCAAAGTAGACCTACATCTCCAATTAGGCATCCACAGGCTAGTACTGGTTACGTTTACTCTACACCCAAAACTCCATTAACTTTCCCACCCTCATCCCCTCCATACAGACCACCACCGCCACCTAGTAGACCTCCTCCACCACCACCGAGTAGACCACCACCACCTCAAACTAGACCTCCTCCACCTCCACCACCGCCAACCAGACCACCTGCACCTCCAACTAGACCACCACCACCACCATCTAGTACCGGTTATGTTTACACTACACCTAAAACTCCATTCACGTTCCCACCTGCACCGCAGTCATCATCTAAATCTCCTGCACCACCACCAACTAGACCACCATACATCCCACCCTCCCCACAGCCTTCGACAAGACCCCCTCCCCCAGCATACATTCCACCTGCACAGCCTTCATCTAGACCCCCAACTAGGCCACCGTATGTCCCACCACCACAGACTACCCCTAGACCTACTCCTCCACCATACATTCCACCTGCACCACAGCCTTCGTCTAGACCCCCTCCTCCTCCCCCAAGTAGACCTCCCTATGTTCCACCACAGACTACCCCTAGACCTCCTCCTCCACCACCTCCAATTGTAACCAAGCCTCCATATTTGCCTCCTCCACCTCCATCAACTACAAAGAGACCACCACCACCACCACCACCTCCTCCACCAACGAGACCTCCTTATATTCCTCCACCCGTACCTTCAAGGCCACCACAACCTCAACCTTCGTCTAGACCTCCACCATCACATATACCACGTCCCACTACACCACTAATTGTCTCAACAAAACCTCAGTACTTGCCACCTCCACAACAACCTCTGAGACCTCAGCCTCCTCCGCCACCAATTCAACCACCATACGTTCCAAAACCTCAACCTTCCTCTATAGCACCTGTACCACGGCCAACTAGACCACCAACAAGGCCGCCGACTCCAAGACCGGTCACACCTCAATACTTACCTCCTCCCCAGAAACCCCAAAGACCACCACCTTCTTATGAACCATCCCCTAATCAACCCAAGCCTTCAACAGGACTCCCTCCACCACTACCTCAAAAACCAGACTACCTACCTCCAGTAAACAGACCACCACCTCCGCCTCCTCAACCACCAATAATTAGACCTCCACCTCCTCAACCACCAGTAAAGAGACCTCCACCTCCTCCGCCTCCAGTAAAGAGACCTCCACCTCCTCCGCCTCCAGTAAAGAGACCTCCACCTCCACCGCCTCCAGTAAAGAGACCTCCACCTCCTCCGCCTCCAGTAAAACGGCCTCCACCACCACCTCCACCACCGCCTCCACAAAGGCCCGTAAGGCCCCCAACACCTTTCAGTACAACACCAGTTGGTTACTTACCACCTCAACCAAACAGTACACCACCACCTCCACCACCAAGCAGACCACCAACTCCACCACCTCAGCCACCATCGCAGAGGCCGCCACCATATCTTCCACCTTCTTCTCCAAGGCCAACTTATGTAACAGTTACTGCACCTCCTTATCCAACTCCAATCTACAGTATAACACCCAGCACATCTTCTCTGCCTCCACCAACTGGACGTCCAGCACCTCCGCCAACTATACCGCCTAGCACAGTCAGACCAAGCGGATACTATTATCCTATTCCGGATCTGCCTTTTAATTTCCGTAAACGTTAAGTAAACGACAGAATCAGCGCTACTGCGTTTGAGATTGAAATTTGAGATTCTAATTATTTAGGATTAATGTAAAATTGTGAGTTAGTCAGTCAAAGATGCTATTTTCTACGAAGTTTACACGTAGAATTTTATAGTGTCATATACATTTCGTCTATCGTCATCTCAATATAAAACTAAAAATGCCCAGATGCTTCTTTAAAGAAAATTCTTTACCTTATATTGTATGCAGAGTAAATTATTAGAAAGTCTTTATATGTCGAGGAAAAGGCGATCCAGTTACTAGACTCTTAGAGCCTAGGTTCGATAAAGTGATTCCATTTGATAGAATTATTTTTGAAACAACAAAAATCTGCATAATAAGACAATGGCATAGATTCTAGCCATTCTTTACGAATGAGGTACTTATTCGTTGCAGTCAAGATATGATTAAATCATTGATTAAAAGCTGTTGACTCAATCCAAAGGCTGTAATTAATTCAAATAAGTCTTCTTTTAATCAGACACATTCTGTTTCATCAATACATATTTTATTTTTTTTTTAAATAATTAATTCTATTTGAAATGGACTAAAACGTTCTTCAGTTTTAAGACCTAGTTGATGTTCTCAGTAGCTTATCAATATACGATTGTTCTGGATGAAAGACGATAGCTACCTTAATTCCTCGGCAATTCACTTTTTACATGGAAGATATAATTAGATTGTAATCTTTTTCCGTCCAGCAAATCTACTATTGTCATTTAATCAAAGAGCCAGTAGTACGAGTTAGAATTATTGTAAGATAGAATGTTTTAACTCCATTAAATTGCAGATATCTAAACTACAAAATGGAATGTTTGATTCATGAAAATTTCTTAAGTATATTATTGGACATTTTAGTTGATGAATGTACATTGTATAGATGAACGATAATTTAGTGTAAGAATAACTAATAATATAAATATTGTGTACTTTTTTATAATAGCAAAATTGTACATTTAAAGAAATATATCGCTTTTGTGCAATTTGCAATAGTTTCTTTGTTAAATTAATTGTAATGCGGTCTGATAAACAATTATTATATATAATTAACGTTTTAAGTTGAATCAAAAGTTGTTTCATTTTTAAAACTATGGAAAAGTTATAAATTTATTCCCATGACTTGAAATCTCTTTAAAATTATTTAAAATTTCTTAAAATCTCATAATGCCTCCGGATTGGGGTTTTGCCAGTTTAATTTATAATTAAGAAAGAATGCTCATCATTTTTTATGCACGCTCTGCCAAAACTTTTCGCTTTACTAATTCCCGAGATGCGACTTTTCTTTTCAACGCATGTCCAAGTAAGTAGTCCAGAACTGTAAGACTCCTCTGTTATATTCAATGGCCAACACACTACAATCTTTTTCTTCGTATGAGATAGAAGCTCCAGTGAAAACTAGTAGCGTGAAATTCGATTCGTTAGTTGTTAGTGATGCACCGAATGAATACCATACTAAGCAAGATATTGCGTGGTTCAAGCTTTTCACTTACATTGAGAAAATTCCACCTATATTTGTTGAATATTTTACCGAGGAAGTTGTACTTATTTAATTGTCACCCTTCAGATAAGCAGGCATTTTTTATATTTGACCTATACTTAATATCAGAAATTAATCACTATAAATGATGCGACTCATTGGATTTACCAAAAGGAAATGTGTGAAACTGTTAGGCGATCAATGGTAAGCACTTCAGAATTTGGATTGTATTCTGATCGGAGTGATAGGTATCATACGAGTAACTACGCGGCTCTTCTGAGAAAATCTGTGATTGTAGTAATGGCAGTAATAACAGCAATACTAGTGAGTATATATGTTTAATTTTTATTTTGTTTAGAAGCATCTAACAATCTTCTTAGCCTAACTAAAAGCAATGATAGTCTATAAAAATGTATGTTGACTTCATTTTAGGTTGCTATATTTTTGTACGATTTTGCATCTAGTGTCTCAAATGACAGTAAAATTAATCAAGAGACAAAGCACATTTTCATTCTTCAAAATGTTCTTAAAAAGTCAAGCAACGTACCAAAAAAATCAACATCCACATTCAATCTCACTGATTCCAATAGATCAGATATTCATTTTATACAAGATCGTTCAGATGAAACTAATACGTATTTTGTGGATCATATTGAAGGGATTGCACTACCTTTACAATTAGACAATAAAGAACAGGAAACTGAAGTAGAGAATGTAAATGTTCCCAAAATTAGTGAAAGAATTATAAATCTGGTTGGTGAAGACGAAAGAAAAGATGATATTGAGGGCAAAGAGCATTTTAAAAATAACGTCATTGTCAATCGCATAACTCAAAGGTTTGTACTAATCAAATTTGTAAAAAAATGTCTACTGATCCACTCGAGTTTGCTGAATTTCTTTGTAGGTTTGATTATCTCAATTCAGAAGAAAATGATGCTGATGAGATTGAAGACGATTTTGAAGAAGGAGTACAGAAAGATAAAGAAACCAAAGAAACTCGGGAAAATGTTTTTGGATATTATCAGCCTGTTCCTTTTCGTATAAAATTAAATCTTGTTTCTCCAATAAAGTATAAAAATCAAAAGTACCAGCAACTTTCTCATGGATATCCCTATTCTGCAGGAAGCATACAAGATATTATAAATTCTATTGTCAGCGACGAAAACTTATTAAATCATGGTCTCAAATTCACAGGAATCTACACGAGACCTAAAAAATATGAAACCTATTCAGAAACTGGGGAAAATGCATTTAATGGTGGGAGAATTAAGTACGATGAAAGTAAATCATACCCTGTTACTTTAAATAATGATCCATTTATTATGTACAAACCAAGGCAACCATCCGATGTTAATCTTCTGGCTTCAAACAACTTCAGGTAGGTTCAGCTAAAATTACAAAAATATATACATATTCGAAAATTCACAAAAATTTGGTTACAGGTTTGCACCGAGTGACTCTAATAGGTATAATTATCAAAAAGATTTTTTCTTTCAACGACCATTAACAAGTATGAATATAAGAGAGTCATCGTCCGAGTCAGAATTTTACGATAGGAATCATTATGCTACAAAACAAGAACCTAAACTTTTCAATGTTATGCTCAATTTTAATCCACAGTCTGATATTGATCAAAGCATAAGAACTTCTAACATAAAACCTCAAACAATCTCACATATGTATACCAAGAGAAATCCGGATGAATACAACTATAAACATCAGGAAATGTATGTGATGGGGCACCAACATGGAATTCCTATCTCTTCTGGAGCGACTGAAGGAGTACAATATAAGCAGAAAAGCAGAAATCAAATGATACTTCACATAAATTTGTATCCTAGAAAGAAAAACAGATTTAGCAAGTGAGAAAGTTAATGAACTCTGTATAAACTTCTGAGATAAAAATGTCTTGCGAGGATCGACCATCTTATATTGAATTATTTTTACAGCTTGCACTAAAAACAAAGTTAAAACAATAATTTAAAACTTGCAACCAGTTACAAAATATATCCACTGATGAAATCGAAGAGAAGCAAAGCAAATGCAGCACCTTGTAAATGTTTTGTAAAACTGTTACTTTAAATGCACTGGCACTTTGAATAAACCATATTGTTAGTTAAATTGTACAATAAAAATAATAATTTTCCTAGTTTCCTTTTTGACCGACATTTCTTAAATTCATTGCAGAGGGTGACTTTTCTTTTATTGATTTTTCAAAATGACTGAACCGACTTTAATTTCTGAAATGCATTGAACTATGAAGATCATGCGGTATATATGTTCGAATATTTTGATTGAAATCAAATTTAGTAAGATTTTTTATATTGAGTTTTGTAGAATTCCGAATATGTGCAGCTCGTGCAGCTACAAACTACCCCAGCGTACCCAGCACCCCTAGCTCCATGAACGTCGATGAAACATGAACAAGAAGATAATGCGCATGTGCATTTATACCTTAACCTCCCGCAGATATTTAGTAATTTTATCCCAGTATGACTGTTTACATTGAACGCAGCATTATAAAATTGAATCGTTGATTATCAAGAATCAGTGGAGATGAAAGGAAACGTGAGTTCAGATGTTTAATGCAATTATCCTCCTAAGTGAAATCATTACTGATAATACAAGATGCTAACATGGTCATATTTGTGTTATGTTTTTGCAAGAATAAACAATCTTTCATTTTCTAAATTTCTTTCTTCCTAACTGAAAACTTTTTCATACTTTTCTTACTGATTTGCATGAATAAATTTATCCTCTTGTTTTTTAAAGTCGCATAATCAATAAATTAAATAAGAATTGTGATAAATGAATAATTTTTACATCCCTTTTATTGTTATTGATGTTTTCTTGTTTTGAAATTATTCATAGTGATATCAAATTTCATGAAAAAAGTGCTGGTTTAACATTTTCCCAAAAAAGTCATGAAATTATTGAATACATGTTTAGTATTAATTTATCTGTAAAAGGTGTGTGACAAAATCACATTTCAGCTTAATGAAATTGATTGAAGACTCAATATTTGTTTTAAGTTATATACTACCTATATCAAATTCTCCTCATGTGAGACCTGTTGCAAAGTCTACGAAACCCTTATCCTCTTGTGGGCGCTTCTAAATCTTATTTGTAA
>JAUEJJ010000047.1:193093-208483 GCA_032164275.1 Synergus coniferae
TTCTCCTCATGTGAGACCTGTTGCAAAGTCTACGAAACCCTTATCCTCTTGTGGGCGCTTCTAAATCTTATTTGTAAACAAGTTTCTGAAAATACCAATAAATAGCACAAAATCCTTGAAAACCCTGTAGAAGTCCTTAAAATGACTAAATCTCGTTACAAACTTTATAAGTCCTTAAAATTCCATAAAATTCCTTGAATTCCTTGATAAAATCCGAATCTACCTAGAGTTCGAAGGATATAGCCCAGCTGAAAAAATTCTCGTGGAATTTTCACATGAAATTCCTTAATCCACGTGGACCAAGACAACAGATTAGAAAATTTGAATCGGTTCTATTGAAAAACGTCTAAAAATGTCTGTTCAATCAGAGATTTATGATAAAACCATCTAAATTTTGGAGACAAATTGAAACACATCATTTCGATTCAGAAAGACGACTGCCTTTATTTTTCAGACAGAAAATACGGGGCAATTGCGGTGCTCGGTACCGAAGTAAAACATCCTGCCGAAAACCAATGTTTCAAGCTTTAAGAGGAGAAGAGGAGGGGAATAAATCCAACTATAAAGCTAAAAGTAAAAGAAGTTATATATGCTTGGAGTCAATTTAAATGCATACACGGGAAGAAATTACATATTTCCAGAACAGTAGAGCACATGGCATCTTATAGAAGTGGTAAATTCGGTGATAGTTGCTGAACGTTCATAATTTTTTGCAAAAAATGATTGAACATCTGTCAGACTTTTCACGCATCTACCACTTTCAAACAGCTGTTTTTTTTAACAGATTCGTTAAACTTCACAGATTAATTTTTATCTTCGTAGATAATGTCGAATAGGCATGCATAGTAGTAGTTGCAGTAAATAGATGACCACTGCATTTAATACATGTTTGTCAGTTTAGTAACATTTAGGCCCTATAAATGGAAATGTTTCGGAAAGATAATAAAATTTCGGTACATATTTTACAATCAATGTTTTGAAAATATTTTAGTGAAACGTTTAAGATTTTAAGAAAGTTACCCAAGTGGAAAAGTCGGATTTATGCCGGATATTACAAATGGCATAGTACCGCGCCAGTTGTAAATCTCCACTTGGGTACATAAAAGCGTATGCGGTATCCTGTGCAAACGTACAGTGTTTTATGTATTAGCTTAAGCTTAGAATAAAATGATGTGTGTCTAGAACAAGAATAGAGTTTAAGATGCTAATACGATGTAAAATTGTGTGTATTATTAGTTTGTGATGATTGATGTTCATGCAAAAGGTTCCTGTGCAGGTTCTAGCATGATTCATACATAAATCTCTATAATTACCAACGAATTATCGTTAAATTATTATTAAGTTCAAATAATTTGAAGAGTATCTTACAAAACTTTTTTTTACTCTACATAGAGAAAACTGGAACTCGATCAGTAATTGTTCTAATTAATGTCATCATCTGAACATTATTTTGAATTCTTCTCCTGAATATACTCATCATGAAAATCACGAATGTAATCAATTATGTTGTTTATTTATTCTGTTACAGGACAAATCTGTGCTTTGTTTATTTCTGGTTCTAATCCTGTGTACGGGAGTTTCTTCTGCTAGTGTGAGACATATCATTTCGAAGAGGAATTACAGTGATCAAAGTGTAAAGGGCTATTTGGCAGAGGTATATAATTAATAATAATGAAATTGACTTTCTGAATAATATTTTTGTAAATTATATAATTTGAAGAACGTATTAGGAAAGATTACAACAATATCCAAAGAAAACATTAGTTACAGTATTATCCGGAACCGGTTTTTTTTGTTTTAATTTTTTTTAATTAGGTGTACTTTCACCTCATCTCGAGTTACACAATGAACACATTTCTTTGAATCGTGTTTCAGAGAACATGTTGGTGGAATGAGGTTTGCAAAGAAGAATTTCACAGCAAGTTTCGGTGTCGTTGTCCAAGATGGTCATATTGCAGAGCTCCTGGTAGATATTATGATGCACATTGCAGTATAACACGCACTGGATATATCTGGACTCAGCCGGAAACTTCTTTGAATTTTGAAATTGACAAGTGAAGTTCCAAACTTCAGCGATAAAAATAACCATGTTCTTCAGTCAAAAAGTGTGTTCATAATATTAGAGAATGTTAAATATAGACAAGAAAAATATGATCAATGTAAAAATAGTTGATGTAAAAATAAAAGATTCTCGTTCTTTCGGCGTCATTAAAAAAATATTTTCAAATTATGGGATAAATTAATGGAAAAGGAATACAGCAAAACAAATAATTTAGTACAGGATAGATCAGGACAGAAAGACTGGGATTCGAAAGGGTGGATTTGATTCAAAGAAAATATTTATTTTAATCAAGCATATATAAGGTCAACAAAAAAATTTTAATCAAAAATAAAATACATTTTACTCTATAACAAACAATATGAAGGATTGAAACAACTCTTTCTCAGTGTAGAAAATCGTTTCTACAAAAATGGTTAAAATACTCCTATTTTAAATGCTCTAAATTTGGATGCTTGTAAATTTACACCATTTTGATGTTTATTCAGGATCATCTATATAATAATATAATCTTTTACTAGGATCATTAATAAATTTAACATGTGGTTGTGTTTCTTTTGATTCTTCTTCTGTCTGATATTCCTCCAGGTGACGATTTTCAAAATCTGTATGATAGCTGGGGCTTTCTTGATCTTTAGATCTTGATTCTCCGTCTCGATGTTGTAAAGGATCAATTTTCATCAGGTTTTCCAGCACGTAAATCTGAAATAGAAAATAAAACATAAATATTTTTTAAACATAGAGGGGATATTACTATTTATAATTTAATTAAGAAACTATACTTACATCTGAAGTTATGTTGGATCCAACTTTAGCAACCTCGTTATCACCATCTCTCTGGTTATCATCGAAATGTAATTTGTTCTCAATCTTTTCCTCTGTTCCAGGTGTTATGACTACAAGTTGAGGTTTGTGACTGCTTGGTTCAGTAGTTCTGGTATTTTCTGTTACCACAATATTAATTCCTTTTATACCGTCCTTGTTGATTCCTTCCGTCTGATGAACATGATTAGGAGTTTCCTTCACCAATACAGATTCAGATCTCTCCTCATTTTCATCGACTGGATCATTCTTCCTCGACCCATCCTTCAACCGTTTTCGTTGATTTGTCTTCATGCGTTTTATGGGGACCTTCACTTCTTTGGAATCAAACACTGTATCCCGATCACTTGGATACACTGTTTTTGTAATTATTTCCTCTTTGGAAACTCTGGAACGATGTTCAATCGTTCGACTTGCTGGAGTGGGAGTATCAAAATCATCATCTCTTGATAAACCTGGTCCTGCTGATGCTGTGTCCTTCTTAGAACCATTTTTTTCCATTTTTCTATCACTTGCAACAGATTTTGTAAATGGTGAACGTCTATGGAATGATGTTGTTCTAGTCAAAACTGACACTTCAGGTGGAATTGTAGTAGAACCTCTCCGACGATTATTTCGTGCAGTCGTGTTGCTTTGCTTCGAATCCAAGCTTCCAATTTTAGAAATTCTCAGGTTTCTTTTTGTACTGCTTCGTTTGCGAATAGTTCTAGAAGCTGGGTCTACCATTGCAGATGAAGTGGATGTGTTGACAATTGCAGTTTTAGGTTGCGACGCATGTTTTTCTGGATTACCTCGGTTTTGTCTCAATTTTTTCTTTGGTCCCAAATCAGGATTGTCTGTAGTCTTATTTAAACTAGTCCGAGCGTTTCTATCCTTTTGTTTTCGCTTTGGTGTCTTCTTTGTGGGTTCAGGAACTGTATTCAGATGAGACATGCTTTTATGACTTGTAGTCCTCGTTACTGGTGTTGTAGATTTCATCTGTTTAACATGAACCGGATTTTGTATGACTTCTTTTGATGAGGGTGTTGCAAGAGAGATTGATACCTTATCAGAAACCGAAGTTGTTGAGCTTTGATTATTAAAGGAAGTATCAAAAGGCCAGAAATCTGGATTCGCATCATCATAATTTTTTGAAGGAATGTCGTCACGGTCCCAAGGGTAAGCATAGCTTTCTTTTTTATCCGACGAAGCATTCTGTAGATCAAATTTGTCTCTCCTCTTGTTTCTTTTTTCTTTGGCTACTCTTCTATCCCTCTTCTCCCATGGATAGACATAGCCTCCATAAACACGACTAAAATGTTGAGATTCTTCTCCATCCTCTATGCTTTCTTCTTCTTCTTCTTGTACTTCTTCCTTCGAGGTGTTTTCATCTTTTTCCCATGGAAATATGTATTTTTCAACATCAGCGGTCTCTTCGCTTTCCTTTGAATCAAAACGATCAATGACCCTTCCTAGATGAGACCTCTCATATTTTGGAATGACGAATGGAGGATGATAAAATGATGGCTTGTGAATCCGAGGTCCAAGATCAGCATATTTCTCGTCCTCAAAGTTCTCTGGTGGTGAATAAGGTCGCGAGTCAAATCTCTCAAAAGTTCTATCTTCTTCATTTATATCTTTACTCTTTACTGATATCTGATCAGCATTTTCTTTTTCATCTTGAGCTTCCAAAGCCGCTTCTTCCGCTGATTCTTCAGAATTATCAGATGAACCATCATCTTCGGAGTTTTCTCTCTCCTCCACATCATCCTCTTTCTCTGCATATTCCCTCGACTCAGATGAATCCTTATCTTGAGCAACAGGCTTCTCGTCTGATGTATCTTCATAAACGTCATATTTATTCACAGGTTCATCGTTATCTCTAGAAGTATTTTCAAATTTTTCCTGGTCTTCAACTGATGCTTCTGATGTCTCTGGATGAATGCTTCTTTTCGTCTGAAGAGGAGTGTCTAGTTTGAAGGTAGCTTCTGTTTTTTGTTCATTAATAGACTCCTCTTTGATTGGATTCCCTTTTCTGTCGAGTCGAAACGTCAAATTGGTTGAACTTTTCGGTGAAACGGTGGTCGTTTGTAATTGAATAATAGGGGTTGTTTCGGGAAATTTTATAGATAGTTCGGAAGTGGATGATCCTCTTCTTCTTTTTAATGGATTATACCTCGGTTCTAGCCTCCTACTGTCAACTTCCGAGGGTGCGGGTTCTGTCGTGAATCGACCATGTTTTCCGTATTCTCTTTTAGGTTTTGAGTGTCTAATTCTGTCGTTGATAGTGTAAACGACCTTTTCTGTTTCATTTAATACTTTACTACTGTTAGAAGGAAGTAATTTTAAAGGTGAATCAGGAATAGATCTCTTAACTTTTTTATGAACAACAACCTTCGGAAAATGTGTGCTACGTGTGTTTCTATTCCTCGGTTGTTGTAGTCGATAGTATCCAAGAGTCATCCCACCATTACTTTTCATTTGAGGATGATCCCTTAATTTAATCTTATATGCTATATGGCTTTTATGAGGAGTCCTCATAATTCTTGGTCTCTGCGGCGGAGGCACTAATCCTGTAATAATTATGGGTGGATATAAGTTGTAAGGTCTGTCATCAGTGCCCGCTACTTTTTGCCTCAATGAATTACCAGCGTACTTCATAAAATTCTGTCTGTGTTCCGCAGGATTTAGTAGTGGCAGATGTGCAATTTTCGTAGACGAAACAACTGTGGGAAATGTGACTGGTAATGAGTTTGTTTTAAATGTTGTCGAAGGAAATGATTTATACCTCAAATTATCAGACATCTGTTCCACGTTTTGTATGTTACCCATCACATCTTCATAAACTTCTGTTTGATATGGAGTAGTTGCGTAAAGATTGCCTTCGTTTATTCCGTAGTACCTACGATTGCTGATTCTAGGAGACCGATCGTTGATTTGACTATTCTGGGTATTAAAATGCTCATTTCTGATTTTGTTAATTTTTCTCCGGTTCTTAGAAATTGGCCCAGAATAATAGTCATTGATGTCGGACGGTAAGACTAGAATTCTGGATGAAAATTTCGTCTTGTTGAGTTCTACTGGTAGCATCGGTTGTTCCACTTGTGACTCTTGAAAAAGAGGATTGTCCAAGGGATTATTGTCGAAATATTTTGCTTTGTAGCAATCTAACTTTTCTCCTAATCCTTGAAGTCTTGGAAGATCCGTTTTCAAGTCACGATTCTCTACAGGTTCTTCTTTCGCCGGAGCTACATTTTCCAAATTTGGATTAACATCATCACACGCTATATAATTTCGAGATTCATAGAACTCCATTCCACCAAAAGTTTTTCTTGGAATTCGTTCTGGGTTTATAATGTACCTGAGTGTTAAAGAACGTGAAATAGTATCATTTTCGTAAAAAGGATATTTTTCCAAATCAACAATTGCACCTGGGGTCGTTGAAGTACTCGAAAAATCATCATCGTTAAACTCGTTTACATAATCGAATTCAGGAATTTCTATCTCAACACTTTCAACTTCATTGTTTAAAGATTTCTCATTAGTGTCATTTGCATGATTTCCTGTAGTCTCGAATCTTTTTTTTATTTCTTTGTCTATAACTTCATCTGTTATTCTAGGAGATTCATTCAATAATTCTACTTCTTTTACATTCGTAATGTTTCGCTTTATTCGTTTCTTAACTGGACTTGTCCATTTCCACATATTTGGAAAATTACTTCTAAAGACAGGAAACCTTCTAGGAATGGTTTTCTTTGATTTTACAAATTTCTCACTTCGTCTGTTACGACTACGATATTCAGCATATTCGCTTTTGTTCGATGGGTCAGGTGGATGAAGGTGCAACATTAAAAACATATCATTTCCTTTTCCTGTCATCGGAGGACTTTTAAATAATTTAGCACGAGTTACTCGAACTGGATTCTCAATTTGATTATCAGGAAACCTAATTTCGTTTTGTCCCAGCCTCATAATTTGTTTAGTCATGGTAGAGGGATGTGGTAATGATGATGATAATGATGATGAGAGTGATGGTAACGGTGGTGGTCTCAAGAAAGAGAAATCCTGAGTTGATCTAGTATTCAGGTGATCTATAGGCCGAAAATTATCTTGGTTTTGCAAATGGTGTAGCACTTTGTTTTGCTTTTGAATTGGTGGAATAATTGGATGTTGATTTTGTTGACTGATGCTGTTGATTGATGTTGTTGTTTTTACTTTGGATTGCCCTGAATTTTCTTCAGGTTTTGAATCACCGTTCCTGTTACGATCAGCATGAGTTCTCACTATAACTGTGTAACGGGGAATATTAGCCTTTGCAGAACGAGCATAATGAATCAGAAAGGGATTGTGATCATAGTGAGTATTCTTCTGTTGAGACGGAAAGTCATTCAACATGGTAGATGATGCTGAATATGGAGTACTACTATGTACAGATGTTTCCTTCCATTTGGAAGGGTTAAAGGTGTCTAAAAATACTTCAGAATTATATTCGTCATTATCTAATGTCCATGATTTTACTGTAGCATCTGTAATGTCAGGATATAATGTATTACTTACTATTCCATCCAAATTCTCACTATTTTCCGTTTTTTGAACTGCTTGATCCGGCCATTGTAGATTTGTGAATTCAGGGACTGGGTCATGAGCCAAGTTGTTGATCAATTCCGGTGCAATGAGGTTTCCCAAAGCACTCTTCTGATTGTTAGTGTATGGACCGTGTCCATTGATACTGGACATCGTAATCAAATCGGAAACAGTTGTTGCTTCATGAAATATCTTAGGTTGCAGAGCAGCTCTTTGGTTTTGCCGTTCTTTAAAATATTTCCAGAACACTTCACCGTAATTTATTGTCGTTGGCACCTCGGTTAGTGGCGTATATCCCAATGTGACAACCCTATGATTATCCGTGGGGTTATTCACATAAAAATCCGGTTGCAGATAAGTAGTTTCCTCATACCTTTCCGTCACTCTAGGAACATTTTGTTTACTTTTAGCAGCAGTCTTCAGCCTTTTCTTATGCTCACCATTTTTCCTAGAAGGCTTACTATTGTTTTTAGCTTTTCTCGTTGGCACATAAAATTTATTTCTTGGCCTCACTGTATACACTACTGGTTCAGTTCGTTCCTCCAGCTGCGACTGTTCTTCTGTTTCACCATTAGAAATCTCTGGTTTTTGTGAAGTATTAGATGATCCCAATGTTGGTTGTGTAAACGAATTAATTTCATCAGAATTATAGTCTTCTTTCGGTTTCACTAACTTTTCAGCTGTATAAATTTCCGATCCTCTTTCCGCTTCTTCATTTTCATATTTACTATCGCTTTTGAGATTAGCTATTCCCTCTTCGACTACAAGTTTGGGATTAACTTCCGGATTCTCCAACTCTTCTTTAAAAATGGTCCCAGCTTTGTTATTTAATTTACTTGTTCCGCTGAAGTTAGCGAGCTTTCCCTCCTTTCGACTTTCTAATTCTTCTATTGTCACTGAATCATCTCTATAATCGCCAAAGAGGTCATCAGTATATTTCAATTTAGGTGTTCTGAGCCTGACGTGCACCTTCTCATTTCCAGCAACTTTCCCTTGAGTTCCCCGATCAAGCTCATTGTCCAGTTTTCTTGCATAACCTTCATGATAATCTGCACCTCTCGCATGTCCAGCATGGTCATAAGCAGAGTCTTCGTAACCTTCCTCAGTGTAAACTGTAGCCTTTTTTGAATTAGTAACCACTTCTCGTAATCGAGCAGCATTTTCCTTTTCTTCCCTGGTCTCGGCTGCTTCTATAGCTTCTTCTTGCGGTACTCGCTTTATTGTATGCGATGCTCTTACTTGAGCATACAATTTCGTAGGCACAAATTCAAGGGGTATGTTTCTATCAGGTGGTGGCTTTGCCCAAACTCCTGGAGCTGTATAATTTGTATGAGTAGACACATCCCTCGGAACCTCATGTTCCGAATACGGTATCTGATGATCCGGAGGTTCTTCAGGACCATCTTCTTCGTAGCTGTTCGTTACACTTTCATCCGAAGAATCCTCACGATTATCCAAACGTCGCTTGTAAATCTTGTGTGGATTGTTTGTAGTATTAATTTCGGAAAAACGTTTTTCACGAGATGTCTTTGATATTATTCGACTATCCTGTTCCGGCAAAGAACACCCAGCATCATTGACATAAAAAAAAATGATGAATAGAAGAAATAATCTCATTGTCATATTGTCACGAGCACTATTCCGCATGGAGATTTTCCATCACTGAACTCAAAAAGCAGTTTACAAAATTACAGATATTTATTGGCTACTGGAAGCTACTCTACTGGAAGCCTATGACTGATAGTGAATGTAAGATCTTTGAAACAAAAGATTGACGCAAATTGTTTTCCACTTTAATACACTTTATTATTTAGCACGTTGATCACATCACTCTTACGAAAATATTTTCACTGGTAGATGGTTTTTCAATTTTTTTTTACATAATGTGCAGTAGGTGAACCATTCTAGCAGGACGCATTGGACAATTTACTTTCTCGAACGGTGAATGAACTGTTAAAATTGAACGTTCTTGGTCCGGTTGCTTTGTCACACTGTTCACAGAATGATGGAGATAGTCTAATTTATATTTCTCACCGATACGCTAGACAGAGGCAAGGATAAAAACAGTCTAGAGCATTAAAGCGTTACTGAGAAATTGCCTGAAGAACTTGTGATCGATAAATGGATATTTAGGTAACATTTTCTCTAACCCTCACTGAATCCATAACAAAGTACAATTTTTGCTACATTATTCTGAAACAGTCTCGTTGACAAAATATACTCTCAAGCGTTCATATTTTTTACAACTTATTCACAAATACTCGATGGTAATTTGTTATAAATATTATGTACTATTCTTCATCCACCTTCTCATCATAATTTAAAAATTTCTTTTTGGAATTTTTTCAAATTATCAAATTTTCCTCAGGTACTATTTTCGCCAGGTTATCAAAAACTAATTAAAAACTTATTAAAAACTAACTATAAACTAATAACAATAAATTATTCTCATGCCTTACTTATGGACAAGGCACAGATTTATTTAAATAAAAATAATGGAACGACAAAACAAGATGAAATCACGTATGCTTCTGGTACAGTTTAATCTCGTGTTTGCAGCTAATGTTTCAATCGAGCGTTTAACCCGTGACAAAAATCGATTACTTCCTTTAAGACGAAGAGAAGTGAGCGAAGAAAGTTGAGTTCTGGCGACACGCTTGATCAATAAATGCGGAAAGACGACAGATCACTGACTGAGGAAGAGAAGGGAAGTAGGCAATTTACAGATCACTGCTCAATGTAAACCGCAACGCTCTTAAAATCATGAACTTTTGATTATCACTGTGGTTTTCTCATCCTTTTATTCCCTCATTCTCGATCCGTTTATATCTCGTAAAAAAAATTAATTATTGAAAGGTACTTAGGATCTCTTGATATCCAGAACAAGATCTAGTACTTTTATAAATATATAAATTCCTGCTATAAATAATGTGCTTTTGATCGCAATATTATAAATATAAATATATTAAATACAACATTTCAGGTACATTGTGTTCAGAAGAACTATGTTTATGATGACATGATGGGCTTCCATAAATCTGAGTTCGTTTCTGTGGAACTGGGCTGCTGATTCTCAGGTCGAGGTGCGGATTGAAGCATCGAGGCGTATGGTGTGAAAAATTCTACAATAGGATGGTAATTGAAGTTTTGCTTTTTAGATGTAGCATTTTCCTCTCGGTTGTGCGGTCGGCTATATCTGAAACAATTACACAAGGCCATGTAAATTCCAAATGAGATTCCACGTGGACTTTTTCAGCTTGTTACTCACCTATTAACAAAAGCAGTGTTGTTACCAACTTCTGCCTCTTCCATATCCAAAGTAGACTCCCTTCTAAAAGGCCTATTCGGTCTATTTGATCGTATTTTCTTAGTAAGAGTTCCCGTATAACCGGGCGCTCTTGTATTTGGGGCATGCTGTTGAGGCACTTTATCATAAGGTCTAGAAATGGAAGCTGGTTTCTTGAACCTTCGCCCCGGAATCGAGTAACTAGATCGATTTTGCGACACATCTGTTAATGATGTTTTCGATTTAGTCAGTGAAAAACCTTCCTCGGAGCCGAAGGAAGTGGGCGAATGTTCGTTATAGAATCCCAAAGAGGTGTCGAAATATGAGCTAGGGCTGTACTTATTCACGTAATTACTGGGTTTGACGACTTCTTCGAAATCGTTTTTCTGATTTGTGACGGCGAAATCTGCTCCTGGAAAATTTTCTTTCAATCTTGACGAGGGATCTTTTTCATGTGGAGGATATATTTCCGCGTAGCCGTGAACATGACAAGTGCAGCAAGTCGGCACTTTAAATATGTCCATATGCAAACCTAGTTTTGCGTCCCATGTTAGCAATCGGTGATAATTGTAGACTTGTGCACATGAGGAGCGATAGTTCGCAGATATGAAGGAACAGCTTGACTGCGAGCTTCTGAAAGAAACCATATTCCCATATTCATTATTCATTATAGTTTAATCGTTTTATCCGTTATTCCCTTTTTCATCATCTATATATGTAGCCTCAATACGTACGAGCATTTTTCAAGACGAAGAGTCTGTGTGTGTTCTTCAGTGTTAATTATGTACTTCCAAATCCCCGATGCTGCTCTAGCCAATTGAGGACGAGCGTACTCAATCTTCGATGGACATGTGAAGCCTTCTTCAACGTTCTCGAAAGGATAGTCAGATCTTCTGAAAGAACGAAAAAGTAAATTGAGGGCAGTAAATTTAGGGGCCAGATCAAATAAGTGGCGGAACGTCACTTAAATAAAAATGTAGTCTTTAAATGCAAACAGCACATCTGGAAAAGTAACATGTAGTATTTCTCACCGTTTGAGTTCATTGCCTTCAAATCTATTTCCATATTTATTCTCCTGGCTGTCTTCATATTTGTTCAAAAACTGTGTATGCATTTCATCCTCGCCAGTTCCAGATTCTTGCACAACGTAGTCGGTTAAAAGAGCAGTTACCATTTCCTTATTATTTCGAATACTTCTCAGGATAGCTTCCCTGTGAAATATAAGTAAAATATTGCTAGAACAGGGAACTAAGAAGAAGAGTTATCTTCGATACTCACAGTGGGTAGTCGACAGCTTTTAAGCAGACAGTCTTCGTGAAAAATGTACATTCTTTCGCTGTAGGTCCTCTTTTTGGATCTGTAGGTCTTCTTGAGAGTCTCGTCATCGGTGATCGCACTGTTTCTGTTTAAAAAGAGAAAAATTATTAATTAAATTTTAAAACGAAGTTTGTTTGAAGAAACAACAAAGTAAATTAAAATATGTACCTGGGAATACATTTCTTCTGTTTAGAATAGGTGACTTTCTTGGCACATAAGGACGGTAAGGACGTCTTCTTTTATCTTGTCTCTCATATAGTCTCAATTCCTGTGCCTGAAATAAATCCGTTGTTTAAACATTCCGTTATTAAACATTTGGAGAGGGAATAAAATTCATTAACAGGTCAATTGGTGAAGACAACGCTTTAGATTTTGACCCATGAGACACCAGTTTTCCCAAAAATCTTAATATATAAATAAATCTAAATAAATCTAAACAAATACTTCTGGCAATTTCTCTAAAGCGTCTTCCAAATTTTCATCAACATCAGACTTTGCTTCTTCCATGCCAATTGCTGAAACTAATTTCCTGGTGCTGTTGTTTTTGGTGATGTTTGCGGCGTTAAATTTAGGCTGGAGTACCAAATCACTTCTTTTCTCTGGTTTCTCTTGAAATTCCACATCCTTTGAGAATTGATATGAATAATTTATTTACTAGACATATTCTTTTAACTGTCTCAATCTAATAAGTTATTTGACTTACGTATTTCATTCGTTCTCTGTTTTCTGGTATACTTTTTAAAGTTTCATTATCGATCTTCAGAGTCGCTGATATTTTTGCATTAACGTTTTCATCATTGCAGTCATCGTCGACATTTGTTGATATTACTTTTGTTGTGCAGAGAAATACAGTTATCTAGAAAAAATATTAAAAGATATTAATATACACGTAATATATTAAGGCATATTCCAAAGAAATTTTGGGGCATCTTTTAATCGAAAAAAAAAACCCCGAATGTAAAAGAGTACCGATAAAATAATTACCGAAAATTCAAATTATTTAATACAAATTTTTCTATTAGTCACAATGTCACAATGCGGCATGGTTTTTAAAATTTACAATCTACGCTTTATTAATTTTTCTACCTTTTTACCCATTTCGAGGGTAGAAACGGATATAAATATTAAATTACGCGATTAGATATCAACAGAAAAATAGATCTCTTTCTTTTTCAATCAAAAAATTTCTATCCTGTTTCTATGTATATTTTCATTTCCATCAGAGTGATTGTATAGCGGCCTCCTCTACAGAAGGATGATCCTCTAGCTTGATTGTGGAATTCTAAGATCTAAGAATATTATTTTACTTTCTCCTACACAACTTCCGACCAGATTTCCTCTAGATTCTCGCGAGCTCATTATTTATTGACCCACTCGTCATTCATTTGTATCTCAATTCATGACATTAACATTTGAAAGACATTTTAATTTCTATAACAGTTAATCGACAGAATTAAGTACGTAAAGCTAAAGTGTAGATTAATAATGATTTAGAATAAGAAAGCTATCGGATAAAACGAAATGCTTGCATTTTCATTAATAAAAATTTTCGGTAATATTTTTATTCGGGAACTATACAAATTTTGAGAATTTGCAATTTTTGGTAATCTGAATTTTTGAGAATTATTTCTTCGGTATTTTGTCACATTCGAGATTTTGGTTTTTCGGCAAAAGGATGTTATTCCTAATAAAAATAAATAAGTAAAATAAATAAATAAAATAAAATCGATTGCCATAAAGTTGAAAAAACAAAATTTAATTGAGTACGAGATTGAGTAAGTACAAATACATACATCAGAATACACTGTTATCTAAATTCATAATTCATATCCTTACCAGGATACATGATGGTTCCCATAGTATCCTCATCTTCTCGATAGTTCCTTCACTTTCAAATAAAATCACGAACACAAAAGAAAATATCACTGACCCGGGCAAAAATAAAAACAAATGAACCTACTCTGCTTTGTTCATGGATTCGGATCTCAACGATTTGAGAAAATTGACTCACTACAGAAGGAAGTAACGACCGTCATCCTCTCTGGTCGAAGACGTCTATAGACTATTATTGGATTCATCGAGTTTTCAGACGTTGAGCGCTTCTTAAGGTTTTTGTAGGTCAAAAATCGCTGGTTGCAAGCTACTCCTCCTGAGAGATACACGTGTCTCACTCTTTCGTACTTCTTTGTCGCCTATCTTTATTTACTACATCGTGAAGATGCTGAAAAATTAAGCCAGGAGAGTGGAGGATCAGTACAAGTGGCAGAGCTCGTAAGACGTCTACCTGTAATAGTATATGTTCGTGAGGATAATATTGGACAAATCTAGTGCCTGTATTTCCGTAGCCATGACCGAGAAAACAAGTGTTGTGGGTAGCAATAAAAGAGAGAAGAGTACAGAGTGGGAGGGAAGTCGGTCACTCATCGAGGCATCTCTTCAGTCTTCACTCTTCAAAGTGGGTCTGTGCCGGATGAACTCGCTTACCTACGACAGCATCCTTTATAGTAAATCATTTTCGAAAATGAAATCTCATGATATAGGCCATTATTTTTAAATCCCATGACCTTGATATCCCAGCCCCTTCGATTTTCATTACACTTTCATCTCGCTATGGTATGAACATCCGCCAAAAGATTTGCAAAAAAAAAATTGATTCTAACTTTCAAGCCATTTTTACAAAATAAACCGGTTTTGAATGTGGAGTTATAGGTGTAGCTCTCAATTTTTGATAAGAGAAGACATCATTTGCAGAACTTTCATTAAAATCTTCGTAAGTGAAATGCAAAAGGGAAAATGCGTAAAATTTTATCCTCTGTCTACTCAGAAACACTTTTCCACCTCTTTTTTCAATACTTTTGTATATAATTCGAAATGTGTATTTAGTTCAAATTATCGCATAATTTTCGGCTTTTTTTTTGGGCTTTTTAGGACCATCTCTTCAAAAACAACTCTTAAGTTCCAAAATCAATCCCCATTGCAAAAATTGCTAATAGATATGATGAACAATAGGTATTGATAAGCCATCAGGGTATGTTATTATTTCATTGTTTTAATATGAACCATTAATATAAATCACATTTCATTAGTAATTTATTAATACACTGTGACATACTGGTATGCCTACTATTAGGCGCTTAAGTGCCAATGTATACCTGACTTATCAACCTTGTGTGACGATCATTTGCTCGCGTGTATACTTGGTTGCCTATTAACAGGCATGAAATTCGAAAAAATTATCTATTACACATAAAAGTTTTAATAACAACCTTGTTATACACAAATGTGGAAAATAATACTTATAAAATAAAATAAAATAAAATAAAATAAAATAAAATAAAATAAA
>JAUEJJ010000047.1:218122-239716 GCA_032164275.1 Synergus coniferae
TACCTCTTTCCCACTCCTACCACTGGCTTCCTCCTAAATCCTAATATCTTTGGCCCCTCCACATCCTCTGACTCCCTCCTAACTCCTCCCAATTCTTTGCCGCTCTCGAGATAAAATGAATTGATTTTCTGATCATAGTCTTTATTCAGTTTCATTATTTTTTATTAATGGTAACTAATCAACATATATCCGTCACAGATTGCATTCAAAATAATTATTTTCAGGTGAGCACTGTGAAAGGCAAGATCATTGCGCAAATTCGCCATGCAAAAATGGGGCAGAGTGTCGATCACTCGACTCCACATATCAGTGTACTTGTGCACCTGGATTTATGGGACCTAATTGTGCCGAAGACATCGACGAGTGTCTGAGAAGTCCATGCAAATACGGAGAATGTCAAAACACACACGGATCTTACAAGTAAGTTCCTGAAATATATTTTCTTAAACTTTCTTTTGTTTTCTTATAAAGGAAGCTTTGTAACGATGACAATATCCAGAACCGAAAACTAGTTTTCTTAAAATATATTTAAAGTGAAGTTGTATCAACCAGAGTTCATACAACTTCACAGCTAGTTTATGAAGTGGTAAATTAATTTTGAAATCAGAATTTTGTATTAAACATGAATAAAAACCAGTGATGTGCAAAATGACGTCGCGGATTGAGTTTCGGGTTTTATTCGAAATCCGACCCGACCTGCACCTGGCTTGAAATCATGCGCTGTAATAATTTTGACAATCTGTTACACGTTATTTTTTAAAAAAGATCCAAATGCGGGTACGTAAAGATTCAACGAAAAAATTTCACCATCTGAAAATGTCGAGAAACACCCTTTTAAATGTAGAAGGCGGAATTCATATATATTCTTATTGTTCTTAGATAAAAACTGCGGAATTGTAGTACTGTAAGAATCTACCGAATAAGGTTAACGAACGAAAAGGGTCTTAAGAAGGTGGAAGGTGACCAAAAAAACTTTATATCGCAGGAAAGAACGGGTATGCGTGAAAACTGGTTTTGGCTTTCGTTCTTAACCAGGCAGCAACCATAAATCCGTGGTTTCTAGAGATCGAGTTTCGATTAATCGAGTTGACTGCAGCAACAGTCAGATAATGTCGCGAACTTTCTACGCTACATGGAATTATATATTGATCGACAAAAGCTATGTCGAGTAAACTTGAATTATGTAATCCATTTACTTAGAAAAGTAAAGTATAATAATAATAATAATAATAATAATAATAAAAGTAGTAAATGTAGTAAATGTAGAGTCCACCTTGCACTTTGACTGTTCCTACAGCATATTATTTTGTTTTTCGGTGGTAAATCAGAGACTAGTATTTTCAACATGCGTGTCTGGAATTGAACAAAACCATGCTCTTCACAACCTTGCTGCTAATTCTGACGAAACCTTGTCATTCTCTTAAGGACACCTGTTCCTACAGTATATTATTTAAAATATAATAAGTTCACGGAAAAGGACATAAATATAATGCGTATTCATACGTTTCTAACCGTGTAACACCGTCCATGTGGAAACAGGTTTCTCGAATTACTCGAGATACTTCTTCGTGCACTAGTTCTCTTTTTTCTTTGTTTTCACACGTTTTAAGAAACGACCATGCTAACGCTACGCAAACCGGCTTTGAACTGACCTCTTACCCCAGCTTACACATAAAGCACTTTATTGCATACACTTGTACTTCGGTCAAAGAAACTCTGAAGTTCTAGTGAATAGATTAAAAAACTTTGGCTGTCTTTTTATACACTAAAAAATTTCTGAATAGTCCTAATGTGATGATTTAAATGTTCAGCATGAAAGTCGTATCCCGGCAATACACAAATCACAAGCTCAAGGTTCAAAATTCAAATTCAAATCACTTTTTTTACAGTGTACATACTATACATGCTTTTCTTTTATACCTAGTATTTTATTTTCTACGCAATTATCTTATATTTTTTAAATAAATAATACAAGTTGTTTTCCTTGCTGTCAGCATTTCATTTACTCGATTGCATTCCAATCTAATGTCATTAAATATGTAACGATAACGTAAGCATTTTGTCCCAGAGTTCCATTGATTCTTCACACGATCGCTGGAGCAATGAGAAGAGCTATATATGAATGAGGCGTAAGCATTCTGACCTCGCTCCTTGATTTTATAATCGTGAACGGAATTATCTTACTTTTTATAATACATGTATGTAATTATTTTCAATGCTAGTTAATTTGAATCATTATTACATGTAGATCACAGTGAAGAAATACAGTAATAGTTAGATGTTCTAAAAAATGAGCGGGCTTTGATGATTTTAATGTAAAAGTTTATTTTTTTGTCTTTTTAATTGAAAAGAATTCACTTTTCACCAACACTGATATGAATTATCGTTAATCTATACCATTTAAGTATGTACACAATTTTTTTTAGAAACAATACAAGATTTTTATTTTATTATCATCAAAACGTTTGTGCCACGATTGGTGTGAGAATTTACACTCTATTTCCCTAAAGCTGGACTAGAGGATGAACGTCAACGAGTTCAATGACAATGATGCGACTCCCTTAAGAGCTGACGTAACTATTATTGGGTCTACTCAATTCAGACAATTACGGTGGTGAGAAAGCAGTAGGTTGTGTAACGTTTCATCAACGTCAGTAATCCGTATTTGTATTACTTAATTTAGTGCATTTACAATATTCGGTAAAGAAATAAAGTGAAATAATAATGATTGAAATCACAAGTGAATAATTCAGTTGTATAATCATTGTAGTTCAAGTATAGAGCTCTAACAGTTGAGTAATTTTAATTTGAATACGTTCTCAGAATTTTCGTACGACTTACAATTAGCAAATATCTTGCAATTAATTAAATAAATGTCAGTTATTGCAAGATATTGCAAGAAACGGGGAATGAATTAGAATTTTGTTCTTAGAGTTTAATGACCATCCTCGTGTTTCTCGTCGCTGTTTTTAAATCCTTGGTTTACAATGTGCATTTGAAATATCGATGTTTATGTGTCCTGCAATTCACAATATGATGCTCAATTAGCTTTGTTCCACTTAGAGCGACGAACCATGTGATTCACCGTTCAGGGTAATCTTCGTCGTTATTGTTAGTTACGGTATTTTAAATTTTAATAATTAGTATGACACAATTTCATAACGGAGAATTAGATTTCATACTAATGTAACGAATAACAGCGTGACGTAGATTTTGAATGGTCCATGTGGAGTCTAGAGTGTCGATGCGATGTAAAGTTGTAAATTATAAACTATGAAGACGTCGCGTCGAAGCGAGGGTATAGTGTTCGAGGGCAAAGGCCCGAGTAATCGCAAGGAAGAAAGCAAAATTTGGTTTGCACGTGTTGAAGAGAGACAGCACGAGAAAATGGAAAAGAGACCGCGTTGCGTTTGTGAAAGAAAAGGAAGAAAGGAGACCCGACACTCGACCGCGGGCGCGGAGTGCGGACCGACACGACCCGACAGCAAGTCGCAACCCGTTCCGAGCGCAAGGGAGAGCAAGAAACCAACAAATAGGGAGGGGATCAGCCGGGCCCCTGTGGTGGATTATGGTGCCCTCTAGACGGGACATAGGGGAAGGTTAGGTTAGTCTCTTCTTCGCCGTTCAAGAGTATGAGCACGACGCATAGCTTGTCAATTATATCTGACGCTGGGTCCCTGAAAAACGACATTTTTAACTAGTTTTTTGCAATTTCAAACCGTGTATAAAGTGAATTCTTCAGAGTGCTTTTAGAGTTGATTAAATGTGTCGTTTGTGCTGTTTGTTTTGAGAAAACTAATGTGTCTGGTGGTGCTACCGCTCAACCACTGACAGCTTCCGACTGAAGCTAATCTGTGAGAAGAAGAGTAGCTCAGCCGTCGTCAATTTTGATGATAAGATTGTCTGGCTCATTGGCTTTGTCTTCTTTTTCGAGTTCTTGAACATAATTGACAGATCAGAATTGGATGCTTGTTGATCTGGCAGCCTGATGCTGCGGTACTCGAGATTTGGCAACGCCTCGTATCCTCGGAGGCTCATCATGGATACCACAGTGATTCGTCGGAACACAGGATAAAGGCAATTTGAACGAGTTGAGTGAGTTGAGCTCGCCTGACGACGCCGCAAAGCGGCTCGGTGACAGTCTCGAGGCCTCTGTGGTTTAAAAATCGAAAGACGAAAACTGCGAATTATTTGACCGTATGCTCTCGGTTCATCTTGTTCCATCCGATGGCAACTTAACGAGAACTCCAACGGGGCGCGCGAAAGGCGAAAAACGTGGGAAAACAGGTTCAGCGAGTGATCTCCGGAGAAGGAGCAGACCCCTGGATTTAGGGGGGTGTAGTTGGAGACATCAACAGTTTCCCGACATGGTATAGATGTGACTCTACGGGACTTAAGTTTTTTTTTTTCGTTGATTTATTTTTATTTTATTACGTTATTCCTCTATCAGATATAGTTTATTTATTTCTTTACCTAGAAAGCAATTCATTTTTAAAAGTAATAGAAAGGGATTATAGAACTCCTGTTGAACCAGTGTGCAATAAAAACACATTATTTACGTGAGAAGATTAGAAAATCATCAAGGCCTAAAAGTTTACATGAGTGGATAACAAAGTGTGTAATAAAAGAAAATTGACGATCAGTGATCTAAGCCAATGAAGGTGAAGAGTGAGTGCTTATTTCGAAAGAGGATTAAAATGTCTGTGATTGAAAAGTGCAGTACCAAAAGAGGAAATCTTGCAGTGATTAGATGTATCTGAAATCGATACGGTGTGTTCGTGTAGTGTAAAACATTGCCTCGAGCTTGTGAGCTTGAGATCTTGGTTTTTCATGTGCTTCAGTTTTTGTTCGAAAAAATGCTCCCAAAGTAGACAATATTTTGGATCTCGCTGAAATATGAGGACTACGCTTTCGCACGTTTTGCCGACAAAACAACATACGATTGAAAATGAATTTGATGCGTGTGTTCTTGCTGCTTCAGCTCCTAGTCGTTGGCACAAGGTGTGTTTTCTGTTTTCATCAATCTAGAGCTACTACATAGCCTGGAGAAGATGTGAAACTCTCATACAAAATTGTTCTATATAATTTATACATAAAAAAGATCATACAATAATTATACATGATAAAATTAAGCCCAGAAACGAGTACCCAAAAAAATTTCCGAAGTTTTGAGCCCAAGGGCATGTGTAAACTTTTTTTCTTAAAAAAAAAAGACATTCATTTCCGTTTGGTACCGGGATATGATTATAATAAGATAAACGCAGAATGGCTCATATAGTATACAGTTATATTTGTAGCTTTATTTACAAGAGGCATGAGATTTTTTAAAAGTGCCGAAGACCAGAAAAGAGAATTTCCCAAATTCTTTACCTTTCTCGTATCTCGTCTGAAAATTAAAAACATTCATTCTAAAATCGAGTACTTCAATTAAAAATGTTTTTGTTTCATTGAATAACTGCAATAATAATATTTTCTAGAATAGAATACCGTTATTTTGTATGACTGCACTGATGCTACGACCGTTACATAATAGGATGTCAAAAAAGAATGATTTAAAAGTAAAATCTTTTGCCGAGATAAATTAATTTTAAGAATCTGGATTTTGAAACCTTGATATTAAATTGTACCTTTATCTATCTAGATTTTACGAATTAACGTTTTATATGCTAAGATCTAAATCTTAGGATATGAAAATTAACATCCAGACATATTGAAATCCATTTTTCGCCATGATTTAAATTATTGAGTCTTTCAACTTTATTCTTGTTTTGCAGATGCGTGTGCGACAATGGATTTACGGGGCAGAATTGCGAAAGCGAATACATACCATGCGACCCGTCACCATGCTTGAACGGAGGTACATGTCATCTACTGGAGCCGTTTCAATACGAGTGCACATGTCCCGAAGGTGAGTCTTGAAAAATACGAGCCAAGTTATCCATTGTTAAGGGTAATCAATAATTAACAACGCTGTACAATTGGCTGAATTTAGTTACATTTTAAAGTCAAAGCATACTGTATAGAACTGGAATGTGCGTTCTAAATGTCGATATTCATATATCTTGCAAATCCAAGAGCAAAGTGATCAACCGTTCAGGGTAATTAATAATCATCAACGTTGTTCAATTTGCTGAATTTGGTTGTAGCGTACATTTAGCGCAATCAAAAGTTTGTGGGGCCACAATGTACTTCCAAAATGTCGATGTTCTTGGGTCTTGCAGCTCACAATATGAAGCGCTATTAACTGTGTTCTTCATTGAACCATGAGCCAAGTGATCCACGGTTCGGGGTAATCGATAATATTAAAGAATCTGATATAGGTATTTAATTCTCTTGAATTTAAAGAAAAGTCTGACAAATCGAAAAGGCGAGAGGCTATATTAATCCGTGCATAATGAAATAATAGGTTTCAAAAACTTTTAATGGCGTCCTTACGTTATAAATAGTTATTCGTCATATCGAATGTACATGATACTGAATTGATCTTGAATTGAAAAGATAGTTGTTTCAACAACGAACTTTCGTCCTAAAAAAGAAGAATTATAGTAGTGTTGCATCCCTGGAGCACATTCATGGCCTTTGAAGAAGCGTATTCCATCGATTCAACATTTCGATAGCCTCGGCGAATCGTGACCATATTGCCAAAGTGCAGGCCATAATGTCCATAAATTAGGAATATGATTCCATCGAAAGAAAAAAAAAACAGCTTCAAAATCTCAATAGCGTATATTTCAGGAGAGACAACTTTTCACTCTTGTTTACTGCTTTTAGATTTGAGTCAATTTGCTTAATTGAATATGATAACCTCATCGTGCTTATAATATTTTAAACTAAGTAACGAACGCGAATAGTCAAGATAGTGTTTAAAAAGATCTAAATATAAGGCCCATTTATGTAAATGTTTTATGGATGATATTAGTTGGTCGGAACACCTACTCTTGTTAGTTGAAGTTACACTTTGAGGGCCAAAATGTATGGTGAGAGAGAACCCTGAAAAGTTGAGTCTCATCGGAGGGCATTTAATTGGAACACGATTCTGACCCTGAAACCCAAGATAGGGGAATATTCCAGTTTCAGGTTAGCCAATCAATACGGCTGGCTTCTTCGTATACAATGCAACTCCTGCTTTTTCTCCCATAAGTGCCAAGTTGGCTACCTAGCTCCTGGGTCTCTGAAAATAAATGCCACAGAAATATGGGAGTAATGGCGAGGGAATCGAATCTCGTTATAAGAATGCAGTACCATCTTATACGAAGACTATACTGGTTGAGAATCTGAGTTTTCCGGGTCCCTTCCTTTAATTAACGTGTCACGTAGCGTGCCTTATTCTCTGTGACCACCATCACCGATATTACCCCCTTCCTCCCACTATCTTTCTTCTTAATGCGCCCTTTACGAAGGATCGTTTATTCAACTTTATCAGATTTAAATCTCACGTTTAAAGGCACCCGCATTGTACAAGGTACGATCTATATTGATTAAAGTTTTTTCGTGATAGATCCAAATATTTCTGATGTTCTTAACGTTTAAATTTTATTTTTGCTGCGGAAAATGATAAGTGGTTTATTTGGACTGAGATCTCTCTTTTTCCACTTACAATTTTCCTTCGATCTGATTTATTTCACAAGCTAGGCCAGTGTCGGGTTGTCTGAAACTTTCAAGGTATCTCGTATGCTAGCTGCGGCTACTACAGAAAAAGAAATCGAAGACAAGATTCAGAGAATGGGAGGAAAGACGAGAATGTTTGTCTCTTAGCCACAGGTAAAGAACAGTTTACGTATCGATGCTTATCTCTCTTAATTACCTCATGTTTTTAAAGTTATCCCAACCAAATAGCCATGTATGCTCTTGTTCGGCTTTTTATAATTTTTCGAATCTAAGGTTAAATCGAACGGTCAAATATGCAGTGCAGTTCAGTTCTGTGCAGGCTCGTTTGAATTTACAAGGAAATAATGTTTATGCAACAGTTACATTTTTCTAGCAATAATAGATAGATCGTTCAAAATATTGAAAACAACCTTTCTTTTCAAAAGTCGAAAAATTTGGTTGTGGATAAGACAACAAAAATGTATGGACTGTCTAACATTTATCGTCAAATACAGAATTCGAAGATCGTCCTAAGAAATATTTATAGGCGCTTATATCAAACAACTTAGCCTAGCTTACGCGTCAAGTTTGAAAGAGAAAGAGGTAGTTTAGGTGGTGATAGCATTGCTGGAGGTGGTTTGGTGAAACTGGAGAGTGGAGAGGCACGAAGCGATCCTGGTCCCGGATCACGAAGTGGAAGGTGAGGGTGAGGGTGAGTGTCCCACCCACTAGTGGCCATCTACTTTAACTCTCTACTCGTGACCACCTCGGGCTGATATGTCGAACTGAAACTTCTCCATTTTCTTCATCTTTCTCTGACTGTTTTTCTCCAGCTATCTTTATCTCTTATTCCCACTCACACGGTTAAGTCTCTGTCCATCGTCTTTCTTCCTTCATATTCCCGCCATCGTACGGCTCTCAAGAATATTTTTCCCATGATTTACTCTCGCATTTTTATCTATCCCCTGGCCTAAGTGCCTAACTCTCAGAATCTTATCAACATCAATACGTTATTCTTCTGAATATTATAGATGACGTGTTTGAAACGATAAAATGTGCATCAGCCAAGAGAAAACTTGTTTATCTTGAAGATGCATATAAAATTGAATGCAGTTAAATTAGTTTTGAAAATTAATCATCCATAGAGAAGTCGAAAAACACATGGGACCAGCAAAAAAGTATGACGAGATGATAAAAAAGAGAAGAAGAAAATAAGATGAAGAGAGGAGAAAGAAAAAAAAAGGATGCAGTGTATCATGGTTGTTTTATCTCGGTACTGAAAAGGCTCTCAAGATACGGAAAGCACAGATACACGTGTGTACAGTATGATGTGAACACACAAATAGATTCAACAAGTGCTGAGCGAAAAATATATGCAAAGGGTTGGTGGGAAAGAAGTACTGAGTAAGGAGGCGTGGGTGTGCCCTTGATGATTTACATATGCGTATTCTATACCTTATTTACAGCGTCGATCGACGCTGGTGGGAGCAAGAGAGAAGATAGAAGAGAAAAGAGGTCTTCTTTCTTCGTCTATTAGCATCAAACCACCTCGTCTCTTGTAAATATCGCACGCGCAGATGGACGGTCTTGACCTTTTAATTGCGGGTCTTCGATTCGCTGTATTCCAACTCTTGATGCACTCGAAGAATAAGTTTCATGAATGGCTTCCACAATCGTTAATGAAATTTCAGAGAGACGTTTTTCAATATGTCTTGATATATCAAAATGAAGTAAACTGAAAGCATCATTTTATTTTATTTACACACATGCCCACAATGCAGATAAGGTCTCGGATTGTCCTTTTCGGGACTCAGATTCGGCTGTCAGAGCCCCCAGACCAGTCTTGCATACACAAACGGGCCCTCTGTTCTTAAAGAATGGTAGTCTGCAGCAGCAACCATTGTTCCAATCTCAATAAGCCGAAGAGACTGAGAGAAAGAGTTTTTAAACCATTTTTTCTACAAATTGTTTCAAAGAAATTATTGCTGAAAAGTTTATCAAAACTTCGAGCACAGAACAATCGTCCCATTGTTCAGAATAGCGATAGGTTCTGTTTTTTTATATTACTATTGACCTAGCCATGGGCCTTAATCGGTTAATACGATCTCAACAAGATATTACGTTCGCAATTTTAGTGACGAGAGTTTACGTTGGTATGCAAATACTCAATAAGAGAGAAGGACGACGAAGGCAGAGAGATTTTCGCATCGGACGTGCCTATAAGTTTCAAGGCGGTTGGGCATGTGAAACAGCCTGTGGATTGTCTTATACCTGTTGCACAGAGGCTTCTCCTGCTCGCCACCCCGCATACTTTCTTGAGAGGCTCTTTCTTCTGCCTCCACCCTACAGGGTAGGACGGTAGATACCTAGTTCAAACTTCAAACGCCTTGCTCGCTTCTTTATTCCTCCTCGTCTTACAATCTACACTGTTAGAAATTCCTTCCTTAAGATATTATAAGAACATCATTTTCTCAAGACATTTTTGTCTTTTGCAATAAACAATTATTTGTGATTTAGCGAAACACCTATGTAGTTGGAAAGATTTGATCATCTTGAAACTGGAATAATTGAAAACACAGATAGACCCCTATACCTGTACAGCCTATCCTAAGATACGAAATATGAGATGTTTGATTATAATGGCGAAACGGTTCTTACCATTTTGATTTAAAAAAAAAAAAAAAAAAAAACTAAACAAACGAAGGATACTCTATAGAAATGCAACGGAAATTTGAGAACTTTTGACCATTTAGTTTTCGAAAGAGAGGTTGGATCGGAGAGGTGGAACGTATTAATTATTTCGTGCGGAATGTTCCGCAAACTTAAATTCAGTTACTTTTTAAATAGATGAAAGAAATATTTCTATAAAATATATTATTCCCAATCAGAGATCGTATCATGTTAAGAAATCATCTTGCAACCATTTTATTATAATAAACCTCAATAGGTAAATATTTAAAAAACCTAGCCGTTTATATGTTTTAAAACTAAATAAAATAGGTCTTTTTTGAAAGTATGCGAGTGGGCAAATAATTTTTTCCTGTGCGCCCCCATGGAGTGCTTATAGCCACCCGGTGCCGTCAGTGGTTATCTGCTTCGTCGGTTCCAGTATATGACGATTCTCATTTGAATGCATAGATACATAAAAAGATATCACTTTAAAATTTTAGATTTATCTGCTCAAGTCTAATATAATAGCTTCATATACGACTATACATAACTATATAAATATAAATAATCTTCTGATTCCAAATATGAAGTCATAGGGGTGCCTCACTAAGAAGAAAAATCACCGTAAACTTAGTTTCTTATGATTCAGTGAACTAAACTGATATAGTGGCTAGAAAATGATCTTACATTGTAGAGCCTTTATTTCTAAACTTGAATGAATGAATTTTTCTTTGAAATCTTATCAGAATATATAAACTCTTATTAAAGAAAATGGATTTTTAAGGGAAATATCATGATGTGATAAACATTAACGTAACTGGAAATGATTGGGATCTCGACTCGAGATGGAGAAACACGCAAATAGTGAATAGAGGAGATCGTCTGGAGCTATGGAATCTAGAGTTGTAGATATTCAGTGAAGTCAAAGTTGTGAAAGCAGGAAGTAGTGACTCTAGTTTGGAAGGTAAGCTCCCCAAGTTGAGAGTCAGTGGTTTGGCGTAGTCGACGGCATGAGAATTTTCCCACAGTCCCCACCAGTCCCTACCAGTCCAAGACCCAGGACGCACACCCGCTTTACCAACGTTGCCACACCTCTGCTCTGGCTCTGCTCTGGCTCTGCTCTGGCTCTGCTTCGACCCGAGTCGAGAGACACTTCCTTCGTGCTGTGGTTATTAAGGTACACGAGTCAAAGAGAGAAAGAAGCACATTGAGCGTCACTTGAAAAAGGACGAATGGATAGCGATAGATACCCTCATACTTTATTCTGTATCTTATATTATACACTCGCATCAACTCGTATACACTTTCGGCTTTGTAACCTCAGTAAAACCTGCTTACGTGCACAAAAAAATGTATTCTTTAACTTTTTTTTACAAAAATGAGGACCATACAAGCCACCTCTCAATAAATTTGATCTGGGACAATGAGAATTTTTAATTACCGAAAATCAATGAGTAAGTCGTTCATTCTGAAAATTCTGAGAGTTTTCATAAACAAGGGACCCTCCTGAAGTTGGGACCCAACTCAAATTTCTTCTGCAATCAGTTTTTCAAATAAAATTGATGTAATTGTAGTCGTAATCTGTTGATGTCCTTAAATCGAGTATAAAAATATGTAACAAAGGCCAAAACGAAAGTGTGTCCTTTTTCCCTTCAGTTCACTTCCGTGAAACTATACCCCGTGGAATTTGAGAACTTGATTCCCTTGCGTGTGAGAATGAGAATATTCCTCCCTTCCATAAACAAAAAGAAACCACGAAAACTAGAGAGAGGGTGGCAGAATGATGCAGGTCGGATGGAAATAGTTAAGACAAATTTTTAGCAGTAAATACATAACGTAGTTTTGATTTTCGAACCACTGCACTAGCCAAATTCTTCAAAACACTTTGTATAATAGAATTTATAAATTACATTTTTTTTCATGGGAATTCGTCACCTGAAAATAGGGCCGAGTGGGAAGAGTATGAAAAATAAAGTGACGCAGTTCATGAATAGCCCCTTAATAACGAAAAGTAGTATAGACTATAAAAGGATCGAGTTACCTCTGTGTCCCGAGCACTTGTGTAACGTGAGCAGAGAAACCTTCAAAATCTTTAAAATTCCTTTGAGGACTTCTCGAAGATCTGATGTGGGACCTTTCTTAAAATCTGAGGAAACTTACTCTCATATAAAATAATAAACATTTCTCAACTGGCGCCCTACTTGAAATTTTCAAATCGCGTTTATAGAAATTTTATTGCTTTCATCCGACCGGAAACTAAAACCAAAATATCCGCACCACCTCTCGATTAACGCCCTAGTACTTTTAATATTTTAATGCTGCCAAATTTTAAGAGTGTTATTGTTACTTTGAAGTGAAGTAATCCCGTTATCAAAAATGTTTCAAAGATGTTGTTCTCACGATGCCTATATCAGCTCTTGATTAAGTTCCTTTCCTCATTGTTGAACTTTGTTTAGGAACATACCCTCTATCAATTTCGCGTCTGGATTTTTTATCGCACACCGCTTCTTTTTGCGGTTATACCATTTCCTTCATTATAAATCGTATGGGCGATATGCGGAGTTCCTGCTTTATAAATTTCTATATTTATATTACGTTTCAAAGGGTATCTAAAATAGGATGAATGTACGTAAATACTGAATAGTTTATTAGTATATTGTTGAAAGATACCTTAGTTATCTTACGATTCATTAAAAAATATTTAACACTATGGGTGTGAAGGAAAAGTAATTAGTATTAGAATATCAGGAAGATTTCAGGGAAGAAGATTGTATTGTGTAACCACTTGCATAATGCAATTCATTTTCATAAATAACATTTTATTTTGTGAAAAATTTTAACTCTACACATATTTAATCATACAAAAGTAAATTAACGAGCGTAATGAACGGTTGATGATACATATATCCTCAAATTAGAGACATCAGTAAAGTGTCAAGGAGTAAACATGCAAGATAAAACAGTATAATTGTTTCAGTCCTAATCTTTATTAAAATTATTTTTACAGGATTTCGAGGAGAGCACTGCGAGGAAAACATCGACGATTGCATCGGTAACCTTTGCCAAAATGGTGCAACATGCATGGATAGAGTGAATGAGTACTCGTGTTTGTGTCCGGCTTCCTTCACGGGTACTCAGTGCGAATTGGACGTAGACGAGTGTTCTGTAAGACCTTCATTGTGTCACAATGGAGCAACCTGTACGAATTCTCATGGAAGTTATTCTTGCATCTGTGTTAATGGCTGGACCGGACCAGATTGCAGCGTCAATATTGATGATTGTGCCGGCGCTGCTTGTTTCAATGGTGCGACCTGCATCGATCGTGTCGGAAGTTTCTACTGTCAATGCACGTACGGAAAGACTGGTAAGTCAGAATTTTTCAACAGGTTAATCAGCCGACCAGAAAATCAGGAAAATTCAATTACAAGGAACCCTATACTAAAAGAACTAGTCATAATAGTTTTTTCAACTCCTTGTCAGAAATTGCTTCTATTTTATAAACTACCCTTGTGCTTTATTTTATGCCAAAAAAATTTAATTTATACAGTAAAGTCACTTCTGTATCTTTCAAGATATATTCAAAATGTATTTAATTTCCAATTTTGCATATTTATAGGTCTGCTTTGCCACTTGGATGACGCGTGTACATCGAATCCTTGTCATCAGGGTGCCATCTGTGATACAAGCCCTATTAATGGCTCTTTTACATGCTCTTGTGCCAGTGGTTACAAAGGACTGGATTGCTCTGATGACATAGACGAGTGTGAACAAGGTAAGATTTTTCTGTCCTAAAATATTTTTCCTTCTCACGATAAATAAATAAAAAATTATATAAATTAATAATCATTTGGTCATATTGAATCATGTAATTTATCTTCATTCACCTCATTTTTTCACACATGAGAAAACTTTCTATTGAGGGACACAAGAGGACAAATATTCACCTTAGTCAGGTTCGCCATCATTCAATGGGAACCGGATAAGGACTTTCACCCATAGAGTGCTACTATATGATTATTATATTCGCATGAATTTACGTTTCTCGCCAAAAGATTCTCAAGCTAATTAAAAAGTCACTCAAATTACCTTGTAGAAACTATACTCTGAATAATTGTCAAACCTCATTATATCATGTGCTTTTTGAGTCGAAAAAATGTGCTAATTTTACAGAATTGTATGTAAATCTAAAATAATTATGATAGCGTAGGTTTTTCTAATTGACTTAATTAATTAATGCAAACCTATTTTATTTTGTTTTAGGCTCGCCTTGTGAACACGACGGTATTTGTGTGAATACCCCGGGCTCTTTTGCATGTAATTGCACACAAGGATTCACTGGACCGAGATGCGAGACAAATGTTAACGAATGCGAGTCGCATCCTTGTCAAAACGATGGATCCTGTCTCGATGATCCTGGGACGTTCCGCTGCGTGTGCATGCCTGGTAAGTGTTTAAAAATATTATTTTCATTTATACAGCTTATAGTTGTTGTGATGTATCATTTAATAAAAATTTATTAAATGTCGATTCTGATAAAAATATGAAGAGTAACTTTCATCAATGTTTCGATACTGTCTAAAAAATGTTTGTGGCGCCGATCGGGACCAGATCGAGCGACCTCTCGTAGGAAATGAAACGCCGCGCCCGATCTGGGCCCGATTTGGCAATCGAGTTGTGAGAGCGCCATCTTGCGGATTTGGCCCATACCCAACCTGGTCTCGATCTGGTAGGGCGTTTCATTTCTAACCGGGGCCACGTCGGCAAATTTCTCCATTACGCGAAATACATCAATTTGGTATTTGTTTGTTTGTTAGTGCACAAAAAATAAATAAGTAGCTCTTGTAATTCGTTTACACGCGACGCAGTTTTTAACGAACTTTTTTCACTTCATGTTTGGCCAAATATTTAGGTCAATTAAAACGTCCAGTTTTTCGGAATACTTTGAATTACACTTGTGCAACGTGTGCTCATTTCTCATTGAGGACGAAGTGCAGCGAGAAGTCGATTGGGCATTCCCGCCTTTTAAGGGCAGTTAAGAGGAATTGCAATTTTCTTTTATAGTTCCGTTCAACCTGATCGATTATCGACAGGTCTTCAGCGAGAAACTCGCGATTAAGACTGCTGAAACTTTCTTGAAGCCTGAAGCGATGATTGCAATTCGAATGTGGACAAGATATTTTTTACTTTTTATTTTTAAAAAAAGTTTAATTGTCGGATAGCCCCGATCCCTTAAGCTTTTTTGCTAATAAGTTGACGCTTTGGTTACCTCACTCTCTCCTAAGCCAATCAAGTTGTGAATTTAGGTAGTTTAATAATAAATTTCTTAGTTAAATAAAAAGACAAACGTCCAATTACAGTCATATGCGTTTTTTGAATCAAGGCATTACGAACCTTGAATGGAAAGTAAAAGGTGGGGGAAGGAAGGAGTAAATTATCATTACGGAACCTTTCAATAGTTTCAATACAGGCACGTCCTCAACTCTGCACCATCATTTTGGTATTTTAACGCTCTCTTTGCCGCCTCGATTTTTCTCCCAATTCTTCTGATCATCCTCAATAAACTCTTTCTTTTCCTTTTTGTTTCCACAAGTCTTTTAAGACTTGTGGAATCGAGAGCTTCCTTTCTCGTCGGAGGGTTTGTTTGCTCTTCTGCAAAAGGATCCCGGATAAATAGCTCAAAGAGTTTTGAATTAAAAACACAGGCGTGGATCCAGAGAAACTGAAACTGAAACTGAAAATACCGACTGGGTCCAGACTTAAAAACCCGATTTCTGGTCGGGGCCTGGCGGGGCTCCGGACCAATGTCAGAAATGAAAATGTAATAGCGGTCAGAGTCTGGGCCAGAAATGGCCACCAAGTCCATACCGGAATTATCATTCCAGCAACGGCACGATATTGGCTGTATCTAAGTTCGCACTAGGGTTACTGTAAAATCAAGGATAATACCTATTCGGAGGATATTTAAAAAATCTAGAAGTCTAGTAGTCAGTGGTAAAATTATTGAACATACTGACATATACTGTTTTAAACCGTTACTGTATGAAAGAGCAGGAGACTGGTTTAAAGCATTCCCTATGCTCGTATGGAGGTTACGAAGCAAAAGCGACTGCATTCGTACTCTAAAAGTCTCGAGAAAGAGAAAAGGTACAAGAGAAAGAGTACTTTGGATATCTCAGACCACACCCACGTTCTCTTGCAAGAGCCGCCGCAGTGAGTAACGGCTCGTTCTCAGGGAATGGCGCCATTAGATCGGCATTATATTTGCATCCACGCTCCACTTACGAGACTGAGGACAGGTACCTGAGAGTTGAGACCATTATGACGAAAGGAGCAACCAATCTACAGTGATTTTGACTGCTTTTGGAAAGCAGAGTCGTTTGAAAAAAAAAAAAAATTATAATTGATGAGATCAAAGTATCATAATGTAGGGAACTTTTATTTCAGTCTTACAAATTGTCGTTTAATAAAGCTTGCGTTTATACTCTAGTCACATAACTATAACTGGCCACTTAAGTATTACTTTAAAAAACAGGATTTTTAAGGATCTATTTTTAACATAAAATCGGTTTGAATCGCTGCCGGTTTCTTTATATGTAAATATATTTATTTCATCTGAATAATAAAGAAATGAAAAAACGTTTTGTTACGCCGAGCACGAATTGTGCACAATTCTCGGTTTTTTGAAAATGGGAATTTGATTAATTTTCGGTTTATATTATGGTTTATATTATATTTATATTATATGGTTGATATTAATCCGGTTATTATTATCTGGACGTGTGTCAATATATCTATACGTGTGTTCTATTTGAATACAAATACCAATAAATCTGTATGCCTACTCGCGTGGGAGATCGCGCTAATGTCGGTTACACACTTGGAATACCACGCCTCAACCAATTACTGCAAAGCTTCTTCGCGGTAAATCTCTCGCGAAAGGATCTGTGCTGTTTTATCAATATGTTTGTATAAGGCAGCTAACAATCTCGTAGATACTGTTTTTTAAATTTTAGTTACTTTAGCATAATTACTCCCCTTTTCAAATCTGAATCAATCAGATATCTAAATATTTGTAATAAATCTGAAATACGTAGGAATATCATACGTAGGAACTCTTATACAGGGAACTGTGGGTTCTACTTTTTCTTGAGGGTTGTGAGAAGTAGAAATAAGGTTGAGGGAAAAATATCGACCAAGAGATAATATATCAGAATCTCGGGAACTTTCTGAATGTAAAAACTTTATTGGCGGCTTGAATCGTTGACCTGGGTGTGGTCTATGGTGTGTATGGTTCGTATATACTTCGGGAATAAGGTGAAAGCAAATCCGATTTATTTGTTTCTATAAGATTGTGCCGTTCGAATTACACAATTTAATCGCTGCTAAAAAAATCCTACTCATATGCTATTGTTTTCAAAAATCTGAAAAGTTGGTAGTCTTACTGGTTATCAACGTACCTTCAGCGCTTATTTGGAACTAATTGAATTCAGAAAAGGACACTATTAAATGTAATCTGCACTTTGTTTACAGGCTTTACGGGAACCCAATGTGAGATCGACATTGACGAGTGTGCGGCAAATCCCTGCCTAAACAATGGAGTGTGCACTGATATGATAAACGGATTTAAATGTACTTGTGCTGATGGTTTCAAGGGCACTCACTGTCAGATTAACATTGACGACTGTGCTTCGTCGCCATGCAGAAACGGAGGAACTTGTCAGGATTCCATTGCTAAATACACTTGTGAATGTCCACCAGGATTTACAGGAGCTTCCTGTGAGACAAACATCAACGATTGTCAATCCAATCCCTGCCACAGTGGAACTTGCATCGATGGAGAGAATTCTTTTACCTGCAGCTGCTTTCCTGGTTTTACGGGAAATCTTTGCCAAACTCAGATCGACGAATGTGAAAGCAATCCTTGCCAGTTTGGTGGACGATGTGAAGACCGCATAAATGGATATCAGTGTATTTGTCGACCTGGCACATCTGGTCTTAACTGCGAGGTCAATGTCAACGAATGTTACAGTAATCCTTGTAGAAATGGTGCACGTTGTATAGATGGAATCAACCGGTGAGTCGAAAGTTTCACAAAGAAATGTTTTTAGATTTTAGGACTATGTAAGTTCTCTTGAAATTGAAATTTTTCGTTTGGTACAGGTATTCTTGTGAGTGCGAACCTGGATTTACTGGACAGCATTGTGAGACAGACATAAACGAGTGTGCCAGCAACCCGTGTGCTAATGGTGGTCGTTGCATTGATCTGATCAATGGATTTAGATGCGAATGTCCTAGAGGCTACTACGATGCGCGATGTTTGAGCGATGTGGACGAGTGCGCTAGTAATCCCTGTGTTCATGGCGGAACTTGTGAGGATGGCGTCAATCAGTTTATTTGCCATTGTTTACCTGGGTACGGTGGTAAAAGATGCGAAGCTGATATCGACGAGTGCGGTTCAAATCCTTGTCAGCATGGTGGCATATGTAACGATCATCTTGACGGCTACAGCTGTCAGTGCTTGCCAGGATATGCTGGAACCAACTGCGAGACTAACATCGACGATTGCGCCAATAATCCTTGTCAAAGTGGAGGGTCTTGTATCGACCTGGTCAACGACTACAAATGCGTTTGCGAACTACCAAACACAGGCAGGAATTGCGAAGATAAGCTTGATCCTTGTTCACCTAACAAGTGAGTTTTTTTTTCTTTTTTTCAAAATACGTGCAGGCTTTACAAAATTTATCAATTTAAAAAAAATATATATTATAACATTTTGTGTTGTGAAATTTGACTACTTATATAAAGTATCTGACTACTAAAGTTTAATTTTATACAGGTGTCTTCATGGTGCTAAATGTTCCCCATCATCGAACTTTTTGGACTTTGCATGTACGTGCACTGTTGGTTATACTGGAAGACTCTGCGATGAAGATGTGAACGAGTGTGTTATGACTTCTCCCTGTAGAAACGGTGCAACGTGCAGAAACACAAATGGCTCTTACCATTGTGTTTGTGCCAAGGGATATGAGGGACGTGATTGTATTATAAATACCGATGATTGCGCTCCGTGTAAGTATAAGTTCAGTTTGCTTATGAAGCAACACTAAATTTGAGACAACACTTTTATTTAGCAAATATGGTAAATTCGATTCTAATTGTTTTTTTATTTTTTTTTTATTTTTATTATTATTACAGTCCCTTGTCAAAACGGTGGAACCTGCTTGGATGGGATCGGAGATTACACGTGTCTGTGTGTAGATGGATTCAGTGGAAAACACTGTGAGGTGGATGTCGACGAGTGTCTCTCAGCACCTTGTCAAAACGGAGCGATTTGCAAAGAGTATGTGAACTCATACACATGTCAGTGTCAGCTAGGCTTTTCTGGTATCAATTGTCAAACCAACGATGAGGACTGCACAGACAGTAGTTGCATGAATGGCGGAAAATGTATTGATGGAATTAATAACTATACTTGCGTATGCCAACCTGGTTATACAGGATCTAACTGTCAGTACAGGATCAACGAATGTGACAGTTCGCCTTGTTTAAACGCAGCTACTTGTCATGATCATGTGACACATTACACATGTCACTGTCCTTACGGTTATACTGGACAACGTTGCGATGAATATATAGATTGGTGTATTGACAATCCTTGCGAAAATCAAGCTACGTGCGTGCAGCACAAGAACAAGTATCATTGCAACTGTTCGCCTGGATGGACCGGAAAAGTTTGCGATGTGGAAATGGTCTCCTGTAAAGACGCGGCTACCAGGAAAAGAGTACCGGAAAGTAATTTGTGTAATAATGGCACATGCGAGAATATCGGTAACAGCCATCGCTGCCACTGCATGGAAGGTTACACTGGTTCCTACTGTCAAGAAGAAATCGATGAGTGTGAATCTGCGCCTTGTCAAAATGGCGCGGTTTGCAAAGATTTAGTAGGTTCTTATCAGTGTCTGTGCACTGAAGGCTTCCAAGGTCAAAACTGCGAATTGAACATCGATGACTGTAGACCTAATCCTTGTCAAAACGGAGCAACGTGCCATGATCTCATCCACGGCTACAGCTGCTCATGTCCGCCAGGAACTCTAGGAATCATCTGTGATATCAATGTAGACGATTGCGTTATCGGTGCTTGTCACAACAATGGAACATGCACGGACAAGGTTGGAGGATTTGATTGTAAATGCCCAGCTGGATTTGTTGGACCAAGATGTGAGGGTGATATCAATGAATGTCTTTCTAATCCTTGTGTATCACCTGGTACACAGGACTGTGTTCAATTAATCAATAACTACCATTGTAATTGCAAGCCTGGTTACATGGGTCGCCATTGTGAAGTCAAGGTGAACTTCTGTGACAGTTCACCTTGTCAAAATGGTGGCGTTTGCACTGCCAAACAAGCCGGACATGTATGTCTCTGCCCGCGAGATTACTATGGGCATAACTGTGAATTTGCTGGCTCATACTGTGACACTGAACCCTGTCAAAATGGAGGTTCTTGCAGAGTTGTGGAAACTGAAGTAGGCTATAAATGCCACTGTCCTCCTGGATCAACTGGAACACACTGCGAGATTGATTCTAGAGATGAGTGCGCTAGTAATCCTTGCCAACAATCAGACGCAATTTGTGCAGATCTTATTGGAGACTACGCATGTCATTGTCCACCAAAATGGACCGGCAAAAATTGCGAGATCTACGATCCTAATTACAGTGGTGGCGTATTTGGAAGACCAAATTCAAATGGACCAAACACAATAAATGCCTACGATCTTGATTTAGAACGCGAGACAAAGAAGTGCATAGAAAATCGATGCGAGGAAAAGTCTGGCAATCATCACTGTGATGAAGAATGCAATAAGTATGCTTGCAACTTTGACGGAAACGATTGTTCGCTGGGAATCAATCCGTGGAGAAATTGCACAGCTCCGATTAATTGCTGGGATGTTTTCATGAATGGCGTATGTGACGAAGTCTGCAACAATGCCCAGTGCCTTTTCGATGGTCGAGACTGTGAGAAGAAACTAGAACCTTGCGGGTGAGCATTTTTTAAAATACTTTTACATAATTTTATTTACGAAGCACTTAATTGAACCGCCGCATCGTAGACCGAGATATAAAATATTTTTCGAGGAGTCGGAGGGTCCCTGTAACTTTATTAAGATATTGTTGAATTTTAATTTTTTAAATACGTATCCTTATAGGAAATTTGATTGCGCATCTTTTTTTCCAATGGAAAAAAGCTGTAACTTTCTTTGTTTTTGAAATAATGGGAAAAAACAAGGTTTTTCCCTAGCGTAAAATTTTCGTATTTTCTATCTTTAACTCGCTCTA
>JAUEJJ010000047.1:256336-267858 GCA_032164275.1 Synergus coniferae
ATGGTCTCCTAATACTGCACCAATCCAAAATAATATGTACACAAAATTGGGAGCGGAATGTTTCTTCGTGTTCCAAACGTCACTTCCGCCTGTTTCAGGGGCGTATTAATATTCTTGAAGCGTAAATGTCTGGCCATCTCTCAATACGAATCGAAAAAAATATATAAGTTATACCTAAAATTTCGTATGAAGTCATCATGACCCATTGAAGCAAACTAGTGAGATATCTGACAAAAATGTAACTCCCAAAAAAACTATAAATGATGGCAATGAAGGTCATTGAGATTGGGGAGGAAAAAAGAGGGAAGAAAAACCTTTCACCTTTTCCACTAACCTTCGACATATCAAAATTTCCATCCCCACCTTGCTTCTCTCCTTTAACTGTCTTCTAATAATTAGGGGAAAACTATCCCCTTCCTAGCAACGGTCAATAAGACTTTCTAGTAACAACCAATACCATTGCGACCAGGAGGTGAATGGGCGTGGAAAGAGGGTGAAGGATGGGGAGAAATATGTGCTTCAGGGTGATAAGAGGGGGTTGGTAGCGCTTAAGAGTTTGGTTTTCCACAAAAGTACCAACCAAAATTTCAATGTATCGTCTATCAATGAAAACCGTTTTGAAGCGGAATATTCCTTCCATAGGAAATATGTGTTGATCTTGATCGATTTGTATAATGATCAGTGGAGCTGAAGCAGTCATTATTCGTCAATTAGAAGACAAATGGCGAATTTTTCATGATTTTACGAAAAAAATCGATCTTCCAATCTTGATTTCGGTTTAAACAATTTTCCCAGTAGTTCAGTAACTGTGGCTGCTAAATCCGTATATAAATTGACCAGAAAATCATTCCTTCAGTTTTCTTCACATTCCGCTCGCTTCATCTTGTAGAAAATCTCTGTCCTACGTTGAGTTTTACATTTTTCTCCACAGAGCGTCATCTCACCTTACCTACAAAAAAGAGTATATTATTGAAGTGTATACTATTGTTTATTTTTGTATAATGCAAGGAACACTGTAAAAATTCAATTCTATATTCTTGTGGCTAGAGAAAAGGGGGGACGCATGAGTGGTACTTCGCTATAATGAAAAAGGATTTTTTAGCTTACAACCCCTTCTTGATGGGTGGTGACACAGTAAATTAAAATTTAGTTATTAAAACTTATGTTTTTATCTACATTATTTTGACTTTATAGTTTTCTTTGAGGTTTTAATTCGGCGGATTCTTTATAGTGTTACGGTACATTCGGGTTTAATCATTTATAAAAATTATTTTAATTCTTTAAACTTTATTTCAGATTTGAAACCCCACGTGGAAGGGTTCCCCTTGGAAATTCCAGATAGAAATTCCGTGGAAATTCCAACTGGAAAAACATGCTGGAAATTCTAGGGGAACACTATCATCTTCACCGCTACCCCCTGTCGTTACCCGGAGGTCTTGTCATCCCAACACATCGTCCGGGTGCATCATCCAAGACACCTTCTTCTAGGAAGTTAGATTATGCTTCAAGAATCATCACTCCCTGACGGTTAGCCGGATGACTCGTCATTATACTGCATCGCAAGGGTGCACCAGGTATCTAAAAAACGTCTTTCTCGAGGACGTAAACTTCTTCCTCAAAATCCAATGTTCTTCGATGGTTTTCCCGATACTTGTCATTGTTTCACATTATAAGATCTTCCTCGAGTCTCTGAATCTTGATTGAGTAAATGAGATTCTGCATGACGACACGAGTGACTCTTCGTCATACTCCATCATCTGAGTGCAACAGGTTGAAAGTTGAGAAAGTTATGTTCTCAACCAAACCCATAGGTTTTATGAACCTACGATTTAGTCAGGGTGTACATATTCAATACATGTCTTCCTTTAGGTGGTTGAGTTTTATTCAAAGGCTCACAAATACATGATTCTTTTCTGAAGACCCCATCACATCACTCCACCCGGATGCACCACATTTAAGATACATCTTCTCCAAGGAATTTGTGTTGTGCACGACGATCTTTTGCATCCCGATGGTTACTCGAAATCACTAGTCGATTCTATTGTCAAATCGAATTCAAAACTGCAAAGAAAAATTATGCGGTTTGCATTGAGGAACAACAAAGCCTTCAAGTATAATAAAGCCCTTCGAATACTGGGTAAGACATTGTGTTCCAAGAAAAACGCGGGCCTTTGATGCACGTGTTATGCACCCGCTCACCTCTTTATTGGCCTACAAATAAACAAAAGTAGAGACTGCATTTGAGATAAGTCAACATCAGTAATGATACTTATAGGCAGTTTTTTAGGATAATAGTGGTCATCCGGTTGATTTATCCAAGCGGCAGATACGCGTTTTTCTATTTGCATTTCAGTCTAGTTGTCGTGTGTACATGGGATATGTAAACGCGCAAATCGATGGTGCGCGTATAGGTGAGCATAATGCCTTACACGGTATTCCACGCCAATTGTATATAGGCTTTTATGGTTGGACAATAAAGTTACATGGTACTTATGGTTGTGTAGTAGAGTCCCATAGTACTTATATGGCCAGGAATTAGAGTTCTATGGTGCATTTAAAGTTAATGCTAAATTAAAATATCGTAAATATCTTAGTTCATAAATCTCTATTATTCTTTATAAAATATAATAAAAGTGTAAAATTGCCCATAAAGAATACTAAAGAGTAGTAATAGATGCATTTTTTACCATGTTTTTTAAAGAACCTAAAGCTTTAAATAGAAAAGTATTATGGTTTTAAAGCAAAATTTCGAAAACTTAATTTAACTTAATTTAAACTCAAATTTACATTTTTTGAATAAAGACAAGTATGTTTTTATTTTGCCGGTAATTTCTAATTTTTTATTTCATTTATATACTTATGATACCCGTGTATCGTGAGGAAAAGGAAGTACTCTTCTATTTACTTATTTACCACAGCCACCAATAAAAAGTTTTTTTTTCAGCAGTAAGTTGTCTCAAGATTATACTCAGTGCAAGGCTGAAGATGGGTTCCATTTACAGTTGATCTTGTTAAAAAAAATTGTTTTTCTTATTCACCATGTAAATATACAGCACATTCCGATGAGAATCTTCAACGGACCTGGCTGCTATTCAAACTATGTTACGAACATATTCTCGTCGTTTGATATTAGCATACAAAGATATACTAATTATTTTGCCGCCAAAGTCAAGCGGAAATCGTGTTTGAGTCGTGATAAATGTACCATTCCAAGAAAGTAAATTAAAGAAAAATACTAAAATGCAACTGCACGTGAAAAAATGATTTTTTTTCACTTACTATAAATTATACTTTCAGTCGGTAACAAGATAGCATTTTTAGATCTGAAGGATGTTAGAATATGGTGCACAAATTGAGAAATGTGATTTAAATATCTAAAGGCTTATCAAGTATATCCAGTATCTTAGTTCGTTAAATTGTGAAATATGCATAGGTCATTAAAACTATATTTAAAATAAAAATTACCATTATTATATATTGCATCATGAAAGTCTCCCGTGAGGTGGCAATGATCCATGACTGCTTTATGTTGCTTCACTGATCATTCGCCAATCATCTTGGCTCAAGTTTATCGTTTCTACAGTGGTCAATCGCTGCAGTAAAAATAAGAAAGTTTATTTATACAATATTTAACTAAACATTTTTATCTTAACAAATGCTTAAAATAATATCTTACTTCATTAATTCCTTCAGAAGGCTGGTGGAATTCTTTGGCGAATCATTTTACCGGAACCACCTCTTGTCTACACATCTTGTGAAACAAACTGAGTCCTTGTATCTGTTTAAACGATATCCTTGTATCTGTCTTACTGTTGTGCCTATTGTGCTATCCGTGTTACTGAAATGTTGCGAAATTTAAAAATGTTAGCAATTGTTTTAATTTTACTGGAAACCTTGTACTGCTTTCAGAAAAAGTAGAGCAATATGAGTGGAATTTTTATACTTACTCTCAAGCATCAATTTCGTTTGTTCTTCTATTTCAGGTGGCATGTGCTGGTCATCTATGAATAATAATCGCTGTAAAGAACTATTATCGGAAGGAACTACACGGGAAGGATGTTGTGCTTCCAACTCCGCTGCTTCAACCGCATATTCTGATGAAGATCTGGACAGCGGAAGTCTTTTCTTTTGGAGAGTTCTTGGAGGAGGTGTACATTGTTACCCTTGCAGAGGCAAGCTAATATAAAAAGACAAAGTGACAGAAGTCACTTGTTTGTCATTTCACTTTCATTCATTCATTCCATTAAAAGAAAAAAAATTAATTCCTGCAATAAAAAGTAAACTGTGATAAAAACTCTATTTTACAGAAAATTGTGCTGAAGTGCGATGTGAAGAAGGTAAAAAATGTGTTGTGCGAAGAGGAAGACCAAGATGTGTATGCAGTCCAAAATGTAAGGCACCAAGAGGTGGTGGACCTGTTTGTGGAACAGATGGCAGAAGTTACAGAAACCTCTGCAGACTTAAAAGACGGGCTTGTAAGAAGGGAAGTCATGTACTCGCTATGGCTTACAACGGTCATTGTCAAAGTGAGTATCTCGGAATAAATCATAGAAGAGAGCTGCATTCGATAGCAGATTTTTCTGCATAATATTGTATGAAAATCGATTTGACTTTTCTCCAAGCCTCCTGGGTAAATCCCATTGCTGTTCATGTTCTAAACTATGCGACTAGCTATTCTTCAGTCTTCCTTCCTGGCCCTGCAAGCTGAGCCCCCGGATGGGTATAGCTCAGAGGCCCCTTCAACCGGCGCGTAATCAAGCTCCAAGCCAGGAAAGTGCACCTGTACTAGGTATTCATGGATTTCATCTTGTCTCAGTCATGTTGACGGCAAAATAAGTGCTGACTTGATGCATTCTTCCTTAAGGTTCTCTGGAGTCTTGGATTGTCAGATAGATTTTCAATTCCCTGACAATATCTCCTCCACGAGTTCCTTTCGGCTATTCGTATTTCATTAGTAGACTTTGTAAGAGTTACCTTGTACAAGTCCCATTTGTCGAGCAGGTACATGCGCTCGAGTACGGTGCGGTCAGGGTCGAAGCTGCTTGCTGGACCAGAACTTGAGCCCGCATTGTGTAAGGTGCGCCCGCAGGTGTCCCAAGGTACCGCACCAGGACGCCGACGCGCGCCCTGTCTGTGGAGTTGACGGAAATACTTACAAAAGTGCTTGCCATTTGCGACTTGCTGCCTGCCGTGCAGGTCGTGCCATTCCCATCGCTTATAAGGGCCATTGCAAAGGTGAGTCGACTTATGTTGAAGAATAAAACATAATCTGTTACGTCCCGAGCATTGGCGGAAGCTAAATGGGAAGCGAGTTCAGCTCACAATACAGGATCGTAAGACCTGAAAATAATTTATTGTTTATTGTAAACGTAGTCATTTATGAAATTTATAGAAGAGTGGATGATAATCAACATTTGTAAAACTTCGAATTAATGATTCTATCATTTGCAGAAGCTGCAGACTGTACAACAATACGCTGCCGAGATGGACAGACCTGCTTAACGGATCTCTTTTCCCGTCAGCCTCGCTGTGTGACATGCACTTATCGTTGTCCTTTAATCCGACATCGTTTTCAAAACTGGAGTCTGGAGAAGGATACAGATAGAAATCCGTCTTTAACTCTCTTGTGTGCAACAAATAACATCACATACCCTAGCTGGTGTCACATTATAAGGGACGCTTGCATTACGGGTTTTGCATTGGAGACTCGACACGTTGGTCCTTGCATACACAACAAATCTCTGACCTTTGGTAAGCTTACAAAATGTATTTAATTATTCCTCACATGTCTAATTGTTCCCGATGCGAGAAATATTTTATTGGTAACACCGAAATATTTGCAGACGAGAATGACACATCAACTAACTATGATATCGACATAGACGATCAAGTCTCCAGTGAAGAAGGCCATGTGCAAAAACTTTGGACGCATAGTTCTCTCACGTAACACATTGTATTAGCAAATATCTTCAATTGAAGAAGTCAAGTTGTGCTACTTGGGCATCATAGAAGCGTTATTATTATAAACACTTCCAGTTAGATCAATTGCATGTCACTGTCTTTAAACTAAAGTAGGATGTGAGTAATGTATTTATGTGTAATCTGCTGTTCAAATCTGAATTAGTGAAAATTTCATTAATTGAATTAGTAATTGAATGTTTGAGTAGTAAAATAGCAAATTTTTAGCATTTCACTAATAGAATAGTAAGACAACCACAAATTTATTTTACTGAAGTTAATTAGTAAATATCTGCAAATAATTCTTTAGTGTTTCCGTGTATTAATGCATTAGTAACGTTTTATAACCACTAATCAATTAGTGAAATGCATTTTAAACGCAGTATAACCGAAGGCTGAAAATGGTTATATCATAAGGTTAGTCTGTATATAGTGCATAAGTGTCATTGTCTAGCACGACCTGTATTAAGACTCTTGTATTATAGTAAAGATATTAACCGATCAAAGTTACATTTTAATGCTACCTTATTGTTACCGAACCATGATTTTTAAGAATCTAATCTTCTGAAAGAGAATTATTCTATTAGCCTGACTCACTAGGCTGTTAAAGAAAAGTTAACGCTTTAATTAAAGATTTTCCGATCGGCCTACAAAACATTCATTGTGAAGTTTTTCGAACTACAAACTTCACTTAGAAAAAAGCTATTCAATCAAGTATAGAAAATGATAACTTATATTTACGTTTACTGTTTTTTTTAATATGCACAGCATATAATATCTTTAAATAATGTCGATTTAAAGTGAAAAAACGTATGGCGATCTATAAACTGTTTGTAAATACTGATAAGTCTGGAAACTGTGGAATATATCTATATTTTCCCTCAGATTCCGGTTTCGTACTTTTGTTAGATTTCTCAGGTACCACAGTGACTATACTGCTAGTTATTTCCACAGGCCTCAGGGATCCAAAAAAGTCAGTGACAGGCACTGTCGTTGGGTCTCTTTTAAATAAATCCGTCCTTACGCCCACAGTGGAGAGACAGTAATGTTTGGGACAGACTTTCAGCTGTAATTATAAGATCAATAAAAAAATCTGACATATTCAAAAACCCATTTCTGCGAAAGAATGATCTGAAAATCGCTTCTTTCATTTCCGTAAAAAATGTTAAATAGAAACATTCAGTATTAATTTCAGTTAATAAGGAAATCCTTTGAAATCAGATCAGATCATTGAATCATTGAGATTATTCTTATTTTATCGTACTTTGTGATTTCCTAGTGGATAATCCCTCGATCTACCACATATACTTATGTATAGTGAATATACTTACGAATTCGCTCAACATCTTCGAACTGGATGGTTCTACTTTCTCCAGGAAGTCTAATGCATAATAAGTGTATCTATCGATAATGTAAACTCCGATGGCTGGATCTACATGGTGCTGCAAATTAATATTAAAATTTACTTCCTTTTTATGTTTCTTCGATACCAGGACCAAATCAGAGGTCCACTCTAAATAATTTAGTGGTTAGTATAATCCCTATGGACTTTAGTAGAACTTCATATATAAAACTGTAGTTTGACAGAGCTTTTCAGTAATTCGTCAGATAGTAAGAGTATATGCTTGTTGTTTACTGTTTCTAAGAGTTGTTATTGACCTTTTGTAGGGGTTGTTATTGATGCCGAAACAATACATTTCATTTAAAAAATACTTACGGACAACGAATCCTCTCCAACTAGACTAGAAGCAACAGCTAAAATATTTGGTGAGTAAAACTTCTCATACATGGAGCTTGCTTGGCAGGTATCGACCACAAATAAAATTTCATGATATCTCCGCTTTTGCCACATTTGCTCTAAAGCATCACTCAATTCTTGACTAGTTATTTCTTCAGAGTCTTGGAACTTTAGGAAACCGTTCCCTCCATGACCTGTTAAGTAAATCAGGATATTTGAACCCTCGTCCGTAAGCAACTTTTTGGACCTAGGTGTTTCAGGTGGTAAACGTCCAGTCAGGAGCCTGACGAAATTTTCTACTGTAACCTCGTAACCTCTATAGTCTACTTCGACATCATCACCGTAAACATTTATGTGTTGTTTAATGTTATTGAATACAGTTGCTGGTCTTGGATTTCTTGGATTGCATGCCATATCATCGGCTATCATTAGAATTATTTGAGAATCGGGAATTCCCAATCTCTTGACACTACGGTAAATAGAAAGTACGTTGGCAACATGACGATAGTTGAACCAGAAACGCGAAGTATCTACCAATACTGCCCAGTTATTGGAGTGTCCCGTTTTTGCGAAATTCTCCGGTATCTGAAAGAATAATGAATAATAAGTAATGAATATACAAAGAATCAAGATTACATACATTTTATTAAAAACTAAAGAATAATCTTCTCATTTCTCTTTAAAAAATTTCTTAAAGAACCAAACTGCATATTTTAATTCTTTCTTAATTAATTTGTTTATTAAATAACTCATTAATCACCTAATAGACAGAAAAACACATAATTGAATTAATTAGTAAAATATATAATTAACTTGTTAGTTAATTAGCAATATTAAAAACAATGGTACTGAGTTAACTAACAAGAAATAATTTAAAATAAATATGTTTAGTTATATTTTCCATACTTTTCCTACTTCAAAAAAATAATTTCTTACTTTAAGGTTATGTCAATCTGGGCGAATTTATACCTATACAAGCCATATATTTAGAATTATTTGTACAATTTCAAGATTATTTACCTTCCAGGAAACCGTGAATGCTAAATGAAATAATATTACTATTCCAAAAAGAGAATTATACATTTTGTTTATTTTTAACTTAAACACTTAAGCGTGAAGAGAACAAACAAGAACAAAATTCATTGTCAAAACACCATAGACTTATGACAAAAAAGGAGCGCTCAATTAACAACTAGATCATGAACTAAGCAAAATAGATGCAGCACTTCATTAGATGGAAATATATTTCTATCTCTGTCTAACCGAAGGCATTTTTGTAATTCAAGAAATTTATTATAGATTCGCTAGTGAGGTGCGCAGAATATACCTTTTTTCACAGGCCTCGCGCTTACTACACCTTGTATCTACTCCCATTAATTTTGTTCTCGGCTACAGTCTACAGTCATGTACGAGATGGAGATTTTGATTTCATGCTTTATAGTTCATTACCTATAAAACCGTTATTACTTCTCGTGTGTGTTGGAGAGTAGACCTGATTTGAAAAATAGAAAAACTTGTATTTTTTGAAGTCATAGTGGTCACAAATTGCAATCATGGGCGGTGATGATGTACTCGGTATTACAACCGGACAACCCAATCTGTTGAAACAGGATTTATCAAAGCTTGTAAGTTTCATGTTCAACTTCTTCAGTCACGTTTTTATAAGTGGCTTACCAGCTCACTTTCTAACCGCATTTGTTTATTTAAATAATTGAAATAATAATATTTTTATATGTTCTTAAACTTCACATTTTTTTAAATTTTCTTTCGTGATTAATAGCTTTTTTTGTTTTGCATAGTGTTTAGATATTCCGACATTCCATTGTAACCTAACCTGTAGTTACATTATGGAAGCTATATGTACGCGGGATCTTACACCCGACGCCAATGCAATTATTATTTTTTCTAATTAAACCACCCATGGTACAGAATTTCATATACAATTGATATAGAATTTCAGTGGGTAGATCCAGCTAATGAGCTCAAAATTAGCCTCTAAAACATTAATTTCGTTTTAAAATTTCCCAAAAGAAAATTTTTAAAATAAAATACCATAAAATATGTTCTCTTAATTAATTCGAAATTTTTGGCAATATGGAATTTCCGTTACTTTCATCCAGTTTGTTTAAACGGCTTTTTAGAGCTTGGAACAAGCACTGAAAGAAAGATGAGCTGTCCGCAAAAATTTTTTCAAAAATATAAGTACGTCCGTATATATTGCGTCAGCCAATTTTTCATCTTACCCCTTGTTACATTTGGAAATTTAGTCCCCAGATCCGTATCTCTCACATCTAAGATAACTTTAAAGCTTAGTACGTTTTATTTAAGTCATTAATGGTTATGCAAAATTTCATAAATTAAAAGTATAAATTAATGTTAGAATGTTTTTTTTTTACAAGGATAGTAAATATATGTATTTTATAGTAAAAAAGCCTTCAATAATTATTGAAAAAATGTAAGAGCTTTTTTGTAGAAATTCTTATTCCAAACAACTTGTTTCAAAAATCAAAAATAAGCAACATTAATTGCATATTTTCAAACGGGACGAACTTGTTCTTATTTTAGCGAAAGTCTTAAAGTTTTAACCCCCTTGGCAAAACAAAATATTATCTGATCAGGAAACTATTTTTCATAACATCTAAATTGAAAATTCGACTTTCGATATCTGCACAATGGGGCTAAAGTAAGAGTAATTTCTACATAATATATTTTTCGTTTTTTTATAGGATGTTCATAAACTTTCTCCTCTATCACCTGAAGTTATCAGTAGACAGGCTACTATTAACATTGGTATGTTTTTAATATTTATCCATTATATCAATTTACCTACGAGTGCTACCCACTACCCAGTCTTTAATTTGAAATTCACAATACCCTCGCTTCAGGTACAATTGGGCATGTAGCACATGGAAAATCAACCATCGTTAAAGCTATTTCTGGAGTACAGACTGTCCGCTTTAAAAATGAGCTGGAACGAAACATCACAATAAAGTTAGGTGAGTAAAATTTGCATGTTATTATTGATATGTAAAAATTTCCACAAAAATTGACAATATTTTTAATAAAACAACTACATTTCCTCTATTCCTGATCCCAATGTCAAGCTTCATTAACCAAGTAATGAAGAAGAATACCAAGGAAGAAGTAATATTCTTTCGAAGTAACCAAGAGACATGTGTATGTCACAGTGGGCTTAAAGCCTATACGCCAGGTGAAGCTCCTTCAGGGCCTATCAACCAAAAATTATCCAAATACCAATACCAACCAAGTTATGTTCCCGATACATCAGAGAAAAATTAACTAAACGGAATTGTTCTGGATTAAAATGTTGACAATTAATATACTACACATATTGATTTCAATTTTTGCACTCGCCTAATGACATGCAGGATTATGTTGATTTCAATTTTTAATATTGTCAAAATAACCGCGGGATTGTTTCGATATTCCAAAAGTTTCAAATCCGACGATATTTGTACGCATATTAATTCAGTTCAATTGATATCTTACTACCGGACACGGTGTTACTTCGACTAAATCTCTCCTGTTGGCATCCTAAGGCGTATGTTTTCTATATTGTTCATGACTATCAGTTGATTAACTATTGACCAAACTTGGTGCATTTGTAGAAGTATACTTCTACTTTGAGGAATAAGAAGTCCTAATGAACAATGAGACATGTTTACAACGTAATAAGTTTTACTATACAGTAGATTTTACTACGCTTCGTAATCAATAGGCAGTGCTTCTTGTCTTCCATTTGGCTTCTGATTCGTTACGAAGCGTTATAGAATCTACTGTGTAATAAATCCTACTACTTTAAAAA
>JAUEJJ010000047.1:267958-279022 GCA_032164275.1 Synergus coniferae
ACCTCCATAAAGAATTAGAGAAAGCGTGCGCCCTGTGGAACCAAAAGGAGTGTCGAAATCTTTCCTGAGTTTGACGTGTTTAATCTGAAGGTCGAAAGTGGTGTGGCTCTAGTTATATATTAAGGACGTTTTCGAATCAACAGAGCATCATTTTCGCAATTGTGTGTTATGAGCATTTCCTATGACCAATTAGAAAACATCCTCGTTGTACATTTTATGTTGTATGTTTCACGTTGTACATGGATGCAGTTTTGGTTAAATAAGGTCATTTCAGGGGTACAGAAATATTGATGCTGAGGAGAAAAGTTTTATGACTAAGATCTTAGTTTCCGAGATATTCGCAACCGCAAATAAACAGCTTTGGGTTTAAAGCGTTGAGAGCCATAAATATTGATATAAGATGTGAAGCCTGAAGAGAATTTTATCTAAGAAGTGTTGTGCAAATTACTTGAAACAAGGGCATCTAAATAAAGAGAATGACGTCCTTTAAATGTTTGGGATTGCAGAGGCTCGTGCAGCAGATACTAGCAGTGGAGAAAAGGCAGGACTACCGGATGATCCAGGCGAAACGATCAACGCCTATCAAAAACGGCCCAATGGTCTTGGATGCTTTCAACCGACGGCGAAGCAGCCTAAACTTGAGGGTCATCTATGTCATTCCCAAAGGCTTACATGCTTAGAAGAAAATGAAAAAAGACAATTACGTGATAGTAATAATTCTTTAACTGAAAATATTGACATCGTAGATAATATGAATGAATCCTCGAAAATGGAGAGCGAGGTTGAATACTCCACAGCAGAATCAAGTTTAGTAAATTCTGAGAAGATGGTAAATGGTCAATTGAATTCAAATTCATCAGGTCATGTGTTAAAAGAAGTTCGAGTAATATTAGAGGACATAAGTAAGAAGACTATGAATTTCAAATTCAATAAGAAAAGAAGAACACCACAGAACATATATGAGGTTGAAAGAATCTTATCAAAAAAAGTTCAGAATGGTACTACCTTATATTTAGTAAAGTGGAAGAGCTGGAATATGGATAACACTACGTGGGAACCAATCAAAAATCTAGTTGACTGCTCGGATGCTTTAGACGATTTCGAGAAATATAAGTTGAAAGTGATACACGATTTTCAGGCCAAAATCGATTTTTATCCCAACAAACGAGATGTGGAACGCTTCATGAAGAAATTAGTTAACAACGGCGAAGGGCTCGATTTTACTTCAGTTGAAGATCGTTTATTTAACCAAATTAAGGGGTATTCTAGAACATCCCGAGATAAACGCGATAATGCCATTGAGAGAATTAAGGACAGTATTTTGCGTATGCAAATTAATAATGTGAGAAAAGAACAAAATAGCTCTTTGAAAGATTGGGAGGATGAGATTAACAACATCACAAAAGGGGCACCTTTAATACGTGTTGAAAATTTAGTAGATTTGGAGTGCGCTCCACAAGATTTCCTTTATATTGACGATTATTTACCAGGCTTTAATGTGATAATACCTGAAGATCCACCTATTGGTTGCGAGTGTTTGACTTGTGACTCGAAAACCAGATGCTGTTTTGCTCAATGCGATGGATCGTTTCCCTATACATCCACTGGCAAAATTCGTGTACCTCCTGGAACACCAATTTACGAATGTAACAAACGCTGCCGTTGTCCTCCAGACTGTCAAAATCGAATTGTCCAACGAGGCTCACAAGTCAAACTTTGCGTATTTAGAACATCAAATGGTAGGGGTTGGGGGGTGAAAACACTGAAAAAAATTAAGAAAGGAACATTTGTTACACAGTATGTTGGCGAAGTGATTACTAATGAAGAAGCAGAGAAGCGTGGTAAAGAATATGATGCTGCAGGACGAACATATTTGTTTGATTTAGATTATAATGATACAGAAGGTCAATGTCCTTATACTGTCGATGCAGCTGTCTATGGAAATGTTTCACATTTCATTAATCATTCTTGTGAGCCCAATTTGGCTGTTTATGGTGTGTGGATTGATTGTTTAGATCCAAATCTTCCAAAACTTGCTTTATTCGCTACCAAGAACATTGAACAAAATGAAGAGCTCACGTTTGATTACATGTGTCAATCAATTAGAATGCATGAAAAAACTATGAATGGAACAGCTGTACCTTCAGAATCGCGGCAAAGATTGGAACTGCCAATGAAGTTGTCTAATGATAAAACTTTAGAAAATCGAACTAGATGCCGTTGTGGTTCAAAGGTCTGTCGGCAATATTTATTTTAGTAGGGGCTTTCGATTTCTAATTTAAAAAGGTAGACTTATCCACAAGCTACCGAAGGTAGCCTTGTGGCACAATATGAAAATAAAATTTTCGACACTTGATAAGTATTCAGTATTTGTTTTTAATTTTTTATTTATGAACCTTACTATACAAATCATTTATCCTATCTAGCTAGTGTTTTTCAAACTCTCGTATAATTTGAATATTAAATGTAAAAAGATTCCTTTTTTTACATTTTAGCGATAATGTTAACGGTTAGACTAAATATTTTTTTAACTTCGATACAGAAAAAAAAAGCTATAAGTGTTAGGCTTCGAAACTCATTTTAATATGGTGAGAAAATCGAATTTTTAATTTTATTTTTGATAAATATGTTTTACTACCAATGTCAAAAAATAATGGAAAACTAATAAAAAGTGTTTAAACTCTTAAGTGGAATTTTAAAAAAAAGACTTGAGTAATATATCCTTACTTTACAATATACCATTTTTTATCACGACTGGTTTGGGGACAAGTCCATATCCATATCCAATCTTTTGTAAAGTAAATTAGTCGAAAAATATAGTCAAAATGTGGTAAGTGAATATATTTAGTATGAAGAGAATTTTCTATTATTTACTTAAGTTAATGTTTAAATCCTTATTCTACAGGATATGCTAATGCGAAGATATACAAGTGTGACAATGACAAGTGTCCACGACCGGGATGTTACATCTCTGGAGGATCTATCAAAGATGATTCCTTTCCATGCTTGCGTCCAGTATGCTCTGGCCGATTTCAATTGATTCGCCATGTATCTTTCGTGGATTGTCCAGGTCACGATATTCTTATGGCAACGATGCTTAACGGAGCAGCAGTTATGGATGCTGCATTATTATTAATAGGTATCAAAATTGAATGAAACCACTTTTATTTACTACTTTTGGTCGCTAAGACTATTTATGACTATATTAATAAAAATAAAACTATATTTTTAGCTGGAAACGAATCTTGTCCTCAGCCGCAAACATCTGAACATCTGGCTGCAATTGAAATTATGAAACTCAAACATATTGTTATCTTGCAAAATAAAATTGACTTAGTGAAGGAGGGTCAAGCGAAAGAACAGTATGATCAAATACAGAAGTTCGTTCAGGGTAAGAAAGTCGAATCATATTAAATGTATAGCTTAAATATTTATTCACTAATGTAATGACCTAATATTTACGTAATTTGTAAACAGGAACAGTAGCTGAAGCCGCCCCAGTGATTCCTATCTCAGCTCAATTGAAGTATAATATTGAAGTCTTATGCGAGTATATTACTAAGAAGATTCCAGTACCTCTACGCGATTTTACTTCGGAACCGAGATTAATTGTAATTCGTTCTTTTGACGTGAATAAACCCGGTTGTGAAGTCGACGATCTTAAAGGCGGAGTTGCTGGTGGCAGTATTCTGAAAGGAGTATTAAAGGTATGTAGTTTCATTTATTTTATTTCCGCAGAGAAAGCTTGTACTTTTTTGTATTAAGTATAAATTTGAGAATGTTGTTTAATTCCTACATTTGTGCTATTTCTTTAGGTCGGAATGGAGATAGAAGTTAGACCTGGATTAGTTTCAAAAGATGGCGAAGGAAAATTAACTTGTCGTCCAATATTTTCTCGGATAGTTTCTTTGTTCGCTGAACAAAATGAATTACAGTTTGCCGTCCCTGGTGGACTCATAGGTAAGACAACAATGAAACTTAATTATCTTTATTTTTATTAGTCGTTGCTGAAAAGGTGTTATTGTTTGGCCAAATATTACTTTCATTTTCTTAGCAGCTGCTTCAACAAATACCTAATGCTTATCATATAAACTTAAGTATTTAGTTTCCTAACTCAGTCATTTAATATTTTTTTTGTAGGTGTAGGAACGAAAATTGAACCTACCCTTTGTCGTGCTGATCGTTTGGTCGGTCAAATATTGGGAGCAGTCGGAGCATTACCTAAGATCTTTATAGAGTTGGAAATATCTTACTATCTGCTAAAACGATTATTAGGTGTAAGAACCGAAGGCGACAAAAAAGGAGCCAAGGTAAGACCAGTCAATTTGCTATGTTTAATTTCCATATGCCCATCGATAAAAATATTTGTTTGCTCAAAGTGTGCATGCCTAGCAATATAAAATCCTTTTTCCTTATCAAAGTATGCAATGATTATATAACCATTATTTTATACATATTTTGGCCAACTACGCGGTGCTTACAAAATGCTTCTTCTATTTTTTAGAAATGGAGATGCATTAAAGTCTATTTTTAATTTTTAATTTACTTTGGACAGGTACCTAAACTCTCAAGAAACGAAGTGCTTCTGGTCAATATTGGCTCGTTGAGTACAGGAGGTCGTGTTTTGGCCACAAGAGCTGATCTTGCCAAAATTAGTTTGACGAATCCAGTTTGCACAGAAGTTGATGAAAAAATTGCTTTGTCAAGACGAGTTGAGAAACATTGGCGTTTAATTGGATGGGGACAAATTCGTGGAGGCGAAACTATTGAACCTGTATTGGATCACAAATAATTCAATGCAATTATATCTTACATAGATTGTTGCGCATGATTATTGTTTTACGTCCACCAATTGCTACGTGTATTTGAATGATTTTAAAAAATCTATTTCATAAAAACGTGCATAAAAACGTATTTTTTTTTAATTTAGTGTCAGAAACCTTTACCTTTAAAATTAATCTTCCATACTGGAAGTGAACGGGTAGTCTACCCATTTCAATCGTTTTCAATCTTTAAAAGTAAAATTGAAAAAAGGAATTTAACCAAGTTTATCCACGACAATCCTATTCTATCTCTTTTGCAATCTACAATCTTCTGGAAGGAGGAGACCCTAGATTTTCCAAATGCCGTAAGAACAAGGTGTCAAAAAAGGAAGTCTTTTGCAAAGTTGCAATCTTGTCTTAATTTTTATATGTAGTACCAACAATTCTTTACTAGTAAACTTACATTATTTATTTAAACTTGCTCTTTCTAATCTAAATCTACTGACAGGTTTTATCTTGTTTAAAGGTTCAATTGTTTTTTCTTGCGTTTTTCTCACTGTTTCCACTGCTTGAACAGTTTCACTCTTGGAATCTTCATTAAACGTGGATTCTTCGGACAAAGAAATATCCTCTCTAACATACAAATCGTTATGTGAGCGTTTCAAAATTGATTTAGGTTTGTAAAAAGTATTATAAATGTCTCCTGGAGTATTTACAAGCGTATTACATTCATCAATTACTTTTGGAATAACAGTTGAGTGTTGAAAATAGATTGTTTGACTATTAAGTACAGAATGTGAATTTTGTTCACTATCACTAGTAGTACTTTCATCAGCATCAGAAGAGTCTAGATCTGAAGGATCTGCAAAAGACACTCGTCTATCTTTAACTAACTGATCCTTATTCTGAGGTTCTAATTTACTGAGACTATTTTCTTCGTTGAGGTTCTCCTTTGTACCAATTACACGAGGGTTATCACTAGCTTCTTCTGAAAAAGGTGAACTTGAACTTATCTCTGAAGATGAACACTTTTCAACCATTTGCTCTTCTAAAGGTTTGGTAATTTCTTTCTCTGAAACATCGAGTGTTGCTTCATCAAGTAGTGCCTCCTTATATTCGAGAAAAGTCTTGTCTACTACTTCTCCCTCTTCTTTGTTTTCTAGTTCTTCACAATCATCTTGATCTTCCTCACTATCATTATCGTCTTCATCTCCGTATAATCTAGAAAAATATAACTGTTTTATAAAAATCAAAATTCAAGCATCTTATTTATAAAACGTGTTTAAAGGAAATGCCTATGTATTATATATAATATAATACATATAATATATATTATATTTTGACCGTACCTATAATATTCATCATCCAATTCCTCTTGAAGTTCTAATTCATCTAATCTCCGAAGGATATCTTCTTCTGTCTCTATGGTGTTTTTTTCTTTTTTTTGTTGTGCAACTTTTTCGCGGTATTTCTTTTCCCTTTCTCTATGTTCAACTATAACAAAGATTATAATTTAATCTTTGAATGTTAAACAATGGTGGAGCAAAAATAAACTACATATGTATTTACTTTTAACTATTCAATAGAAGATCTTTACCTCTCCATTTTTCTAAATCTTCATCACTACAATGTTCAATTATTCCATCATTTAGATTCTCTCCAAATGCTCCATAGCTTAAGGGAATAATTTGACGCGATTCAAACAAATGTCTTTCTTCTTCTAAATCACTCAGTACTTTTTCGGCACCTAAATTCAAAAATGTATAAGTAATTTATAAACAGAATTCAGATAATTAAGCATGCAAGCCTGAAAAACCCATTCTTACGTTTAATTCTGCGATTACAAAATTCAATAGCTTGTGCTGCAGTATAGTTTATAAAGTATCCTTCTCCAATGCAAACTAAAATTTCATTAGTGTGTTTTAATTTGCCCGCCATCAATGCCTGTTTACCAACAGGTACCATACAATTTATAGTCAACTCCAAAGGAATGATTTTAAGTCCTTCTAAGACTTTTTTATGCCGATTTATATATTGAGTCCAAATTCGAGTTTGCTCTTCATTGTTTTGTAGGACCTGTGGAAGAATGAAGTTTAAATACATATCTACATGTTCAGAATCTTCTAAATTTGAACATAATCCAAACTAAAAACTATACCTCTGACAGTGTCTGTTGGTGAAGCCTTTCTTTGTAGAGATGAAGTTCTGGATAATCCATTTTGCAAACTCAGCTTTTCGAAATTTTAACTGAACAAAAAATACTGATCTTAACAATAGTATTTAACTACAGATATTTTTGCTCTGCAGATATATATGATTTTAATACTTCGTTGAAAAAAAAATTTATTAATATATATAGATGAAAATTTTCAATTTTGATTATATTCATGGAAAAAAATTGTATGCATAGAGTTTGATAAAATACATCTTTTTTAAGGTTGATTTAATAAATTTCTTGGTATTTCAAAAACTAAAATCGAGAAATCCGAAGTTTTCAATTTTTATCTCAAATTTGAAAGTATATAATATAAGATTCTATAAACTACATTTTTTTTAGCATTTATTTTAATTTGATAAAATGATTATAACTACCTCTATAAAATATGTTACACTGAAAATTAATTACAGTAGTATAGTAACGTGACATTTATTACATTTAGCATCTTTATTTTTTTTCTATTTTTTTTTTTTTTTTTCAGAAAATAAACCTTATTATAATAGTGGAAAACATACCTGTTTTTGGCGCAATAATCACATGGTATCACACATGGATTTAATACCATTAACGATATCATACACCTAGAGGCGAAACCCTACTTATCTATCATCTGCATTTATCGCGGGCATCGCGGGAACCAAAGATTGCTGGAACCTTTACGGGAAGTCGGGAACTAATGGCAAACCAGAGCTGGGCAAACTAATGGTTTTTTATCTTAGCTACAACCTACAACCTGTTTTTCTATGTCTATGGAACAATGGGCAAATAATATTTTGGTAACATATAAAGTTCTCGGCAATTTACGTTTTGTCTTTACCGTGGTCTTTACGGTCTTTACATGGTCTTTACCAAGAACTTTAGAATATATTTCATTGTTTACTTCTTTATCGTTCCATTCTGAATTCAAAGCACCATCTTGGCTCGCGCGCAACGTAAAGTAAAGATAAATTTGAATTTGGGGGGATCTGAAGGCATGAAATGAAGGCATGAAAACACGCATGTGTATTGTGTGGTCCGTCAGGTCCATGACTCCGGTAGTATATCAATATTTTTTACATGTTCATTTTGAGATTTAAAAAATGGAAATTCTATGTTGTGTCAGTTATAATTTTGAGTATCAGTGTGATAATGTCTCTCAAATCGTTCAGAATAACTCTCAGCAATTTAAAAGAAACGGAAAAATGCCCTATATGCTTTGGTCTATCAGCGTGTCATCTCATCGATAACAATGAAATAATTATTAATCACAAAGATGTATACACTCTCCTTTCAAATTTATTTGGAGTGAAGAACATATATCACGGCAAATTAAGGAATGTAGATGTAGTTTTGAAAAAATTGGCACATAGTTCAGAGCTGAAAGCTTTAGATGAAACAATCAGTAACATCTTAGGAGAAAATGATAATAATTTTGGGAAGCTGATTGAAAGAGCAATAAATACTGAGATGAACGATACTAGGAGCAAATTGAGACTCTGCCCAACAGTAAAACACCTAAATTTGTTTCTTCGCAACGTCTTAAGTAAAGACAGCTTTTTATACGAACATCTCTGGACGTTGATAAAAATCAATCCTGAACCGCTCATCCTTCAGGTATATCATCATGAAATGTTCTTCATTATTCGCATATGGAACAATTAAGAATCAAACAAACCTAATTATAAATATAAGATCAGATTCGTTTTATTCAATCTTTTTTTTTTTTCTGTAAACAGATTTTACCAGCAGAAAGTGGATGGCCAGTTCCCAAATATTATGGAGCTTGCGGTAGATTAGTTATTGAAGAATTTTCAGGCCCATCACTGACTACTTATTTTTCAGAACCGTGGATTGTTAGAGCTGAAATAGCTTCTTCTTTACTCAACGCAGCTCATATGTTTACATTCCGAAGTGCAAACTTTGCATATTATTTAACAGACATTTCTCCTGACAATATTGCCGTTGATTCGAAAAACAGAGCCAAGTTTGTTGATTTGGAGAACATTATTGTTGTGGATAAAATTACTCCAGCCAAAGGTATTTTGTTTTCTTATTTTCTACTTTTTTTTCATATACTAATTATGTATGAGAGACACGTTCCAGACCTATATATCAGCTATATATCATAGCAGAAGTGATTCACCTTCACCCTGTACTATAGTCTTGAACGTAGCCTTTTACTTTTTAAGTGTCGATTTATTTTTTTAAAATATCTTAATGAATCCACAATGATACGTAATGGTAGATCAATCCGAAACATGGAAAGACGTGCATAGAAGTGATGGGAACTTTGATTGCGAAACATGTTTAGTATTTTCTCCTAAAGACATATGCGAGCACAGAGTTAGTGATCATAACTACTATACCATTTGCAAAGTAAGTCAGTTTCGTAACAATCGAAAAATTAAAACAAAAATTAAATTTAGGTTCATTAGCAATAATGTACTTAAATATTTGCAGCACATTCTAGCTCAAAGAGTCAGCAAAAGACAAATATTAAAAGGGTTCTTGCATGATGTACCAGAGAACATTTTGGAACAGTATCCTTCTCTAATAAACCTAATAAGCCAGTGTTCTGAACCAGATTCATTTGACCAGAGAATTAGTAGTGGAATTCAACTCAACATGTTGTTACACAATATTATAAAAAATAGTATAAAAAATACTTAATCTTTATTTTGTAAATATAACGGTATATTCTATAGCAAAACTATAAATAAAATTCCATAATAACATATATGACTACTTTTTTTTGGTCAAGCGTGACACTAAATTTTTTACAAATATAAAGCATTTATTTTCCTTAAAAAAAGTAAAAAAATTGTACATTCAGTTTGACAGCTTAATTAAAATATTTAAGTACGTTATTCTTTTCATGTAAGGATATAAAGCTAAACTTGAAGCTTTACAGACAAACGTCAAAAAGAATATCGGTTAGTAAGACATAAATAAATTACAATTTTGTGATGCAAAAAACGTTCCAAGTTTGCATTACTTCTTTAGTCCTCGTCATTCCCACAATATTTTTTTACAAACGAATTCCTGGATTTCTAGATGCGACGAAATTCAGAAGCTCGTCACTGTCTTCACAGACGAAAGGCTTTACATGGTGGCAAGCGACATCATGCCACTTGAGGCCATCATTGTAGAAGTTGTTTAAAATTGACAAACACGATTCATCATTACCCTGTTAGGAAAAAATATTATTAGATCAATTCAAAAAAATTCTTCAGAATTTATTTAGATTTTAAGTCAATTTTTTAAAATAATCATATATATTTTTGTGAATGTAATTATGAAATATGAATTGAAAATGATTGTACACTGACTTATCCCTAGGTAGAACAGACAGAGTGGATGGGATGACCTCTGACCTATCGAGGCCTTGAGGTCAGTTGAATCAGTCTTTTACCACTTTTACCTATACATCTATTGAAATTGGAAAATAGCAGTTCCATACCTGAGCAGCCTCGCGATTGTCGGGTTGCTGTTGACCGTATCCACCAGTATGACTCCAATCTCCAGTATTTCTCTGAGTGGTTGGCCCAATTTTTGCTCCTGACCCAGACCAAAACCATCCATTCACATTTTGAGGCTGAAGGTCTGGTCGATCACAGCCTTGAAAGTTGCATTTGCGCCCGGAGGTCCAAATATAACGCACATTTCCTACAATGTGAGTTATATAAGTATAAACACATCAGTGTTGGGTAAGTTATTCTATTAAAATATTCTAGATAGAATTACGTAACTTTGCAACAAAAACTAAATAGTTACAGTTCCAATTTCTTTTTTAAAAAAGTAACTAGTTTTTTACCTCGAGCAATTCTCTGTTTGATAAATTCGTTCTCCTGAGGCGTTTCAAGAGATACAGCATCCATGCAATGTCTGCGACAAATATTACGAGCATCTAGCCAGTCGACCTCTAAGCTTCTGGTAGGTGCATGTTCCCAACTGAAGAAGTACGAATGTACAACATTCCGAGCATCTCTGTAAGAAGCGTGCCGAACGCCTAAAAAGATATGAAAAAGATGTAATAATCTGCAACAAAATGGATTTGCCGCAGTAGATTAATTTGTAAAATTTCTTTACAACGATTGAACCGCC
>JAUEJJ010000047.1:279122-307061 GCA_032164275.1 Synergus coniferae
AGGGAATTTAGTATACCGTGTTTGAAATTTAATTTACCCATGTAAACTAAAATTACAAACATTTCTTACAGTGTACTCGGGGTCCAATGAACCCCATGATTTTGACCCGCCCACTTCCGTCATCTCCAAAACTACGAATGTCCCAGTAACTGGCGCGCCACCCATATGTTCATGTAGTTAGGATACAAAACTACTGACAGATAGCGCATCAAGTTCCAATTCGAAATTTTATTATTTGCTATCCTAACTTCACAAATCTCAGTAACGCTTTCGGTGGTTATCGGAAGATTAACTTTTCTTACGCTGAGAGAAAAATGCTATTGAATCAAAAGTAAGCACTTTCGCGCTCGGTCAAAAGCAGATATTATTAATTCAAATGAATATTCAATGAAGTAATAGGACATATTTCGGCTTGACAATCATGTTGTGAATTCAATAGTGTATCTATTTGATTTATAGTATATCTATTTGAATCAATAAGATCTGCTTTTGACCGAGCGCGAAAGTGGGCACTTTTGATTCAACAGCATTTTTTTCTCAGTGTAATACACTCAACTACCGATTTTGTGTCCCCCTATTCTGTGCCGGGATCATGGTTGTTCCCCTCCCGCAGCGTCCCTCGGCAACCTATATGTATCCTCGAAGAGCTCGTCCGTTCGTTGCCCCCGCTCCCCCGCATCGTCCCTCGACAGCCAATATGTACCCTCGAAGAGCTCGTCAAATGATATATGGCCCTGTGTTCTTTATCTGAATCCGCAATGCGATTCTGTGCCGTCCAAACCCGAGGCTGGCACAGATTCGATAGTTGAGTGTACATTATCTGCCGAGCCATTTACCAGGTTTGAATACAGAAGAATTAAGATTTTTTAAGTTCAACATAAAAGTGACCTTTTTTCTGTCTTATTTAAAACCTGATTTTTTCACCAAGCTCCGGTCCGCAAGGGGGTAAAAGAATTTCAAAAAATTGAATTCCCTTTAATTCCGATTTATCTTTATTTCTTCAAGTGCCTTCTTAAATTATGTATATGACATTGTTTTGAATTCCGCAAAGTAGGACATATTTCAATTGATTTTAGTTTTCACTAATACCTTGAGAAAATATCTATATAATTTATTTTTAATTCTTTTCTTTGGAATATACATATTTGAGCTTGAACCTCAAACTTGAATTGCCGGTTGTGGGTCGATGAGCGGAATGATAAGAAGGGTTCAATTTTCGTTGAGGAAAAAGTCAAACGCACTGAATTGATAGAGAATCACTTTTTATTGCACCATAGGAAAGAGAATAGATCTGAAAAAAGTAGGAAAATCCCGAATGTTTCCTAACTGAAAAGAACTACCGTTTTTACAAAATTACTGAAACCCATGTACAGTAGAAAAGGTCGCGCGACACAGAAAGAGTACCGAGCCGTGGTAGAGCGAGACCGAACTCCCCTCTCTCTCCGCTCCCAGCCAGTCGATCCACCATGTGAGGAGAGAAGAAAGCTATAGACGCACACAACTCGGCAGCCCAATGGATGTAAGAATTACCGGGATGGAGCATAAAGTCCCACTTTTGGCGAGGGGGTAAACTTGGTACAGAATTTAAACGATTTTGAAGATTTTCGTGAAATTTTAAGAGTTTTCAAAGGTTTTTAAAAGAATTTTAAGGAATTTTAAGTGTTATTGTGAAATTTCCAGGAATTTTAAATGAATTCAAGAGGTTTTTATGTTTATAAAAATAATTTGTGAAATATTTTCTGGAAATTTTAAGGGATTTTCACAAATTTTCATGAAGTTCAAAAGAATCTTATGACTTTTAAAATATTTTATGGAATTTGGAGGATTTTAAAGTTTTTCTGAGAATATTGTAGAGGGATTTTAAAAGATTTAAACATTTTTTTAAAGATTTCCTAGAATTTAAAAATATTTCGAACGTTGTTGTAAAATTTTACGGAATATCAAGTGATTTTTTCAATTTTATAAAAATTTTGTGGAAATTTTAAGGATTTTATGGAATTTTATAAAATTCATAATAATTTTAAGCGACAAGGGGCTTTTCAAATGATTTTTTAGATTCTTTAAGGATTTCATAGAATTTTATGAATTTTCTAATAATTTTAGCGGATTTTAATTGTTAAGAAATTTCAAGAGGTTCCTAGCAATTTTTAGCGATTTTCACGAATTTTAATATGGTTTTCAAAAGAGATTTTTGATTTTCAAAATTTGTGTGGAAGTTCAAGGGATTTCAAGAGATTTCTAAAAACTCTAAACGATTTTAACTGATTTTAAAGGATTTCGAAGCTTTTTGTGTAAAATATTAAGGGACGAACAAACAAACATACGCGATTATTTTGTTTTCCTTCTTATTCGTCATTCAAATGCCATTCAGGTTTGCAACAACAATATATGCAAGATTTTCGAGACATTTTATTATACCACTTTTTTAAGAGAGGATATCTTCAGGCATTCTCGCATTTTTCAATTTCCGTCAGTGTCTTTCCGTACAAATTTTCGAGATGCATAGAAAGGGACTAAATTTTGCTCATATCTATTACCGCCGATGGTTTAGGAGACAGAAAGAAAAAGCAGGTTTTCAAGGGAATTAAATTTATTAATCCCATTCAATTCAAACCTTGTTACAGTGTATTAATGTGTCAGTAGTATAAGACACCGAAAAGGGCGTGGCCTATTTGTCCTCCTGCACCGCACTATGGCGCCAGACCTCTCGCCATTGGTTGTTGTCGGGGAGTAGTAGACGGGAAGGGGGAATGTGACGGGGCCTTATGACGTCATACGGGAAGGGTTTTCCTAAACTCGGAAACAAGAGAGTGGGGGAAGGGGATTCCTTGTCTGGTGTTGTGACGTAGTGGACCGGGCGTGTACCGCCAAAGATAAGAATATTGAAGTGAATTTTAACTATTTTTAAAACAATAAATAATGTTTTTCAACTGAATAATTTTTTGCTAAAAGATTTATTAATAATTTGGAGGGTAAAAATAAATTGTTTTAAATTATTTTCTAAAATAGAAGGTTAAATAACCAGAGGATCGGTTTTTGTTTAAACCTATGAATATAGATTTATTCAATTGTTTAAAAAAAAAACCTTACATCGAAATAGTCCTAGACAAACTATTTTACCTTTCACAAAAAATCTAAAGCTAGTTTGAAATTAAAATACATGCATTAAAACTAAAGATTATATTTATGACTCATTACATTTTCGTACTCAGGGATACAAGATAGTTTTAATGTTGACATTTCCAACTCCTTCTTCCACACACGCATACACACACACACACACACAAACAAACGCACATAGGTATTTTATAAGTAGCAACGATAGTAAAAGAGAAAAACGATATTAGCAATCGTGTTACACGTAAAACTAGAAATAAAAAATACGCACATCTGAATAATTAATTGATAAATAAATCTTAAAACAAACATGCGGCGCAGCTAAAAACTTCTAAATGTATTACAATGAGATTCAACTATAATAGTTAAGACAAACAATAATGGATATTTATACGTGATATAATGTAGCGAGTTGTGACGAACAAAATTGAACGCACGATACAAGATGTGTATTAATTACCCACGATCATAATACCCACCCTGAAGCACATTTTTTGTGTGTCGCAAAACCCTGGGCTTAATTTTATATTTTTTTAATACATAGTGTTTTATGAAAATTCAAAACAATACGATCATTTGCTAGTAAATTGCGCATAAAAAGTTTGGTAAACTCATGCAGAGAATAACCATTACACATATAATGGAGAAACATAACACAAAACTGACCACACACATCCGAAGACGCACTTTGTAATTGCGTTGTCTTCCATCTGAACAAGGTGCAATTTCTTCGCAGACGATAAAGATGTTGAGGTTTAATAGGCGATACCCCATAGCTGTCAAAGTACGTTCCTCGGCCATTTTTACTCACATGCATGGCAATTCAGTGTCATCCAGGTTTATTTGCTTCGTCAAGGTTTGCAACTATACAGGCCAGTCTCATCCAGATTTTGGAATTTGATCCACTGGAAAGACCCCAGTCGTACACGCGGGTATAATCTGAATTGCTTGAAGAATCTGTAAGCTGTTCATCCCTTAGAGATGGATTACCAAGCGGGGGTAAATTTTGTCTTAACTGATTTATTTCAGTTGATGTGGATGATTCATTTATTTTTTCTAGGGATCTCTCAATGTTGTCCGCAACCATTCGCGATGTCGCCGGCTCCGATGCTTCTTTACTGATTGTCAAAGTTTTGATTTTGTTGATTGAAGCCAAGCATTGATTACGGTTGGGAGTATTGCGAAGCATCGCCACTTCCTTTCTTTGATCCTGCAACCAGTTTTTTAGTTTAAATGCATTGTTGAGAGCACATATAAAGTATTCTTGTTTTTTAACATCGTGATGAAAACAGTATTCATTAGTAGAATTTAATTTTTTGAAAGCAGGGCAAGTTAATTCCTCCAAATTAACAATTTGTCTACTCATGATATTTTGTAAAAATTTAGCCTTCTCCCGTCCCCTTGTATATATCTGACCTGCAGATTTGGCGACTTCACGAAAGTTTCAATGCAAATGCTTCAATGGGACGTCTCCTTCGAACCACTCGATCCCATGGTAATAACACGTGAGCCAATTGTTTTGTTGTCTTGTGCGATTATTCAGGTCTGAAAAGGGGTGCGGTGGTGCTGATATTCAGTGTGCAGTATAACTATGATCCACAGCAGCTAGGGCAACTTCCTTGGCTATAAACTGATCTTCGAGATTTCCGAATACTTCAATATCTATCACGTAGTCCATATCCTCTTCTTGGTACGAAAGCGAGTATATGTGATGTGTAATAACGGAGACGATAACAAAGAATGCTGTTGGGACAACAAACGAGAGACCGACACGAAAGAACTAATCAACAATGCAGTTTAATGTTTTGTCAAGGGGTTCTTCAAATCTCACCTCGATTCGAAGACTTCCATGTTTCACAAGATTAATGAGAATAACAATTTGCAGATAGTCAGGTGTGAGGTCAAAAGCAAAAAGACAATAACCATTACAGAAATCGTAACGATAAATGTCGAACGATAAATTTAGGAAATGAATACCAGTTCCAGAATATAACGTGTGATAAGCGTCAGCATATAAAAGATCTTTTGTAAAATCTGGTTGTGAAGGTTTTGAAGGTATTTGTTAAACGCTCTATTCTCCACGAACCCGATAATTACTCTTTTAGGTAGTTGACCAAGAATTACGTTGTCGAGAGTATCACCGTGAACCCCAGCATGTAGAGTGAGCGTCTTCACTTCAACCCTTGTAGTTGGATACTTTGCCGTTCCCTGAGAAAGAGCTTTTACGTGTACATGTAGAACTTCGGGGCTTATTTTTGATCTTCGAACGAGAAGACTTGCTTCCATGATATGTAGACTGCACTCTTTGGTAGGGTCCATGAGATAAAACGCGTCTTTTGTTCGAACAAAACGAAGACGCATTTCGACACCGTTGAGAGGAAATTTGTTCTGGTTGAAAATATCGCAATGTAAATAACCGAGAAGTTCTATTATCTCGCCTGCACCAAAGTATCCTCGACGGGTGTCGATCCCTGCATCCTATGTTGACAAATCGTCCAGTTTTCCTGCAGTGTCAGCAATCCATAGGACTGACGTTAGATGACTCTTTTTTGCAGCTGGTCCATAATTGAGTAATGTTTTGAGGTACGCTCTGTATGCGTAAGCATTGTTTGGTGGGGATACGAGTTTTTGGTTGAAGCATACGTCCACCTGGTGAAGTAGATTGTTTACTTGTGTTACTTTGTCTAGTTGATTGGTATTTGTTGCCGTTTTTTGGGGTGCTTCTAACTTGACTTTTACACTGAGCATCGTGTGTGCAAGATCAATGTATTCTTCCCCGTGACCAGGGATAACGAATTCTATCGGAGAATCGTCTGTTAAGGAGAAAACGGGTTTGTAGTGGACCCATTGTGAGTTCTCTATAGAAGTTTGAGTTGGTGGAAGTGAAAAAAGATTTAATTCAGTTTTCAAACATTTACTGGAATGTGAGTGTAAATATGACATTACTTATTTCCAAAAATGTCTATAATCTGATTTTTTCTACCAGCACCACGCTTCTGCTTTTTTACAGTCTTTCTCGTTCTCGTCTTCCTTGTTTTCCTTTTCTTTTTAGTATTATTTTTTACTTTACTGTGACCAAGTCTCTTGATCCCCTTTCTTATATTTTTCTTGCGTTTTACACCTGCGATTCGAAATCTACAAGGCTTTGTATTCAACTGTCCAGTTAAATTCCGTACCGCTATTTTATAACCAGATCGACTCATAAGCTTTTCAATTTTGTTAACTGCTTTTCTCTTAAGGTTCTCTTCAGACTGCTTAAAACAGTTTTTGAGTGCTTGTTTTAGAGGAATTTTGTTGTCTACATCACTCAAAACATTCACTCCTGCTTGCAGAGCCTCTTTACCGAGTGTGCGTGCACCACGTGTAAGTATTGGTAAAACTCGACGAAAAAAACTTGAGCCGTATAATGTTCTACGTAATGACTCATTCTCTGTTCATTTCTTTCTATACTTTTTCTACTTTTATCTCCACTCACACATGTACACGCGAGCCTCAAAATACAGGTCTTATATTTTTCTAATCAATTCGTTTGAAATGAAGCGTACAGAGTATCAAACTCGTACGGTATAGAGCTGTCTAATGTGACGTCACAGGCCATGAGGTAGGGGTAAACTGTCAGAAAGGTTAGGCTCCGCTACCAAAAATCTATGTAAAAGCATTGTGAAATTATTAACAAAATTTTTCACCAGCGTAAAAGTAAGTCATAAATTTATTAATGATTATGTTTCTTATGTGCAAAATTCATTTCTGCTTATTTTGAGTACCCAGTTGTAGCTTGACATACTTTAAATTTTTTAATATAAAATAAAATGTCTTAAATTTGTAGATTATGTTGGCTGCTTAATTTTTTAATATAAACCCAAAAACAGGAAAAATCGATGCTATAATAGATAAATGGTTAAGTCTTAACTATTTCACTGTTATAGCATCGATTTTTGCTGTTTTTGGGTTTATATTAAAAAATAAGCAGCCAACATAACCTACAAATTTAAGACATTTTATTTTATATTAAAAAATTTAAAGTATGTCAAACTACAACTGGGTACTCAAAATAAGCAGAAATGAATTTTGCACATAAGAAATATACCTAATCATTAATAAATTTACGACTTACTTTTACGCTGAAAAATTTTCTTAATAATTTCACAATGCTTTTCCACACATTAGACAGCTCTGTTGGAAGTCCGAGATGATCCCTTATATCTATTTCTACAGTACAAAATTCAGTATGTAAAAGAGGTATGTAATTAGGTGAGGCAAACTGTTCAGAATGAACCTACATTAATTCGTCATATTTTTTAGTCGATTTCAACTTATATCCGAGACTTTCTTATTTCTTTCTAATTTCTACCTATTCTAAATTTATCCATATTATTTCTTCCGTATGACTCTCAATTATTACTCTATTGTATTCCGAGTAGTCGCTTGTGTGAGTATACGTATTGTAACCGAAGTTTTCATTCGTCTTTGTACCAGTGAACACGAAGGAACGAATATAACGTTCGTAATTTAAACTACTTGTATCTTCTTAAATACATAGATTTTATTTAAACTTAATTTCTTAGACTCATGATTTATCTTTATCTTACGCTTGCGAACACAAACTGAGTAACTTGTGTAGTTGCAAACACGTAATTTCGTGTTTCAACTGGTATTATTTGCAAAAGAGGTGTTTTTACATCACCAGTGATGTGAGATTCACATATATCGCAATAAATAAACATTTTTTCCGGTAGACCTCGAGCCAGGCTAGGCGGATGATTGTCAAAATGGGTGTCAGTAGATATTAATTCCTGTGGAGCGAAACCGAGAATACGAGATACTTTTTCACTAATTACAAAAAAGTGACGACCAGCTATTTGACAACTTTCAGAACAAATTTTTTCTATTTTAACACAGCAATCTTCTTCTTCTCTAAAAACTAGTTTTACATGTTCACGCTCTATCGTGGTATTATTTATGTCTTTTACAAGATCGTTTATCTTTGTGTAAACACCGCGTCGAAAGAAAGAGATCAAGCGTTCTCACCAAGCACCATCTAACACGTTGCTTTGATAATTTGTTAATTCTTTCTAATTTCGTTATCATTAATTTCGTCAAGTTCAGTATCGGTTTTTATCACATGAGGTAGAGAAAACTTATAAAGTAAGTTTTTTCCCTTTATTTTCGACTCTTTATTCGCAGTCTGCAGCTGCTCATTGTTGTCAGTATTTTTTACTACTTCTACGATTACTACATCTTTGTTTGTTTTACTCACATTTGATAAAAGCGCAACACGGTTTTCCACTGAATTTGATGAATCGTGTCTTATAATATGTAAAAATGTTCGGGGAAATTTAATTTCTACGAGTCCTACCACCCATCGACCATGCTGTCGAATCTCGTGGGGGAGTTGAGTTGTAAAACGGGTGATAGTGTTATGTGGATAATACTTCATAGTATACTATTACTCGGTAAAATTATGTGAAATTGATCTTCATTCATTTTAAGACTTTTAAATCTGATGCAGGAATCCAAGAGTTAAATTTATCCGGATAACCAGCCCACTTGACAAAATATTGTTTTTTGGATCCTTTACCTTTTATTTGAATCACTCGTTCAATTATAAACTCCTTATCCTTATCGTCACTATCTTCCTTTTTTACTTCTGACAATTCACGCTCATAGAATAGTCCGTCAATAGTTTCATCCGCAAGATCTTTCAATTCGTAGACACAAGTCGACTGTTGGCGTGAGTTAATTACACGTTTAATAACAAAAAGTTCTTCAGTCCAACCAACTTCATAACCTTTCTCAAAGGCACTTCTCTCTCTACTGATACGTACAAAATCACCCTCCTTATATTTAGGCTTTTTACCCTTCAACAACTTTCTACCATATTTTCGCTGGATATTTGAAACTACAATCGTGAATTATCGTAAGCGTGAACAATGTTTTGTAAAACATTAATATAACGACGAGTAATATGATGTGTGAAATAACGCCACATACGTTCTTTAAGAGTGCGATTAAATCGCTCGACTATTGCTGCTTTAACATTTGGATCACGTGTAGTGCAAAATATTATTTTACATTCAGATAAAAACTTTTGGAAAATTTGTCCAAGAAACTCTTTTCCTTTATCAGTCTGCAAACACATTGGAAATCGTTTTTCCTTTCCTTTGAGAATACGTTCAAAAGCATTTTTTACTTCCAACGTGGTTTTATCTCGAAGTGGCTCGACCCATGCGTATTTACTATTTATTGACAGTGTCAATCACCACGAGTAGGTATGAAAAATCACTATTGTAACTTTTTAAACTTTTCAAATCTATCAAATCACTTTCTCAAAGTTGATCTATGTTATTTAAATTATAATGTCTTCGCTTTAATTTCCTGATAACTTGTGAAAATCGTGCATTTTCCGGATATATTTGTCGTGATAGGTGTTGAAATTATGCTCGATCACGAGGAGTTTTGAAAACGACAATATTATTAGCAATATAATATCTCTTTGACCGTATCCCTGGTGAAATAAATTTTGATTGCTATTCTGAATAATAGAACAAAATGCATTCAAAGTTAACATCACACATACTCTTGACATGTTGAAGACATTTTTTTACAAAGAAAGTTTTTCCACAGCCGGTTGGTCCGCAGATCATAAAGGTAAATGGATGCTACCAACGTGTGTCCATTATGCATACTAAACAAAATCAATTTTACCCACGTATTTTATAGATTCTAAACCTTATAATTAAAAAAAAAAAAAAAAACTGTAAGTAAAAACTCAGGTTTATATTTCTTTTTCTCTTATTTTTTTTTTTTTTATAAAATTTATGCCGTGATAGAAAGAAAAGTCCGCGGGCGGAACCAATTAGCTTTTTATGTTCCGCAACCAGGCACGCGCCAGGTATATTTGCTTATCGTACATGGACCGGCGCACATATAAGCTTATGAAAGCGCCGCGGCCGCTGCGTGCCTTCAACGTTAGTTGATTTGGAGGCACCACCGCGTTGAAGCCCCGCGCGCCTTCTCCTCTTCATCCAACACATTTTTACCATTTTCAGTTTTATTTCCTTTTACCTGTTTTCCCCATTTCCGATATTTCCATCTGTAACTTGTGAATATGGCGAGAAGAAAAATGTTACCAACTAGCTATTATGTCTGAACAGTGATTGTAGATGCTACACCTGCTTGTCTTATTTGCGTGAGAACAAATGAGAGAGGGAGAAAGAAACCTAGAGAAACAAATGTTGAGATGTATGAATGCAGCATTGAGAAAAACACCTAGAAAACGAGAAATAAAATGTGAAAACGGAAGAATAATGTAAATAAATAAATAAATATCATAAAGGCAAAACTATATCATTGTACATTAAAAAAATTTAATTTATTCAGTAGAAAGTTATGTATGTGTGAAATCAAGTTAAACAAATAAAATGTGTGACATATAAGATGAGTGTTTACAATAAAGGTAAATTGTCTAAATCGTGTACAAGATTTACATTATCGATGGTCATTTTCATAAAAGATTACATTGTTTTTTTTTTATACAATTCATCACACAAATACACACACACACACACATTGTTATTTTGATACACAAGAAATCATACTTATGTATTAAACAATATGAGGACAAAAGTAACAAAAATATTTCTTCAATGTTACACTTTGTTTTTTTGATTTCTTACCAACACTGTCCTCCTTCACCTCACTTGCAATGAAACTTTGAAGCACCACAGTTAATTCGAGAAAAACTATACCAAGATATAGTTCAACAAAACATACCGGTAGTTTATTTTTCACTTGTTCCTTGAGGAAGTCATACTTTGCCTTGACAAGATGTTTGACAAATTCCTCGGATGGATTTTTCATATTCTCTGACTTGAAATAATTACAGAGTTCCTCCAAAAGTATGTTCTTACAGTGCTCGACATTCTTCACTATTCTCTCCAAACGTCTAACCCGCTCCTCGACGCAAACCACCACGTAGATAAGCCCTTCAAATGTAGGCATTTACATCACAACGTCTGGTGAATATTTGGTTTTTTTTACCTTTTGACTCACCAGTTACGCCTCTACAATCCTCATCCTCGCTGATTTTATCAATCAGTACAGCTTTGGCCGAGTATGATGTAGTAAACACAAGGTGGTATCGTCCTAGAACAATCGGTGAAGCTCCAGTGCAACCTTCTTCAAAGAAAGACGTTATTACGTCAAATTTATTCACTAGCTGTGTCCATTCTGACAAGTTCAAGGACAAGCCACTTGAACAATTTCCCACCAATCCTATCATTGGTACAAAGCAGCCATCAGGTTGGATTTCCAGACCAACAAAAATTTTTTTAGATGCAGAATTGTTTAATTCGTAAACTGTTGACAAGATAAGATTATGCGGGCGCGGATTTTTCACTTCTTTCACAATTTTACATTCGGGAGATTTTTCCTCAGCAGGTAGTTTCCGTTTTTGCACAACATTTTGTTGTTGTTGTAGTTGTAAAATGTTTTGCACAGAGGGTTCAACAGACTCTTGATCCTCTCCATGACTCTTCATCACGACCACCTGATTTTGAGACTCAGACATTGTAGTGTTCTTTAGAAACCGGATTCTGAATGAAAATGCTGCATATGTGACGTTTTTTCGAGTTTTTATAGATAAACTCCCACTCTTAACCTCAAAGATAAGTAGAGCGGTGGAAGGGCTTGGGACCCCCTTACGTGACACACACACACGCCCGCGCGCGTTTATTTTATATGAAAAATTTTCATGTAAGTATGGAAATATATGTATATATATATATTTTTTTTTAACATATGTTTGTATATATCACGTAAATGTATAGATAAGATATTTGACTAATTTTGATGTTAGTTTTTAGTTTATACTCTATTTCTACTTTTTACAATCATTGTTTATTTAAAAAGACATATTAACATTAATTTTTTTCAATTTTCACCACACGCGGGACTCGAGCAGTGTTTATCAACTTCTAGATGATGAAAATTCCTACAACGTTCTAGCACTGAAGTAAAAATCTAGCATCCTTGTTTTCTTATAGTTCCTTCTAACCTGAGCGTCTCTTTTACACCTGTATACAGGAAATAAGCATGAGAGGAAGTGAGAAAATACATAGGACCACTCGGGAAACCATAAGGTTATAAATGTAATGTTCTTATCTCAAAAGTTTTCAGTTCTTTCAAAACCTTCATAATGGATGCATTGGACGTTATTGTTGAGCTTCTTTCCGGAGTGTTTGAAAACCGCGATTTACCCGAAGTGACTGTGGAAAACGTGAATTGGTATTTGCGAATACTAGCGAGTTTTTTGGGGGGGTTGCTATTTTAAAATCAATCCCCATAAGTGACAGTGTATGGATCGAGGATGTGGAGAAAACTTTAGAGTTTTTAACCAGCCTTGAGACAAACTATTACGGACCGCAAAATGATATATGGGAGAGTGAAATGGCCAACATGGTGTTGGATGAGGTGCCTTGGGATGTGTTAAAAACCGCCCTCATCTCCCTTCAGACGATATCCTATATTGTGCTGGAGGATGTGATTCAAAATATCCTCAAAATTGAGGATTATACGGATCTTGTGAGATCACAAGTGATAGGCTTTTGGGGTATGGAAAAGCTTTGGGCAATGGCAAGGGCTTGCCATCGTGAAGTGGAAAATTTGGACACAGTGATTAAGGATGTGGGGTTAACTGTGGCAGATCCACTAGCAGATAAGTGGAACCAGGTTCTGTGTGAAATCGATACATGTAAGTAGAGTTAAATTTATTGTTTGTTGTGTGTACTGCTGTACGTTCTTTTTGCCTTCTATTTTCGGCTTTTTGTGACTTGTAAAAACAGCTATGTATCTTTTTAGTTTGTACGGCAGTGTAGTGTGATTCAAAAAAGTTGAGAGAGTTGTGAAATTTTAACCTTTCTACTTCTGTAATCATTACCCGTTAATTAATAAATAAATTGTTTTGCTGATTACGTTAAATTATGGTATTAAAATTATAATAGATAACCAGGAGCCAAACCAGGTGGATTCAAAGGAGGATGAGAGAGAGGTTTTGTTTCCCGTAATACAACGGAGGAATAAAAATCTTTCCCAACTCCCCCTAATTATCTTCGAGGCAGGACCCAGTGGTGTTAATCTACAAAATGAAAATCAAGGTAAACCATAATTTTTTAAAAAATTATTTTGTGTTCCAATATCTTAAATTATACTTATTTTATTTATTTATTTATTTATTTATTTATTTATTATAGACAACAGCATCCATACAACAACAACAACAGATTTGACAGCAGACATACCCCTTGCACAAAGGGTGATCGATGAGGAGATGCTTGATGAGGAGATGCTTGAGGACTCTGATGGCGTGCTGCAAACAGGTCAGGGTAGTAATATTATTACTGAAAATCAACCCCAAATTGATACTAAGATAATTATTTTAGACGATTGGTTATATTCGAAGCCATGGTTTTAATTTAATTCCCGGGAATTAACATTTAAAATAAAAATTCCCGATGAAAGCGAATGTCCCCTCGAAAGCACGTTCAAAGAGCTGCATACAGTTTTGGTTAGTACATACCCACCAACCGATAAAATCGATATAAAACTGTATATCACCAAGAATTCAATTTGTACTATAAAAAATGCCGCGGATAATTTGTGCCTGCCGCGGCCCATTGTTGTGGGGCGTGTACACGCGCAGCGAAAAGAATCTACGAATCATGCCGTTTAAAAAAAAAATGGGACAAGATTCGGAAGAAATCCTCCAAACACCAGACGGATGAAGCGGTTAACTTGGTTAAACAGGCTAAAGTTTTAATCCCTAGGAAAGGTTGCTGTGGAACCTTCCCTAGGGAAGAGACAATCGCGTTTCAACGTTTTTTTTAAATTTAAATATAGCGATTGTAGTTTTTGAGGTTGGTTCGTTTGGTAGGGGGGATGAACCAGCCTTTTTTAATGGTAGAACAATGATTCACGAGAACGGGGGTATCATGGAAACAATTATTCATATATTATATTATAGGGAAAGGGGGCATTATGACCTAATTTTAAATTTAACAGACGCGGCTTGCAATCGATTATTTTGTTTAGAATGTAACAAAACTTACAGGTATCAAAGCGACCACAAGTGTTCAAACAAGTGTCTTGCTTGTCACAAATCACCATCTTGTTCATTAAATAATGAACAAAAAAAAATGTAACGAATGTTTACTCACATTTTACAAAAACATTTTTTTGAACATCATCTGCAGAAAGGCTCATATTGCAAATCTAAAAGTGTTTGCAATGTAGAGAAAATTTGTGCGGATTGTTCAAAACTAGTCAATTCACTCAAAGTTGAGGACCACAAATGTGGTTTTTCATTTTGTAAAATTTGTAAAGATGTGCGTGAATATTATCATCGGTGCTGTATACGACCTATAAAAGCAGAAACTGATAATGGTGGTGATGGTGGTGCTGTAATATTTATCTTTTATGATCTTCAGACTCAACAAGATACAAGTAGTAAAAATCTACATGTCCCTAATTCGTGCGTAGCACAACAACTTTGTACATTTTGTCTCGAGTAAGATGACAGTACAAAGCCTTGTGTGTATTGTGGTCTTATTCGAGAATACATTTTTAAAGAAGAAAAATGTATTTCAGATTTTATCGACTTTACCCGTAGAAAAATTAAAAATTTTAGGCGAATAATCTGCATTACACACAATGCTAAAAGCTTTGATTTGCAATTCATTCTGAAACGCTTAGTTGAGCAGAATAAAACCCCACAACAAGAGCCTAGAGTTTTATTAAACGGCTCAAAGATTCTGTCAATGACTGTTCATTGACACGGTTCATTGACACTTTAAACTACACGCAGATGCCACTGAGTGCTTTACCTTCAGTTTCTGGACTTACGGGAATCTATGAAAAAAGGGGGTATTTCCCCATTTATTCAACATTCCTGAAAACCAAAACTATGTTGCTTCATTACCAGCTTTAAAATATTATTCCCCAGATTCAATGTCTGTGTCTGCACGAGATAAGTTCTTAAAATGGTATGAGGAAAAAAACTCAGATCCCAACTATGTCTTTGATTTCGAAAAAGTATTGGTTGGGTATTGCAAAAACGATGTCGATATCCTACGCCGCGCTCGTTTTGTCTTCCGCAAAAAATGTTTAGAAGCTGGAGATGTTTGCCCGTTTACCGAAAGCGTGACGAGACTCTCAAAGCACGTTATAAGAGAACGGTTACCTAGTCAAAAAAAAAAGCGCCAAGTCGGGTATTTAGTTACAGAAATGTGGGAGTGCACCTTCACCAAAATTAAAAAAAAGAGATATTGGGTTATCAAACTTAATTAAAAATCATTCAGTTCTTACGAACGAACCGTTAAATCCGCGTCAGGCTTTCTTTGATGGTTGTGCGGGTATCACATGCTGTTACTATAAACTAAAAGACGGTGAAAAATTTAACTATTTTGATTTACGGTCTTTGTATGTACCCTAAAGTATTAAAATGTGGTAAATACCCTGTAGGTCATCCAACTGTATATGTTGGGGATGAATGCATGGTGTTAATAGGTTTCAATAATCTTGACATCTCAAAAGTTGAGGAGTTGATTAAATGTAACTGTCCACACACTGAAGAAAGCGAGCGCGCACTTGATGGTATATGGGCTTCGGATGAATTAAAAAAAGCTGTTTCATTGGGTATAAGATCTTAAATATTTCGGAGATTTGGCATTATGAAACAAACCAATATGGTCATAGTTCTGTTGAGGACGGACTCTTTACACCGTATATAAATACTTTTTATAAAACTAAGCAGAAATCGGAGGGGTGGCCTCTAGAATACATTGACGATGCTTCTGAAGAAAAATATGATATAGGGCGGATATCAAGGGAAAAAAAAGGTATTGATCTAGATCCGGAAAACAAAATAAAATCCAGGGTTACGCTCGGTGGCTAAATTATGTCTAAATTCCTTTTGGGGAAAATTTGGATAGCGTGTAAATTTACTTCAAACCGAGATTGTTAAAGCACGCTAAATTTGTTAAAAATTGTGTGCAATCCCGAGATTGAGGTAAATAATGAACTCCCTGTGAATTTTAAGTTGCAAGGACGTTTGATTTTGTATGAATATCTTTCTCAACTTGGTAACCGTGTCTTATATTATTATTATGACACAGATTGTGTCAGTTTTGTTAATCGTAATAATCCAGATGATTATATCCCACCAATCGGTAAATTTTTAGGTGATATGGCCGATGAACTTGTAGTTTACGGGCATGGGAGTTATATCAGGGAATTTGTTTCTGGTGGACCCAAATTTTATGGGTACATCGTAACTTCACTTGATGGTAGTGAACATCAGGTGTGTAAAGTTAAGGGTATTACCCTGAATTATAAAAATTCGCGCCTCGTAACTTTAAATCCATCCGAAAACTCGTCACTTAACGAGAGGGGCTTATCATGTTGAATTATCGAGCCATTCGAAGGACCCCACTTCACGATGTTGTTACCATTTCTGAAAGCAAAATCTGTAGAGTTGTCAATTTAAAAAGAAAGCAGATAAGTAAAGAACATGCGGGTGAGTTTCCTTATTTAATTCTACCCTGGTTTGAGCTACATTTTTCTGAAAGAAAAAAAGAATTTAAATAGACCTTTACAATATATATGAATTACTCTAATTATAATTTTCTTAATTTATTTATATGTATAATTTTATGTTACAGAAGACGAGAACGAATTACCTAGTAATTCCAGTATCCCTTGAGGCCAACGCTTCTATAGAAGGCTGAGGGATACCATTACTTCGCGTTTCAACTTCCTAGCGTGTAGTTCGCCCCTGTGTAACGCTTGTGAATTTTATAATATAAGTTTCTATAATTTTAATGAAGATTTTAGTTTTAATGAGATTTGTGTAGTAAATATATGTAGAATTACTATAGAAAGTGTTATTTAGGTTAGAAAATTCAAGGACAGGTAGAAATACGCATCTATCAAGCACGTATTGTATAAATGTTAACAACTACGAGTTCATAGAGACATGACTGAGAAACACTGAGCTGCACGAAGTCTCAAACCATTGTCATCATTTCTATGTGCTGTCATTAAAACTTGTTTACAATCTAATGAATCATTAAAATCGCAGCTTATGTTTTTTACTGCAATTCAAATCATTCCCGCCAAACTATCGCCAAGTGATGTCAGCACAGCACAGACTTCATAGAAATGACGACAATGGCTTGAGGCTTCAAGCAGCTTAGTTTTTTTTAGTTATGTCTCTATGAACTCGTAGCTGTTATGACGAGTGAACACTCGTCACATAACTGCGACGTCACAAGGTAAGAGACCCCCGGCACCCGCGCTCTCCCACCCATCGACCGACCGGCTGCGAGTACGTAACGTAAAAGCACTCGTAGTCGCGCGTTTCAGACAGTTCGCTGAGAGCTGGAAACCGACTTAGGTCGAGGTGCAGTGCTCAGCGATACTGGCTCTGATTATCGGCCGAGATTATCCTCTGGGAGTCATCCTGTCTCATGGCACCTTCTACGAGGACAAAAGTGAGATTCACCCGATCCACGACCAAATGGCGCAACTATGGCCGTGTATCGTGTAAAAGGATTTATTGGATATACACACCAATCAATCCAGGATCAACCTGGACTTCTCGTAGACACGAAAAATCAACCTCGGGGACTGAGGGAGACCCGCTCGATCCACGACCAAATGGAACAACTATGGCCGTGTATCGAGTGAAGGGATTCGTTGGCTTCACAAATCAACCAAGCCCGGATCGGCCGGAACTCCCCGTGGTCGCTCCGAAAAACCGCTCAGAACAACGAAGTATCAGGACTCAGATCTCGTATGATGATCCGCCCGAACATAACCTCCCGTACCGCTTACCTTAAAGGGAGAAAGATGGACTCAGGAAGGGGACGTCCGCCTCGCCTCGTCGACGATCTCCACGCCGATCTGTCAAACGCTTACCACTCATACTTTGCAGGGACCTCGGTAGTTCGCAACATCCGGCAACGCTCACTCTCGTAATCAGTTAAGCTCTCTTTTTATTCTCCTAACACATTTAGAGTTATGCACACCTCACACGTACACACAATCAATTTGTAACCGCGAAACACATTACATCCCCATTTACTCTTGTCTTAAGATTCGCTCACACACACAGCTACGCACGCACGCTATAAACAAACAAACACCGTCACACTCTCAATAGTAATAGTTTAGATCTGTAACCTTATAGGAGAATAAAATCTATTTATATATTTTTCTTAACATTCCGCGTTCTTAATTTATTCCTAATCTTTTGACCCTGGCTGACAAGCGTTCGCAGGGATAAATTAAATGAGAGGTGGAAAACCACTTTGTTACACTGTCAATATTTATAAAATGTTCTCCATTTTTGGTGTCAACTTATCTCGCACTTTCTTAGGACTATACATGATTTCCTCAAAAAAGTGGTGAGTTCGCGAAAAATTTTTAGCTCTTCTTCCCTCTGTGTGTTACCAAAAAAAGTGAAATTTTTCCTTTTTTGCCTTCAAAAACGCAAGCAAATTTATGTATGAAAAGTTGACAGAATTAGAGTTTTTCGACACTGATGGCTTTGAAATTCCATCAGCCTTAAGAAAACAAAAATTTGTTGTATTACTTTCAAACCTCTTCTTTTATGTACTAAAAGATTGATAATAATAAATGAATTTTGCTATGAGAAAAATATGTTTGACAAAAGTAATTAAAAATGGCAGACTGCCCCCTTAATTAATTGCACCTACATTGAGTACGAATTTCTAATACCTATTTTCAGACGACTCACAAAGACCTGGAAAAGCTGTTCTCTAAATATGGAAAGGTGGATGGTTGCTTCTTGAAGAGAAACATTGGAAGAAGTAATTACGCCTTTGTAACATTCAATAATGTTATGGATGCCTTAAGGTAAAGTGGAATGAATACACGTTTAAAAACTATTCTTACTCATAAAGGTCTTAGGAAGTTTATTTGTAATCTCTAAAAGTAATAGTATATTGTATATCAAGGGCGTAAAGGAGGTTATTATAGCGAATATTTTTTGTCCGACTCCCTCTGAAAATGCGACTTCGAGATTGGATTCTTTAAAAATGAGTTTTGGAGTAAGAAGAATTTGACATATTGACTATATTATGAACAGTATGAAGATGGGTATAGATAAATTATGCAGTTACATAGCAGTTCGTCGTTGTGAGCAGAGATGGCACCTCTGAAAGAAACTTTACGTCCGTTTATCGCCACCGGACTAAAATTGGTAACTTCATGCTGGCTAAGCAGACACCAGAAGGAGCGTTTTAAGGGGGGGGGGGTCAGACAAAAAATAATTTTGTTACGAACCAATACGCCTCTGAAAAATAATTTTATTTAATTTTTCTGAAAAGCTGAAAAACCCTGGTAGTGTGGAAAATTCGGATTGTGTATAAGTGTGGGTGTGTGCGTGAGAGTGGGTCATTTTTTGGTTAAAGGATCAAAATAGTATATGGTATTACACTACAAGGACAGGAAGTTTGAAATTCCTGCAATGCGCGCCATGTCGCGCAGTTCAGGGCTTTCAACCTCCTACCCGTTTGGTGTATACTATTTTTCTTTATAGCCTCTTTCGGATACGGAATACTCACAAAGCTTTGGAATTTTTTTCTGTTTTTCTTACTTTTCTGGGTTGTAAATGTTGCGATGCATGTTATATATATATATATATATATATATATAATAAATATATAATAATTTTAATGAAATAGAAAGAAGGAATATATTTTATATAAAATTTATTTAACCGCACATTCGATAACATTTTTCGTTTCGCCTCCTATGATGTGGTATTTATAAACAGTTCTTAAACTACTGCCAACATGTAACATGTAATAAACGTGTAATCAATGTTTTTTTTTTTAAATCCAACGGGCAACAAAATATCAAGCTAACACGAACTGTCGAATATTATATAATACTACTGTCAGAAATTGTTAGTACGTCTGTGTTTTAGCAGTTGCTTAAAGTTCTCTAATTCTTATAATTCTTAATTGAAAATTTTTTCTCCAAAACAGTATGAAAGCTAATAAAATTCTGCGTCTAATACGCTAAAGGGAAATTTAAAAACTGTATTTAAAAAAAAAGATATTTTCAAAAAACCTCAAATTTCAATAGTTTTAAAAATATTAATAACTTTGAAAATATTTATTATTTTAAAACCCCCTTGGTCTCATTTTACAGACAAATTTTCATAGTTTTGGTGTACACTACTCAGATATTTTTGAAATTAATTTCCAAGCTTCTGCCATAGGCTCAAACTTGTATAAAAAATCTTGTAAATTTTTTAATGAAGCTGGAAAATAAATTTAGAAGCTAGGAAAATGAATTTAATAATATTGGAATAGCGTGAAATAGGTTTGTGCAAAAACAATTACGGTTTGTTTTATTGTGGAAGTTCGTCCTTACGCTCGAGCAAATGGTTAGTAAGGTTGAGATAATTATACCACTTGAAAATCCGAAACGTGCTTTATTGTAATTCCTGAACCTATTGCTAATAATTTCCTCTAAAACATAAGTACTGATTTCCACAGGAAAGTAAACCTCAATTATTTTTGCACCAATCTAATAATATAATAAAAACTTATTTTAAAATTTCAAAAATCTTCTTTAATTTATATATTTTAATTAAGATTTTAAAAAATTATTATTTTGAGATTATTTTGTGAATAACAGCTTTTTTATTTTTGATATCAGACTACTGTTATACATATTTCAGTAAAAATTTTTTAAATTAAGAAATATGCCATCTTTACTAATTAATTATTAGATACTCTTTAGAAATATGAAAATAATAGTGCAATTGAAGCACTTTAGCAACACAAAAAAATGGGGCTAAATAATACGACAAATTTTTTGATATCAACAATTCGAAAAAATTATAAATAAAATGATACAAAGTTTCCCTCATGGTAGCAGCACACTGTGCTTTATATGTATATGACAATCATTCCATAATATCACGCGTGATGACGAAATGCAAATCATATCGCCCGCAGACATGTGGTCATCACTACGTGCTGGTGAGATTGGTGCATTTTCACACGCAGATAGTGAGGATCAGAATATGCGGATAATGTGCGTCGCACAAATGCTATCTGGGAAACTTCCGGTGAAGAAATAACGGGGGGTAAGACAGATCATCACACATATATGCGTGTGTATATATATATATATATCAAAAAAAAATATGTAACTAAAGTATAAGAAATAGTTTAATCTATTAAGGTTGTTGACCTTTTATCTCTTAGAATGTAATTCTATAATAATAATAATTAGGAATTAACTACAGTGTATGTAATGCTTTAATAAATATAAATGTTAGTTATAACATAAGCACATAGTCGGGAGGGAGTGTTGGAATATTGAGAGCGCCTATGCACTTGTATGCATGTGTGAGATTCTGGGTCCTGCTTATTTTACTCCCACTCCACGACTGGCCTCTGCCGGCTTATGCGTACTCGAACTGGTTAGTCATGAAAAGTCAAACTAGTTAGTCATGCAAACTGCAAAGGCAAGCGTAACGAAAAGAGTGTCGTCTTAAACGAAATTAAAGATTCTATACTACAAAAACTGAGTATTCTTATTAATCAATCATCCTGCCCATACCTCCATCAATAAAATATGTAGTTTTCTATCCTTGACGGCCTTGACTGTCAGCAGCTGTTTGTGTAGGGATCTACTGTATCCCTAATTGATCATCGAGTTTCCCCCATCTCAAAGGTTGACTCTTCTGATCATCCCCACTCTCTCTGTTAATCACTGCCATGTTCTCGTCCACTTGGTGACGGTCCGTGGTAGAATAAATCATGGATGTATGAATTAAACGAGTTGGTTCACAAACCTGTGGGTCTGGCTCGGGGTAAGTAAAAGGGACATAAAGTAGACACGCCCACTTTAGGGAGGATATTCAGTGATTGGCCTGTTGGTTTGTGTTGGTTAAAGTGCGATGTCGTTTAAAAATAGTAGTAAAAAATATCAATATTATGCTTTGAAAATGAGCTTCGTTATTTTTTACGTGAAATAATAATTGTCTATTCTATTATTTGCAAAGATTCTACTTTCCTTTCATGGAAATAATATTCAGCACTCCCTTTCAAATAACGCGCGGCTCATGCGCGTTCCACAAGCCAATCCCGAGTTATCCTCCGTAACTTCATCCTTCCCGATGTACCAAGATTAGCCCCTCGCCTAAAATGGGACTTTATGCTCCATCCCGTTTAATTCATAGTTTCATACATCCATGAAATAAATACGTGTCTCTCAATAAAGACTTATCAGTGACTATTTGTGGAGTACACTCATTTATTTTTCGAAGTCAGACATTTTTTTTCTATGCAATATGACAACTCCGCTCAAAGAGCACACGCATATTTTCAGAGTGCGACATTTTTATGTGCAATACAGTTTCGAAGTCGAACATTCTTTTTGTGCAATCGTGAGGTGAAGTAAAAAATTTCGGACGGACGAATCCATTTTTCTTAAAGATATAGTAAACTGCCTCGTGTCTGCCAAGCCACGGATCAAACATCCGTTTTCGAAGCCATCGCACATTTCGCCAAGTCGCACCACAAAAAATCCTGGATTTCGAACCTGCCTAATTATTTTTCAACGCCACTTTTGAAGCCAACTCACGCTGAAAGAATTTTCGAGAGGACGCCAACGCCATTTTTTCAGCCACGCCACGCCAAGCCGGTATCAAACGAGGGACGCCTCGTCATGAAGGATGGTTCATGAATTTTTCATCGTTAAAATTGGAAATTTTCTCTTCGAAACAACAAATTCTATACAAGAAAAAATGTAAATTTTCAAATATGCGAATATTGTTTGGCTCATGTAAATTTTAATCTTGTGCTCCAAAAATTTTTGTCGCCACGTGGCACATAATATTTAACCTTTCTCTTCGCTAGCTCATAAGCATATATTTTAACTTTGCGTAATATTTTAAAAACATTTTCAATTTTTTTACGCTCATACATTTCTCAAAAATATTTTCAGCGCATTTTCTGTTCGAATCCGGTTTTTATTTTCTTTTTTGATCGCCGCATATCGGCCATTTAAAAAATTTTTAATTTGTGCAACGTCTTTTTCTTTCTCTTTTTGACCTTTGTCAAACAAGTTTCTCTGGCCGTCGAAAATTTCGACATTCTGATATCTCATCACCCTGCTACTTATATCCTATCTCGTTTTATTTTAGAAATAACTGGTTAGACGAAGATATATTCAAGCTTCACTTTATAGAACCCTTTTTATTTTCAATATCGTACTACTAAATTTTTGCTTTTACACATTGTGGTGTTGCAGTTTTCTGCAACACACAAATTCTAATTTAAATAATAAATTAGTAGCTCATGTTCTCATTGAGAGCCTAAATTCGGCACTCTTCCATTGTTTTACTTCATTTGTATTTATCTAATGTTTCATTTATGGCTTATTTTATCTTATTCTATTATTTTATCCTATCTTTTAATTTTATTAACAATTTAAAGTCTTTTGTTTAATTTTTCTAAAGAATTTTAGGTCTAATTTACTTTACTTCTTTTTGTTTTTCTATTTGTAAAACTCTCGAGTTTCGCGGTCCTGAGTGGACGTGACAGAGGATCCTGCCACATATATAGTTCGGTCCATCATCACCTCTATCTTCTCGCAATCTTCGTTATTACTACACTCCTTTGTAGATGCGTCAAGGATTCATCTTTATTTCTTTATCTCTATCGTCCTTTTAACGTACAAGACAGAGTTGTCAAATCTGTCAGTAATGGATTGGTGTTGGTTTTCCGGAATCTTAGGCGCATCCCTGGAAATGGTTAACCGAGGCGGTTACCAAAAATTCTACGTAAGAATAGGTAATCTCGCCAAAAATTTATTTCTGTCTCTTTCTGTTTTTAGAACAGATATATCGTGGCTAATAATGCCTTTTATCTCTTATCTTTATCTCTGGAGTATCAAGGGAAAAGGATTCCTCGTTCTCCACCTTGTCGCAAGAAGTGTCGCCGGTCCTGCATTATTTTTGACAGGATTCTTGCTTCTAACTCCCTCTCGTACTACGGAGTTCGGAATCTCTCTGTCTATCTACAGCAGCTGATAAGGAGTAATGAGGAAGAAGAAGAAAGGACATTAACGGACGAATCAGAAGCGGACCTCATCGGTTTTTCTTCTCTTGACCGGGAGAAGCTATGTGAACTAGTCTAATGCCTATCAGCCTTTCCCTTAATCATGTAATTTCCCCAATTCTTACGAGCTAAGCAGCGTGTGTGCGAATCTCTCTCTTTCGATTGTGAACTCGACGTGACAGTACAGAGCTCTTAATCGTCTAAAATTACATATCTCTCAATTTTGTCTTACGAATTATCTTGGAGTTTTGTCTTTCGCCTTCTGATCATAATTCTCTTTGAAGTCGTCTTTTTTAAGGTAGGAGTCGACTTTATTTAAATGACTTAGCCAAGTTTTATCTAATGTGTTGTATTTTATTTATCTTTTGCCGTTTACAGATTTTATCTGTGCTCCTTGGCTGAATCATCAAATACTCTGTGATATTATCGTTTTATTTATTTATTTATTGAATGGTTGTTTTCCTGGTTTTATAATCTCTTCTCCCAAAATATCGTAGCATTTATTTAAACTATGTTAAATGTGTAAATACCTCTCGTACTATTTTTGCTCCTTTATCTTTTGAATTTAGAATTTCTACCATACCATTTTTGCCCCTGTATCTTTTTGAATTTAGAATTTTTATCGTACCACTTTTGCCCCTTTATCTTTTTGAATTTAAACTTTCCTACCGTACCATTTATGTCCCTTTTTTCTTATTAAATTTTGAATTCCTCTCTTACCATTTATTATAACCTTTTATGGTTAATTTTGAAATCTCTCTCGTACCATTTATCATTTTCCCTTTTTTATTAAATTCTGAATTCCTCTCGTGCCATCTATTATGTATCATTTTTAATGTCTCTTTATCCTTTAAATTCTGAATTCCTCTCGTACCATTTATTGTGCCCCTTTTTCTGGTCAACTTTGAATTCCTCTCATACCATTTTTAATGACCTCTTGATGAATATGAAATTCCTACAGTGCTCTTACGAAAACCCCCTTTTTCTATCGATTTTGGAAACTATGTTCACTTGATTATATATATGTTATTTATTCTGTAAATTATGGATTATAAAATATGTTCAAATCTCCGTTTAGTTTGTTTGTTAAGGAACATCTGGAGAATACGATCTTATTGTTGTATTTAATTTTAGATTCTTATGTAACATTATTTAAATTTTGTTTTGTTGAGTTTACTGGAAATTGAAATAAATATTGTAAAGATCGTATTATTTTAAACATGAGCTTCGTGATTACAAAAATCCCGCCCCTCTACCGTTATTTGTCATTAAAACTGAGCTGATTAATTATTTAAAAACCCTAATTTTATCTTTTGCCGTTAGTCTCTTTTGGTTATCTTTTTGATTTTATTGAAATTTGCGAAGCTATTTCTTTGTCGTTTATCTTCATCTATTGGAATGCAGATTCCGTGTTTCTTTTATCTTTTTCCATATTTTTAGTTAAATCAATTTATCTTTGTCCCAAGAAAGAACTGGCTCCCAAAATCTAGTAGTTCGGTTATATATCTAAATTATGTCAAAATTCTTTTAAATTATCTAAAAATGTATCTTTAAACATTTCTCTAGTTATCTTTTTAATAATACCTTTTCTCTGATTATCTTTTAATGTTAGGATCCATTGTGCATCCAATTTATGAGACCATTAATTTTTATTATAATAAAATTAAAAATATGGGCGTCACAACATTTTGCCAATTTTTTCAAAAATCCAGGGAAACATCTCTTGGGAACAAAATTCTGCTTCTAATCCTTTTTCGCAGATTCTTTGGAGTACGCTCGACGTTGATGCTGTCATCGAGGAGGTCGACCATTCGCCAGTTGCTGTCATACGAAAGACTTCATCACACAACCATGCTTTCTCGTAAGGTCTCTCTCTTCACGACTACTATGTCGAACATTTTGATTCCTTTTCCGAAGCATTTTTTTACAACAAATTTATCTCGTTTCCCATCTCTATCGGGCAAAATTTCAATTTTCTCGGAAGCGCATTTTTCTGCAATGTCGAGGCCACAGCGCGATCATTCTCTAAATTTATACAGATCGTGATTCATTTCGTCGGTTTATAGCAAACCAACATTGTTTTCAGTATAAATGCTCAAACAAAGTTCAATTTCAATTAAAAATTCAATTTCTTACTAAACGTTAACAATTCTCACGCGGAATAGCATTTTAGCACAATTTACCACAACGCTATGCGAATCTTTCTATTCTGGAATTTGATCGAAAAGCTTACATTTACAGCTATTTTGCATATCACAACCTCCCAGTTATCGGAGTATTTACATTTCACAACGGAAATTTCTTTCAATGTCTATTCTCGTGTCAAAATTGAAAACATAATTTTTTGTGAACAATTAATCTGAACTAACAATTTCAATTAGTCTCGTTTTTTCTTGAACATAGTTTCAAATATAATTCGTCAAAAATACCTTTTTTTCTTTTGCAAACAACTTTGCAACTGCACTTTATGTAAACAACAACAATTCGCATAATTTAATATTCTCCCCAATCTTAATCAACTTCAAATTTCAACAACAATTTTCTTATAATATAATATTTTCGAAACTTAGCAAACAAACAACATCAATTTCCTCAACTTTCTCAAATTTTTTTGCTTGTGAACAATATGCTACATACCGTGCTTTTCACAGCGACAATAAAATTATTTATAAGTAAAACGCGACACACAAACGCACTTCAAAATTCTCATACAATTTTTGCACTAAGCCGCGAAATGTATCGCGCATCGCAAACACGACAACTCACAGGATTGTTTTATGAGGACTTTTATGAGAAGTCCCTTGAGCGACCGCACATTGGTTCGCATCAATCTACGAACACGCGTTTTAAATATCGCATTATGTGACGACGATTTTTCCAAAGTTTCGACTCTAAACTCCGCTCATGACGGCGTCGAGCGCATTTCGACGAAGAAATCGATGTAATTCTTGCTTCGACCTTGAAGCCGTCGATTCAAATCTTTTCATATAAGAAAAAAAAAAGAGAAGCGATTCACCACCTTTATCTTGTGCACAGCAGTTGTTTATTCTACAACCAACTTTGTAAAACTCGTTTTTAAGCCTCGTTCTCGATTTTATATCTTTTTACTCAAACAAGCGTCACAGAGATCACGCACGTCTGTAATATACTCGATTCAAATCATCTCTACGTATTTCTCAAATGTATAGCGAAACATAAACTTGTACATATTGTTATGATGATTCTATGCTTAGACTATCTGTATAAGATGTGTGAGTGTCTTCGTGTAAATAGCATTTTTCGATTTAGTCTAACTAGATTCATTAATTCAAATCAATCAAGACAAATGTTATCAAAAATTTTTCTCAAGTCATTTTTGTAAAAAACTTCAACCTGAAATTTTTTCCTCTCCGGGGGGTCTATTATACGGATCTACTGTATCCGTAATTGATCATCGAGTTTCCCATCTCATTCTTATGTACAGTAAGGTGCATGTATGCCTTCCCCAGCCCTATCCAACTCGCTGATTTTTGCATTTGGAACTTCCGTAAATATATGACCCCCACTTGGTAGTACCTGGTAATCCCGACTGATGGCGCAGTTGCGCTTCAGCCCGATTTTAACATTGTGTCTTATGGGATAATCTTACAAATAATTTAAAAAATTATACTTATGATTG
>JAUEJJ010000047.1:311403-324509 GCA_032164275.1 Synergus coniferae
AGTTAAAAACATTGAAAAGTGTTTATAATAAAAAATTGTCCTGAATTCCAATGCAAAGAGATTTAAAAAAATAATAAAAAATCACGTCTTTCAATTCAAGGAAAAAGGTAAATAGCGAAAGAATCATTGAAAGTAGAATTATTACATTTATATAATATTATAAAATTTTCATTTCAAATTTAAGCGTTCTTAATATTATTTACAATTTAGGGTATCAGAGCCGTGTAATTATGAATTCATATCTGAAATTACTTGAACCTTCAAAATAAATGATAAAACTCAGTTCTAAATTTTTAATTCACTCAATGTTTTATGAACAAAATAAATTCAAAAATAAATGTAAAAACTTTATACTTACTGTAAAATTTGAAATAATGCATTGGAATTGTTTGCTGCTGTGCTGTCAATGTCATGAATGCTCAAATTATCTGCTAATTCTTCTACATAAATGGATGTTTTCTCTGCAGAAAATGAACGGGAAGGTTGACTTTTTTTATGAGAATCGTGTGCAATGTAAGTTGGCACAGAATGTTGTCTGAAATTCAATAAATAAAATACGAATTTAAATAGCTGTCTACATAAATATTATATGTACACAATTTTTTTGTAATAGACGTAATTTTAACAATAATTACTTACAAGTTGTCTGTAGGTGAACGATTACTGGAGGAAGAATCTGCTGATTTTTCGTTAGTTTTCATAAATGCAGGACTAAGAGTATCAATTTCAATCGATTGATTATTCTTTTTATCGTTAATGAGATCATGTCTTATTTGAAAAATATCACTATTCTTTTTGGCAGGAATGCGGTCATCAGTCGTTTTCAAATTGAAAGTAGTACCTTCCGTGCTTTTCTTCAATCCCTCTAGAATCTTTTTCAAATGCTCCTTCTCTTGCTTTATGGATTTTGCAGTTCTTGCTTGTTTAGTTGGACGACTCTCATCTTCAGAGGTCGTGCATAAGTTCTTCGGTCTTTTGCTTACTCTGCCACTGCTTATAAGTGTCATCTTATTTTTCTTTAAGTGATGATCTTCTCCTATTTCATGTTCCATGATGCTACTGCAATATAGTGAGAAGAATTTTTTAAAAATTCGTCTTCTTTTAATATATTTAATATAATTTCACTTTTAGAAATCGTGGTGAGCAAATATAGAACATTACATTTAAAAACAAAAAAATTGAAGGCCTTGTGACATTAGAGGATGTGAGGTCAAAGATTAAATTTTAAATAAATTTATTAATTCAAAAATCCTTCGGAAGTTACAGTATAAAATTCGTTATAAGTACAAGGTTTATTATGGAGCAATATATACATGCATTATTTACATACATTTAAGTTAACATTTAATTTATCAAAAATAAAATTATGTTAATATTAACTTACTTATTGAGAGTTAATGATGAGGAATGAGTTTTGTTAACAAACTGATGCAAACCCACTCATTTTCGACTAAGCGTTCTTCTTCTCCTTCAATAGCACTCCATACAGGCAATCTGTAGCCCTTGTTTTTCACGTGATCCAAATTTACCAATTCGACAGCAGCTGACAAGTCATAACAATGATATATTCCGACAGAATCAGATGTTATTCCAACATCATATACAGGATTCATCCTTCGGAATTTCTGAACAATCAATGATATGGTCTCTTGGACTTTCAATAATATTTCTGATCAGACAGATGTCAGAATTCTGAAGGAAGCAGCAACTGTCGCGTAGTGCAGTTGAAAATGTCGCTTTACCAACTTGTAGCTTGTGGAACTGTTGGCAATTTTCAGCATGAATATTTTCCGGAAGTGGTCCCTCAGCATGTATTTTTGATGGATGAATTTGAACATCATCAACAATTGCCACAATAGCCTCCTCATTCTGTTTATGCAGTCTTTTTAAATACTGTTGCACTTTGAGTCCAGGTTTTCTGATCCTTTTACGAAATTCTGGCATATTATTTTCAAACCCAAACGCACTAATTATTTCCAAACTACCCAAAGTTTCAACATCATCTGTCAAGTGCAAAAGGGAATGGACATTGTAGGAGAGGAACTGCTGCCCGTACAATACCATGCATGACCTCACGTAACTTTCCAAACTTTTTTGGCAGAATGGAAACATTTCTCGCGGTGTGTCTTCAGATATAAGAAGAAGCATGGCACTGTTTAGTACCATGAGGTGATCATAATATTCTTCTGGAAAAACATTCTTAAATACAATTGTGCTAGTATATAGCAACAGTTGCCTAAATTCTGTAGCTTTGTAACTGCGAAACTCAGTTATTACCCTCAGTGATCGATTAAACTCGGAAGGTTTGTAGGAAGCAAGTAACGTTAATCTTGAATTAAGAATATCCAATTTCCTAGCATTAAATTGTCGATGGCCAAACTTTCCATCCACTTTTGCCTCTAAAACTTTTTTGACGTTCTCTAACCAAACTGCGTGCATACACTCGAATGGGACTTGTGACACCAAACCTAAAACTGCAGACAAAGGACTTGGGCCTTTGTGATGGTCTTCATCAGTAAGATTCGCGTACTCTTCGTCGGTTCTTGCTTCATGTCTAGTACCTGGAAAAACCATTGTTGATTGAAATCCCGGTACAGTAGAGCGATATCCTTCGACTTTACACTTGGAACACGGTAACGATCTAATCTGATCCTTTTTTTAAGACATTTGTAAAAGAATATTGATATTTCAAAAAACGAATTTATACATTATACATTATGGTATATTTCGCATTCGAGTCAATAGTGTCTTGTTTGATGTCGTTATCGAAACATACGTCTGACTTTTGGGCAAAAAAATATTACACGTTGTCGATAATCAATGTTGATTTGTAAATCGTGAAGTGTATATTTAGTATTGAAAAGTGTTTCTATAATGCCTTCACATCCCAGTTGTGTAAGTCCTCATCAAGAGAATAAGGTAAAAGTTTGTGAATCATGTGGAAAAAAATTTGTTCTTGGGCAGAAAAGTTACAGTAATTTTCAATTAACAGAAACTCATCAAAAATTCATTGAAAAGCATATTAAGAAAAATTTTAACTTGTAAGATGGAAGGTTTCCCTTCAGTATATGTGCTACATGTCGTTTAGTATTACTTCAACATGAGAAAAATGATTTGATGAGTCCATTACCAACGATGCCTAACTATGAAAACATATTGTTACCTAAGATCACGAGGATAAATAATGCATCAACGAAAGTATGCTTAACTTGTAATTGTTACATATGCTTGACTGGCAGATCTAAAACACATCCGCGTGACACAACAAGAGGAGTGAAAAAAGACGTAAGCTCTAAAATTACAGCTTCAAATGGAATGTATCGCTCGAAAAATTCAAAAATAACTTCACTTCCTAAAATAAAAACTTCTATTCAATCAAATACAATGACAATTTGTAAAATATATATGACTGAAGTTCACTAAGGTAAAAGGCATGCTTGTAGTAAGCAAGATCATGTAGCTCGAAAAAATGTTTCGAAACTTATAAATTGTTTAAAGAAAGGTCAAAATTCTCAATTTAATTTAAATTCTAAATGATTCATCGCGTGTGTCTGTATGTATAACGAATGACTGTTAGTGCGATGTGTCATTGCTCATTGTGAAGCTCAGTGTGCGAGCAACCAAGAACCACGAAAGATCTCTCGAATAAATACTTCCATTAAATTGAATATTTCAGAATAGTGACAGAAATTTAAGCGAGAGTGATTATTATCAAAGTCTTCGCCAACCTAATTTATTTGTTATCAATAAATAGTATTTTATAGTGAAATCAGTGATTCTTTCATGACTTTATTACCCGATCCGGCGAACATTTATTTGACTATGGATTTAAATTACAATTTTTCAAATACAGTCCACAAAGATCCAATATATTAACATAAATGAATTGTCAAATAAGCACCAAGATTATATTGCGTCAGAAATTGTCATTAAAAAAGTTAAAATTAATAGCATAGATTCTATTACGCTGAACACTGGAGGACGTAGAAAACGAATATTTCTTTAAAAAAAGAAGGACTGCAGTCACATTTTCATCAAAAGATTTAGATAATTTCCATACAAACACTGGGTGTTCGATTCGACATATGAATAACTTGACTAGTTTTATTCGATATTCTGCTGGTCGAACATTGTGAAAGCATCAAATGCAGAAACAAGTGTTAAAAAACTGATTATTCTGTGTATAATACCTGACGTCAAAGAAAACTATTAAAATGTTAAACTTCTATTCAATTTAGTGAATATTAATAATATTTCTTTTAAATTTGTCTCCGATTTCAAAATATTACTGATCGTGAATGGACAACAAACGGCAACATCAATGTATCCTTGCCCTTATTGCTTTGTTAGTCTTCAAGGTTTAAGTAAATTTGCTAGCAAATATCATGTGTCCGAGGAAGTGGAAGTTTTACCTCTTAAACATCATTCCCCAATAAGGTCGATAACACGCTAAAGTATTTTCTTAATGCCACTGGCTAACGTAACCTGAGCCGTCCACACAACAACTCAAACGCTAAATTGCGAAATAATGAATATGGCCTTGAAATAATCAAGCAATTTATTTCTTAGTTGTTTTAATATTTCATTCTTGCGTATTATTTATGTATATATATAATTCTTTCTCTTAAAACTAATTATCTGAAAAATATAAAATCAAAATACGACTCCACATGGATGAACGAAGTATGAATGGGAAAGCATGAAAACAAACACTTATCATATCAAGCACGTGTACCTACGCCCATGATCTCTACTGTCAAGAGTGGCGGCCATACTTTTTAGCGTAAGACTGTAACCATGCCAACGCGCTATCAACTATTCCTTCGTCTCGTGTCCTTCACGCAACCTTCAATTCTCAGATTCGTCCTTCCGCCTGCTCCAGCTCAGAATTCCTGAGCTACATTACTATCAAGAAAATAATGCTCTAGTAATTTAATTCAATTGCTAATATTTTTTCTCTAAGTTTTATATAATAAATGTTCGATCGAATTGAAAAATAGAACTTGCAATATTTTTCGGAATATTGCGAATCGACATAACTTGCAATATCTCTTCGAATTTTGCAAACCATTACAATTTCATAATTCGTATAAAACTTTAAACTATATTTCATGAAGCAATGAACCGTTGAAATCGCATTCAAATGCAAACTCAACAAATTCTTACACGTGGGCACACGAGCAAGAGCTTTTTGCTCTGAATTTTCGTAAGTTAGACCCAAGTCCATCGACCTGAAAATCCTGACTCCTCAATAATTTCCCACGCCACCTGTCAAAAGCGCTCTAAATAAAGCATCATAAAAACCATGCAATCAGTTACCTTTCCACAGTTCGGCGAGCTTCTTCTCCGGATTTAGAAGTCTCAGGGTTAAAAAGTGATCTTAAAACTTGACTCCCGTCTCGTTGTGAAAAGGTCGAGTGCCACAGTATCAAGGGTAGCTTCTTATATCTGTCCGCTGATTTCAAGTAAGCCGAGTAGTTTTGCGCCAGCAAATTATATCTGGGTTAGGGAACCGAGAAAACATATCCCCAAGATACTGAAATCGGTCCGATCAAGTATAGGAAACGAAAAACTCCACCAAAATTATTCCGCTTAGGGATGAAATCCTTCGGGAGTAGTTAAATACCCAAGTAGGCAAAAGGTCTGTCGATCTAACGGTATTTGTCCCCGAAAGATTTCAGGCCGCCAGAAGGAGGTGATCCGGGATTTCTTCCGTGAAGTTTAGTGTATACGATGTTGTCGAAAAGCAGTACCAAAAGGGTGCGCATCGTATCCGCTTGAACTTGCCCGAAGGGTCTACTGACCCTCGCGTTCTGCCCGTCACACCATTAAGGTGACTATCTTTAAAATAAACTTTCGAGATTCTGTAAAAATTAACGCAAGGACTTTTGATTCACACTCAAATCTCAAAACGAGTAGGAATAAAAAATCTTATGGTAACATTGAGCATCGGGTTCACGAGAAAATTCTCTGGGAAGGGCGTTAGGATTCAATTGCCTTCGTGCCTTCGGGTTTAAAACCATCAGTGCCAATTTTCACGTGATTTCAGTAACAGTTCGCGAAGCATGGGAATGAAAAATATTGTTTATGCAACCGCAAAAGTGCGATGTGTGTGACAATAAGTTTTTCATGACTAGAGTTGTCATTCTTGACAACGACCGTTTTTAGTAACGTATCACACATTTATTTATATCTCAGTTTATAATGTTACGTGAATTGTCTCAACTTTCTCTCCTCTGAATAGTGCGATCAGCGTTCTTGTAATTTCTTTTGGGAACCAAAAATTCTGGGAGTTTCAGAATATATTTCTGATATTTCTTTTATTATTCATTCTATGTAATCATTTATTTCTCCCTCTCATAAACATGCGCAAATCATCCTTGATCGATCAAGGGAAAAAAATGAACTACACTTTTACACTTGAATCGATTTATTGACTGTATGTTTATTTTAGGAAGAAATTTATTCTATAAAGACAGCACGTTTTTTTGTCGGAGCTTGACATGTAGCGTTCTAAAATTCAAAGGTATCTGACGTGCCCGACAATAAGAGGAACGCTCGGTATGTCCTGATTTGATGCGCCGAGTTACGAATACACCCAAAAATGTCCATGTTGGAAAAATACCTTACATTCTGGAAAATTACAGTTGGCTATTGCATTTGAGTGGTGACTCATTAGAAACACCCATTTTGGCGGTTATTTGAAGTATTTTACAAATAGAAAACTGTTACGACGTAACAATCCTAATCAGGACAGGCGATTACTTATTTCACAAAACAATTTGGGATTCGGAATTTTATTCTCAAAGTTTCGAGTCTCTCTTGTTTGTAACTCTCCGATCAGCCTACTAAAAATTGAAAACAAAGTTTTCACTCGCAACAAAACGGTTACACAAACCGCTAGACACATCGATCGCAAGTTGACCTTTCAAGCACGAGACAAAAACCGCACACAGTAGGGCATGAACTGGGCCCATAACCTATTGAGTAAAAATACTTCAAAGTCAAGTTAAACGTTTATTGAATATTTCACTCAACAAATGCCTGCATACATCATAGGTGAAGAAACAGAATGAACTACTGTAAAAAGGAACAAGTGCGCATATGCGTTAGCGCAGAAGACAAATAGCAAAGCTCAGGACCGTAGTAATTTAGAGGTATTATAGAGCCCATTACTTAGGAACGTACATATAATAGGCGCATAAATTATTTTCAATAATAATGATCAGTACTCGTGTAGTCTCAAGTTTAAAATTTAAATGAGAAATATTTTATTCACTCAAATAAAGAGAACCCATGAACTGAACGATAGGCAGATGGAGTACGCCAAAACACATGTGAAATCTTGCTTGCTAGACACAAAAGAAAGTCGTTTCTGCATCCTGTGGTGACTGGAGACGAAAAGTGGATTTATTTTGAGAATTCAAAACGAAGAAAATCGTGGGTCGATCCCGGACAACCTTCAACTTCTTTCTCAAGACCTAATCGCTTTGGACGCAAGAGGATGCTGTGCGTTTGGTGGGATCAGCAGGGTGTCGTCTACTATGAGCTATTAAAACCTGGTGAAACTAACGATGGTCACCGCTACCACCAACAGCTAATCAAATTGCGCAGTGCTTTGTGTGAAAAAAGGCCGGATTATGAAGAAAGACATGAGAAGCTGATTTTTCTTCACGACAACGCCCCGTCGCACACGTCAAAAATGGTCCAAAACTACTTGAAAACACTCAACTGGGAGTTGCTACCTCATCCCGCTTATTCACCAGACCTGGCCCCTTCTGATTACTATCTGTTTTCGTCGATGGGTCACGCGCTCGCTGATTTAAGCTTATACACCAAAAATCAACTCGTTCTAGCCTCATATATTGTCCCATCAGTGGTTTTCAGTGCTAGGAAAGTATCACATGCCCTTAAGTTTTGAAGAACTCGTGGGCAGTGAGGCGTTTGCACTGACCGTTAATTGCATGCCAATCCTTAATAGAGGATTGGCACAGCTCTGGCGGCCAGTGCTGCGACAAACTAACTTTCCAGAGTTCTGCCAGTACCGACAATTAGTGTTATTCCAATACTGAAGGCAACTTTGGCGCAGCGTGGTAATCAACGCTGTCTCAGCACTGGAGACAGTGCTGGCGCAATACTGATAGTCAGTGCTAAAACAGACTTACCTTTCGGAGTTCTGACGGTACTGTGCCAGTACTGACCATTAGTGCTGTGCCTGTAGTGAAGGCAACGTTGGCGCAGCCCTGTCAGCAAGTCCTGTCTCAGCACTGGAGACAGTTTTGGCACAATACTGATAAGTCAATGCTGAATCAGTACTGAAAGCAGTACTAAGACAGACTTACCTTTCGGAGTTATGCCGAATTTTATCTGGAGCGACTGCTTTCGCTGATGCACATTTTTAGAAGGTATAGAGACAGAATAGAACATAAGTTTTCTAAAGAATATAAAATGTATAAAATCTTCTTACTGTGGTGGAGTAGTTTTTGAGTTACAGCCATCACCGCAAACCGACTTTTTTTTTAGAGCCACTGGCGCAGAAGATCTGCTGCCAATGGCTTATTTGTACATATTTTTCTTTACAAATTGTATACATGCTTTAAATGTTGCTTTGTAACATTAATATTAAGTAAATAAACCCACATTGTCTGTCACGTGAAGAAAAATTCTAGAAGATATGCTCTTTTTCATGGAATTAACGTTACCTCCTCACCCCCCTTAATAAAACTGAATCGATTTAATTGTTTATTAAACGAGAGCAATTATTATTTCCATGCGTTTAAGAAAATAAAATTAAGTGTGTTCTGACATCATTTGTGGCATATCTATTCATCACATTTAACATTACTTTCTTAAATTATACTTAGAAAATAAAAAAAAAGATGAACGATTTAGTGTTTTATTAAAAGCAACTACTACGGTATTAATTCCATATTTTTGAAAAAAAAAGTAAGTGTATTATACAATTTTTCGTGGCATGCTTATTACATTTAAACATTATTTATAAATTATATTTACGAAATAAAAATTAGAAAGAAAATTATAAGCGTACTAAAGAACGTCAAAAAGGACGTACTTCTTCACATAAAAAAAGACATTCAAAAGGACGTCCTTTTGGATCCCAATTTCGGAAGACCTTTTGGTCGTCTTTTTGGACGTCTGTTATTACAACCTTTATGTCGTACTTTTTACACCTTTTTTGACGTAAAAAAATTCGTATTTCTAGATGTAAGAATTTTCAACTGGGTCCCAGACAGGTTGTTCCCTATTGACAGATAAAACCCATTATCAATTATTGTATCTAAAGCGAAGTTTACATAATAGATAATTTATCAAATTCTTACTATGTCCAAAAATTTTATAGGAACCAATCTTTTCTTTGCGCATTTTTCATCTCATTGACGGGATATTTCTTTTCTTTGTAAATTCATTTCGAAGTAAGTGTAATTTAATCAAAACTAAGATTGTATTATAACGAACAATAACTACATCCAACACATCATAAGGTTTCAGTTAATTGATATTAATCAATAACTGGCGCACGCGTTGTGTTACTTAATACTGGTAAATTTCGTCAAATAAGAACATACAGAAAAAGTTCTTGTAGTATTCATTTTTCACTGCGTCTGGAGGTGAGTGGCATTTTTATTAATAAAAAATAATTAAATTCGCAATTATGGAACTTCTTAATAATTTAAATTAAATTTCTAAAAAACTTTTTTGTTAGAAAATTATTTATACGAATCTGTTATTTTTGTGAATATATTTAAATCTTTTCCAGAATCTTCGACAGCGGTTCATTTTAAATTTTAACTTATTCCGAGTGAATTTTCACTCATTTAAATCACTAGCAGTAGAATATCCACGTTTAATATATAATCTCGCATTTTTCAACATTTAATGGAAGGATGTTTTAATATTTTCTCCCTTAAATGGATCGAACGTAATCTAGGTAATTATAGAGTTTTCTCGTTTTTCTGAATTTCAAGTTTTCGCTTATTAATTTATTACTTCTTCACGACATCTATCCAAATGCTGAAAATATCTAAAGACCGTAGCAGGATAAGTATAGGTAATCCTTAGTCGGATTTTTTCAAGATTTGTACTATAAATTGGCATTTATATAACATTAAATTAAATTTGACAAATAATTTTTATTGGACGTGTAGGAATAAGAAAAAAATTAAAAACCATTTTTTTTTTTGGAAAACAGCAAAAACAATTTTTATGAAGAAATATGCGTTATGGACCCCCACCCAAGTTTGCGATTTTTTTTATATTACAATTTTGAATTGGGACTTGGTGCATCACCTGTTCGTAGTTTGGGGTTTTAACTATACGACCATTAGGGCGTATCGAAAAAAAAGTTACTTGTGCAAAGTTCTAATAGCAATGAAAACTTTCTTTTGGGAGACAAAAATACCCCCCTAAAGTTTCATAAAAAAGAAAAAATTCCTTCTGTCTCCGCAACGTATATACATATAGTTAAAAATCAAAGAAAGCGAAGTAATTCTTCAATTTTAAAGCAATAATTCGATAAAAACATTTTTACCCTCCCTAAGTGACTTTGAAATTTTAAAGAATCGAAAGAAGTCGATTTTTTTGCTATTTTCTTAAAGTTACGGTCAATATCTCGACTATTTAATTATTCTATATTGTGTGATATAAGTTAATGGTATTGTATTTGCAATATGTCGCAATAATCATACATAAGGAATATTGATATTAGAATAATTTTTATTGACTTTAAATTACAAGAAACTATTTACAAGTGATATATTGCTCTTTATTTAACGACAAAATTAAATTTCGCTATCTAAATATGGTAGAAGTGTTTTTGAGTGTACCTACATAGGTTTATAATTATATAGCGAGAAAGTAATTTAAATAACTACTCTTGTTACGAGAAGGCTGAAAGATATAATTATTGGTTTTGATTTGTACCTGATTTGAATTTCTTAGGTTGAAGATCTTGGTGTCCTCTCGACTTTTTCTCTCTTTCGCTCGGAATCAGAGTCCTGCGGAAGAGTTGTTCGCCCACGGCTTTCAGCACTTTGACTTGGTGGCAAAGTTCACTACTGGTATTTAGACTAAGTCCACAACTGGGTTTTTAGTCTAAACCCAAACTGGGTGAAATTTCTAAGTATTTAATCACACTGGGCCAGAGGTTCACGATCAGGTTTGAAGATTGTAGAGCGAAGGTGGTCATAGAAATTAGACTGGCGCCCTGGAGCTTATCTTCTGTTTATATACCCAAAAAAGGCCTACCCCTCTATACGTTCTTCTCCTGAGAATTAGGGGGTGATGACGTACTTTGCATCCTCTAGAAATCTTCTAGAACAATCCTCCATTAGCGAAAGAGAGAGAGCATATGTGTAGAGAGAGACAGACTGGATTTCTGAGAAAAGTCGAGTAGCCGATGCACGTCGCTTGGAATACGGCCAAACATTCGCTCGAATGGTTGACACTGAACCTGATTTTTGGAAGAAAATTTTGATGACCGATGAGGCCTATTTCACACTCTCTGGTGGCGTTAATAAGCAAAATTGACGCATTTTGGGAATGGAGAATCCACACGAGATCCATGAAGCGCCATTTTATAATCAAAAAGTGACTGTGTGTGCTGGCGTTTGCGCCGAAACCATCATTGGGCCATATTTTTTTCAGAGAAAACGAAACGGTCGATAGAAATCGATATCGGTGGGTGTTGGCTCACTATATCTGCCCGCAAATGCGTGAAAAAGTTCGTGACGGTTACTGTTTTCCACAAGACGGTGCGCCATCCCATACTGTAAATCAAACAATTCAGTTTCTGCAACGAAAATCCCCTGGACGTCTGATGTCAAAGAGAGGCATAATTGAGTGACCACCCAGGTCTCCAGATTTGATCCCTCCGGACTTCATGTTGTGGGGTTACTTGAAAAGCAAAGGATACGCCAGCAAGCTTCAGACCATTGACGAGCTCAAGGCAAACATTCGAGCCGAAATTATCGCCATACCACCCGAGATGCTTGAAAAGGTAATGGAAAACGCAGCAAAAAGGGCACATTTTGCTGTTGCCAATAAAGGCGGACACTTAATTGATGTTGTTTTCAAGACCTAGTCCAAATAAATTGTAAAGGACCAAATTGAATAAAAATACCTCATATATAGAAATCAGTTGTTTTTTTTAGAATTTATTCAATGTTTACATACCGACATAAAATATGGCGCACCCTGTATATTTTTGTTACTCTAATGATCTGTTCTTATTCGTCTTTAAAAATACCTAAACCCTGGAACTGAAGCGTCCGGAGACGAATTAACTCTAAGGAGTAAAACAGATCACACAAACGTTAGAAAAATCCCAACTCAAAGTTTTGGTTTTTTTCTACACTCTTAATGTGTCTTTTTCGATCACACATAAGCTGGTACATATGCATAAAAGGAACTAGGGATGGGCGATTCTCTTGAAAAGATCGATTCATGAATCGATCCAGGATCAAATTCAATAAGATCAATTCCAGCAAAAAAATAGAATGAATAAAATCGATCTTGAAGGAATCGATCTTTTAAGGTCCATGTAAAAATTTCCTATTATAAATAGATTACATTTACCTATAATCATTACATTTATTCAATGTTAAATCATATGATTACAGATAGACAATTAGACACTATTTATTTCTTTTTTCCCATAATATTAAATGATATTGAAATAGTTTGTAGTATGATCTATGTGCTTGAAGTTCTGAACGTTCAAATGAATGACATTTCTTACTGATGACTTTGTAAACAAGAAAACATGCGCAAACGTTTGTTGATTTACATATATTGGAAATAATTTATTATTGAAAAGTAATTACGATGCATATTTTAAATTACAGTTGGAACAATATTTATGGATAAAATAGAAATGGGGAATAATATTTCGTTCATTTGAACGTTCGAAACTTCAGGTACATGTGTGATCTTATAATGAGTCCAGATCAGTGATCCCAGATTTGAAACCGCATTCACTCCAATACTATGACAGGTCTACGTCCGTGTGAAAAAAGTAGGGAGGCGAAACACATGACTGGGTTGCGCGCGCAACCGTTTTCTCCTCTTCTGAATCTGTAAACTCGAAG
>JAUEJJ010000047.1:328471-357489 GCA_032164275.1 Synergus coniferae
TAAAATTATGGCTGGATAATATATTCTTTATATATAGTATATATATATATATATATATATATATATATATATATATAGTATTGAAATTTAATTTAGGTAGATATATTGTTTCTTAAGATCAACAATCTTTTTTCTCAATGCCATATCCTCAAGGTCTATCGTTTCTCTAGAACAAAAATTGTATATTTTATACGTAACTTTAAAAAGTTAAAGTACTTATTTTGACGAAAATCATATTTTAAAAATTATAAACTGAGCAATCCAACTTATTTACATAAAACTGCATTAAAATGGATGTTTCTACATCTCTAGCTTATATATGAATATAAAATGATTAAAATGTTTAGAAAATACTTACAAATAAGGTATTGAAATGTTTATCTGATATAGTCTTGAAGTTTTACTTTCTCCATGACATTAGTTTAATTAGACCTTGAAATTCTCTAGTTGTCGTGTTAAGGTTTTTAGGTTGATACGGATATGTATGAATTTGAAAAAAGGGTTCCTGTGGATATTGAACGTTGGGGTGTAACGAGAATCATTAAAATAATATTAACCCTTTAAGGACAAAGCTTATAGCCACCTTACGAGATGCGGATTAGTCCACTTTGAACTAATATACGTATTTATTTTGCTGAATTCTAAGTTTACTACAAGAAAATAAAGAAAATCAAAAATAGTGAATTTTGGTATCGTATTTATTTCTCATGATTTTCGGTCAATAACAAATATCTACTTAAAACTTAAAATCTTCTTAAAACTCTTGAAATTTACTGAATTCTTTTGAATTCTTATGAACTCATTAGAATTCTTTGAATACACCTTGAAGTTTTGTAAACTCAAATTGAATATTGTTCACAATTTTTTTTATTCGGTCTTGTATATTCTTTTTACTTCATTTTTAATTCTTTTCCATTACTATTAATTCTTTTGAATTATTTTGAATTTTTAAATCTCTTAAACTCATTAAAATTATATTTAAATCTTTCAAATATTTTGAAATTCATTAGTAAACTCTTAAATTTTTTCAAGTCCCACTAAAACTCTACACATATCTCGTTTATATATATATATATATATCTTTTGTAGAGTAGAAAAGGGAATTGGGGAATGTAATGTCCGAATATTTCTGAATATTTAGGAATATATCGGAATATTTTGGAAAATCCAGAATATTTAACAATATAAAAAATATTAACCATAAGAGTATCACCCAGTGTCAATCAGCGCATATTCGCTCTCGAGTACACATTGGGATTTGGCTGACAATGAAAATGTATCTACTATCTACACTCGGCCCGACTCAGCCCAGTAGGCCGGAGAGAATAATGCACTAAACACCACTGAACGCGTTGATCGAGGGAAAAAATCAATTTACAAAATTACAATGCTACAATCACCTTGTCTTTTTTCTGTTAATAATTAACGAATCGAATTGATTTTTGTGCAGAAACATTCCCTTGGCTTGTGCGCTTCTGACAGATAGTCATATGGTAAATTAATTTATTTAATTTACTATTAACAATAATGAATATAAACTCAACGATAAAGAAATTCAATATTAATTTCAAAATTAGGCAAAATGAGCAATGTTAGCTTATTCTTTATACATTTGGGAGGAACATTGCTCATTTTGGTAGCCACTTGGTGCTTGTCACCCGCGTGGCTGACACCCCTCCCCCCACCTCTTACGCCGTTACTGAGAATCAATTAGTTTATTGAGCAGAAAAATTAATTTAGTCAGTTCGATTGATTTTTTAGTGGTTGATTTGATCTTTTCTTTCATTCTGTTTCATAAATTGTTTGCGGCGGTACAGTTGGTGGTAGCATATAATTTCGTAATGGTATTGAGGAAAGCTTCTGATCTAATGGTTCACGGGTATCATATAAACTTGGAGCTTGAAATATAATGCCTAATGTTCCACCAATACATGCTAAAGTGAATATCCATAGGAAGAATCTGTCAAGGACCATTGCCACGAATTTCCAATCTTCTACTACCTGTGGATTAAAGGAAAAAATACATATATGTAGTTAAAATGGTTAAGTCTGAATCAAATATATTATACTGTACAATATTTTAAAACTTTTTCCTTCTTCTGAATAACAAACTTCTTCTAAATAACAACCTGGCATGATAGAAACTTTGCTTTATACTCAAATTGAAACTTGAATTTTTAATTGTATCCTGAGATACAGAAATAACGAGAGCAGTACGTACAGATATTTACAAGTAGTATAACAACACGGCTTCTGGAACACTTACCGACCATGCAATTATTACCGACCACCGTCGGTAACGTTACTCTCAGTCGGTTATGTATATTTCTGCCATGTATTCAAGCTAGGTTGGTATGTCAGTGCCCTACCCTACCCATTGGATTGATCAATGTCTATGATTTACCAACTTGAATTTGGCGGGGGTAACCAACTTGGTAGGCAAAACCAGGCAAAACTATCAAGTTACTCGGTCGGTAAAGCAGGCCACTAACATGCCGTCTGAGCTTGAATCCTTGAGAGAACTCTGCCTTACTGACTGAGGGTAAAGTTACCAACGGTGGTTGGTAATTGCACGGTCGGTAAATTTCCCAGAACCCATGTTGTTGTACTACTTTTATACAATAAAACTATAAACACAAAATCTACACAGCTATCTTAATATGGTTCTATCTTTAGAACCCTTTAAAGCCGTTTTAGCGTTAACAAAATTGTTATTTTTCTTTACCTCGTTATCTTTATCCGCGTCTTTGATGTGTTGTGCGATGAAACGTACACCTTTTAGCGCTGCTATAACATCAGGTGATAAATGTCTCGGCATTGTATTCTCACTATCAGTTACTGTAATAAAAAAATTATATATATAAATATGTATATATATTATATATATATATATAAAATATATATATCCTATAAAAAGTACATTTTCCCAAAAGAACACATGTTGTTTTTAATCACTATTACGAAGCTCATGACGAAAGATTCCAAAATTTTAACCAGTGACGAATTTTAATTCAACTATCATCCAAATATCAAATGATTCTCATTTGTAATTCTATCACCGAGGGTGTTCCCTTAAACATGTAAAGACAAAAGTTTCTTTATACTACAAAATTTGTTTGTACATGGAGTATATTAAGAGATATTTTCCTTTCAGTAAATTAAAATGGGATAATCTGTATGTACTCACCAGATGCATGAGGGATATGTCGTCCTTCATCTTCTCTTATGTGCTTATAAGTAGAAGTAACGCTTTCAAATCCGTCAGGGCTTTCTTTTAAGTCAAGTGGATAATCACTTATACTATCTCGAAAACTGTGAAAAAAATGTTTTTTTTTTTCGTTTTAATTGACATAGATTATTATTTTTTTAGTATTTTACACATAAATTGTATACCATCTTGAGTATAATGTTTTCTTAAGTGGGTCAACTCTGCGGTTCCACCATTTTCAAATACAAAATAGACAAAAACTAATTTTTTTTACTCGTCTTTTGCTCTCCGATAATCAATATGTTGTCTCTCAAAAGACTCTTTACTCCTCAAAATCAAAATCCAAAATTTTTTTTGGTGTTTCATAAGGATATTGATCTTTTTGCTACCCGAAAGAAAAAGTAAAAAATATTACTCCCAATGTATTTCCACCAATCCAGAAAAAAATTATTGGAATGTAGCCCGCAGTACTTTTATTCGATTAGGACAAAAAATACACATTTTGATTTTGAATAGCGAAAATATCTGAAACCTTTTATTTTATAAGCAAAGAATCTAGGGCGTTATTTTGAAGAGCAAAAATGGGAAAGATTTTATTTTAATAGCAAAAAAGTCTGGGACGTTCATTATGAGTTGAATAATTTCTTAAAGACAAATAATTCCTATTATTATTGTTATTCGTGTAAGACATACAAGCATAAAAGGTTCAAGGTATCTCGGTAAAATCTATTGCATAAATACGTTATACCTATAGCCACTTCAACAAATAACTGTTTTTTGCTACATTATTTATCACCATATATGGATATATCTAATATGGAACATGGCTCATTTTCAATTTGATCTTATTATTAGCGATGTCGCTGAGCCGATCCACCCCATATTAAGCCGACAAGCAGGTATGAAAGCATCTTAAAAATCACATTTTTGAACATTATTAATAAACTCATTTTTTTTATTTAATCTATGGGTTTTTGTTCTCAAAAAACTCAACAATTTCCCACAAATTTTCATCAAGAAAGATTTTTTAACTTATTATGCCATACCTAAAATCAACTTCGTTTGTGTAGCCGCTATCAAGACAAGTATCGTCATAGTCTGGAGTCGAATATGGTGTCCGGCGCATCATTAATATCCGAGGAATCCAGTTTAAAAATACTTCTTTTACCCATGGTGACATTTTGTGCGTTGAAGGAGACCTATTAAAATAATGATATTAATTAATGATATGTACGTAAACTTGTATGGGAGTTCAGTCAAGGTTTGGTCAGTATCAAACAAAAAGTCCGGACATTGTCCTGTATTTAAATTAAACTCTGAAATATAAAAATATTATGCATTTTGCGATGTATCCTAAACTTTTCCTAATAAGGAATCTTAGGTAGAATGTATTACTATTTGTAATGAATGGACCCATAGCGATTGCACCAGAACATTATCGGCCTTCTGGGTTTTTTACTATATTGACAATAATAAGTTCCTTGTATATTCTGTTCTTTTACATTGAATTAATAAATATTTCCATATCTTGTATTTTGATATTAACTGCTTGTTCGGTCACCATAAAATTACCTATTGGCTTCATTTACTGACAGTTTATTTAAATTAAAAGAAATAACATCACAAAAATAATTTTTCACAAAATCTAATTGAACTCTGGTTCCACGTACTATCCTTAATATGATAAAATTACTCACCGAAAGTGGACGTTCAGAACGCAAACGGTTATCCAAATGGAGAGCGTAACGAGAATCATAGTGAATAACAAATATTTCCCAAGCAAGGGAATGGCTAAGGAAGTTGGTGGAATAATTTCTGCCAGAAGCAAGAAGAACACAGTGAGTGACAACAGAATCGAAGAACAAAGTGATACCTGGAAGAAACAAGCGAATAGTTGTTAACATTATATTTAACTTTCCATTAGACAATAAAGTTACGAAAATTATATTTATATGAATAGAAAGTGAAATTTTTGTCTGATATTAGGTTTTTAAAACTTGATGTAATATACATATCACACATAACTGATGCGGATAAAATTTTTTGGTCACAAACTATTCATAATCATAAAAAATAAATTTAAAAATTATCTATAGGAACTACTTCTAATAATGATTAATAATATCTAATAATTACCTTTTCACCGGAATCACTGGGCAAATAAAATACTAAGACCGTCAGAAAAGTGATGCCTACACATGGTATTATCAAATTCACAGTGTAGAACAATGTTTTTCTTCTCATTGTAATGTTGAATGTGATATCTGTACAACAGTTAAAGAAATTTAATACTAAAATTGAAAATGTAATAAAATAAATTGAAGCTTTATTTTAAGCAGGATTCCGGGACAGCTTGATAGAGATTTTCCAAAAGATTATAGATTTCATGTCCCCGTTTGAGACTTATTATATCACGCACGTAGATTAAACCAATTTTGACTAAAATAAGGAGCTTGTCTGGCTTTGTTTCCTAGGAATTTTGTTTTTGAGATTACTTTCGACTATTTTAAACCATAATTTTAAAAATCATATGGATGACCGAATTCATTTCAAATCAGGCAGACAGTGTAATTTAAAATTGCACAGTCGGTCACTGAAATATGTTGCAGCGACCTTATTTCAAAGGAAATAAGATGAAAATTAGTCGGAAATAACTGTTGCCCATTTTTTTTGTCTTTTAGGTTGTTCGGAGGATTATGCACATTATTTTTGAAATCATAAAATGAATTTAAAAATAAAAAATAACTCCTCATAACAGTTAGATGAGTAGATGTTTCAATTATTAAAGTTGGTTCAGGCATACCGAGACTGATAAAGATATTATACCTTATTTAATACTGAAAAAGCTGTCCTTTATTGTGCAAAAGAAAGTAACATCTGTAATTTTCTCACCTGAATATGGTTCCGAACAGCAAGGATAATATTCTTCGTTTCGAGAAGCTGGTACTTCTAAAATGTCCCATTCTACGGATAAGTAAAAGTCGCTTAGATCAATTCCTACTTGTACTAGGTTACTTCCAGCTACCTGTTCCATATGTTTCAAGTCCACCTATTTATATATAAAAAAGTTTAAGTAAATATTATGAAAACACGTTAATTTGTTTCTCAAAAGATCTTGCGAAATATTTCGTGTTTTATGAAGGAAGCAAGAATATTTATAATAATAATTTCATGGAGTTGTGAAAAATATAATATAATATTATGAAAGAAATTCATTAAATATCTCTATAGTAGTCCAATTTTAATAAGAAAAAATTACAAGTTAATAAAAGTAAAAGGATATTAAAAGCGCGCTAATTTTGACTAGTGAAAAATAAAATACCTGAGCACCATTGTAAGTCCACGATCCAAATTTCATGACACAAGATTGTTCATCGAAAGGGAAGTATTCGACATTTATTTCGCAGGAAGATTTATAAATGGCTGGAGGTTTCCAGGATACTTCCCCTGTATTCTTTAACGTAGCTTTTGTCATAAGCGTCACTTCATAATTACCATCTGCACTAGTATAAAAAAAAATACATGTTAATTTTTAGAAATTTATTCGTTTAGCCGTTTTTAACTCGGAGTACCACTTCCCTTCTAGGTAAGCAAATCAAAACGGGATGTAAGGTATTCTAGAATTTCAATTATATTCAAAAAATTTCTTTTTTTATTTATTTCCAATGGCATAGTAAGAGTACCATTCCTTCCTCACTGTTTTTAAACACAGAATACACTGATTTCTCGACAGGTTTACTTTATCTATGGTTGTGTTGATCAGTTAAATATATCGCATGTTATGAACAAGCATCGGGTGAGTAATTGCATCCATGGGTTCAATTATTACATATTTGAGTAAAGATGGGTGCAATATTTTTGATATTATACTTACTTATTATATAATACAATGTCTGGTAGCCAAATATTTTCCGAGGGAACGTATAACATATCAACTCCACCATATTCAGAGGGCTCCCATCTCAATTTATAATCGAACCATTTCTGCAAAGAAATATAAACTAGCTGTACATTTTTATCAAATTTTTTGCTCATTCAATGAGCACAATGTTCCTAGAAACAAATATGATTTTCTTCCTCATAGATCGAGAAAGAATTAATTATTTAAGTACATGTATTAATATTACTATGTATATTAGATCATCTGATACGTGTCAGCACAAGAAATTTTTATTTTCATTATATATACTTTTGTTTTAATTATTTTAGTTTTAAAGTTTAAAACTTTTTTCATATCGTGCGATGTTTGGCATCAAATTGTGATTTATTTTCGTTTTTTTTGAATTTTCGAAATGTCATAAGTTTGACAATTATTTTTGTATCGAAAAAATTCATAAGGATAATTGTTGTAATTTTTGAGTACTACAAAGATCCATACATATAATTTGTAAATTAAAAAAAAAAGTGGTTTGAAAAATTTTCAAAATGCTCCAACGTTTTGAATTTTTATCCAAAATGGCTGGCTAACGAACTTGACCTTCATTTTAGGACACTAAAAGAGTATATCAAAGGCCAATCAAATTGGTCAATTCTTTCGAAAGTTATCGTGCACACAAACTAAAAATCTACAGACACACATAGACACAGCCAGACAGACAGACAGAGACATTCTTAAAAACATGTTTTTTGGGTTCAGGGGATTTCAAAACGTGGACATTTGACAAAAACGGGGGGGGGGGCAAATTTTACACAAATCTAATACATTCTCTCTGATGAGAATGTAAAAAATTAAAGTACCATTTTCTCACCTGTTCAACCCAAACATTTGTCGTCATAACTTGATTCTTCAAATTCTGCAAAAAAAAAAAAATTAATTAGCAACCTTTATATTGTATTGATTTTTTAGTCCGTTGACTGAAACTTTTATTGTTGCACATTTAACGTTTTTTATTTATTTTATTTCCCAGAAAATTGCCCCGGACTAATGCACTGTGTATCGCCACAAAATCGGCCTGTATATCCCCAAATAACGTGCCCCCTACGACGTATAATTTTTCATTTGAAAAGAAAAAAGAACATAAATGTTATATGTAAAAAGTATTTTAAATTACCATTTCAATTAATTGAGATAATTTTAATCGCAGTCCTACAGTCAGTGTCTCCGTATTATTAATAACAGGGCGAATAAGCCTGTTGTAATTTGAGAGTAGGTCATCGTAAAGCCTCTTAGCGTCAGGATTTACTTCGTACTTTCCACCTGAAAAATGTATTTTATTTTTAATGTTTGTGGCGTATGACAAATACAATCAAAATCTTATAATAGAATAGATTGATGATACTGGATAAACTCTGCTACTCAAACGTCCTTCTAGAAAATATTTAAAACACATTCTTATAAACATATTTCATTTAAATATTTTTTTGTTCTATTTTTTAATTCATTTTTTTTTTTTTCAATAAGGAATGAGAATACAGGGCTTAACAAATATTTAAATGAATTGATTTTTCCCTCTGTTATCTTACTTTATTTTTTTTAATGAACGGTTTGGTTCGAAAACGCTATAAGTGGTTGGCTTTTAGTCTCAATAAATGAAAATTTTTAAATTCGCAAAATAATTTTTTTTCAATATTGGTTTTTATAGAGTAAAAAGATGGAGCGTTTTTCTGTTTGAACTTTTTTTCGAAGATTGTTTTAAATAAAAATTAAAAGTTGTAAAAAAAAATTGTCGAAAATCAATAAGTTTTTAAAATATAAATCGTCACAAACTGACAAAATTTTATTAAAACCAACGCTACCTATTTCATTTATATAAAAATTAATGGTTTTCTCTAAAATAGCGTACACAGGACCCTAATTAAAAAAAAACTGAATAAAATAGGTAATTGAGATAATTATGCGATAATCTTGAAATCACTACATATAAAATAGATAATATGATTTTAGATATTTGGACGCCAGTCCTTTCTTGAAACAAAGATAAATTAATTAATGATAACCAAATGATAACCAATTGATGTAGATAAAATTGATTAACGACAAAAGGATAAAACAGTGCTCTCAGATTGAGCTAGACTCCCTCCACATCTAATATTTTATTGAAAAAAATCAATTTATCAAATGTAATTTGCCAAACTTTTGGAATTATTACTCTTTTTAACTATCTACTTGAATTATACATATAAAAAAGTGTTCCCAAATAATATTTAATAAATTAATTTTTTTCGATAAAATAGTGGATATTGAGGTGGTAAATTTCTAGCTCAATCTGAGAGCACTGGGATAAAAGATAAAGCGAGTCAAATTAGGGTTCCAAAAAACTCAGATAAATTTAAACAACAAATAATGGAGGAGGGGGGAGCTATTTCTTCCATTAGGAAGGTCATATTTCAAAGAAAACAATTAATGAAAGTGTATTCAATTCTTAGAAGACATTTGAATAGCCACATGCACAAATGGACCTAAGTCCATTTTGGACGATAGCTATAGAATTCGATATAAAAATCTACGCTGTATGATATAATGTTACTAAAAAATAATAAAACTAATTTTTTAGTGGTTCAGTTATGCAAAAAAAATCAGTTTTTAATAATCAAACCGTAAAAGTTCAAATTCGTTGAAATGGACGTTGGTCCCTTATACATTTAACAAAATATATAATATGATAAATAAAGGGAAAAGAATATAATTATAATTTTCAATTGATTACAGATGTATTGTTTGTATAATTATATGTTTGCCTTTAATTCAAATGGAAAATCAAAGCAAAAGTATTAAAGAACTCTATGGATTAAGCATGAGGATATTAACAAACAGAACTCACCATTAATAGTACCGAAAATTCCTGGCAGAATTAGCAGAAAACTTGCACGCATAATGATGAATAAAAAGGAACAAATGTAACAAATATATTAAGAAGTACGAAAAGTGTAACAAAAAAGCAAGAAGGGGCTTCTCGACACCGTAAAAATATTGAATTCTTCACGATTGCAGCAGACTACAATATATATATTCCAGCAGAGAAAGGCAGCATCCCACTCTGCAACAGCAGATCGATAAGTTGATGTAGATGACATGCGCCGCACAGGGCGGAAACACATTATTTTCATCCCTAACATACACTTTAACATAAGCGTACTCATTCTGGATTACAAATAACTTGCTTTATTATAAACACAATAATATTTTTTAATTTTCAAGTCGAAAAATTAATACCTATATGTAAGTATAATTAATATATTTATTGTTAATTTTAAATCTTCTATTCTGACAGTTTTTAATTTTAGGTGACATAAAATGCCGTTTCAGTAACAAAAAAATTATACACATATAGGAGACGAACAAAAGGTTTGAAACCATTTCATCCCTAGTGTTTTCTTGAATCTTAAATATTATAATTTGTTTCATCGCTTGAATGTAAATCCTTTTCGCCGACTCTTAGTATCTACCAAAAGTTGCGCTTGTCTTTTCAGTAAAGTCCTTGATGGAATTTCATCCTCATCTTCTGAAGGTGGCTGTTGTGATGCTGTCCCCGGTGTCATTACAATGTGGAACAATGGAAACAGTGGACGTACTTCGTCTTGCTTCACTTTCGATGTTTGGTGTTCATTTTCTTTTGACAATCCTTCGGGCTATAGAAAATAGTACATTTCGATAGTAGTGCCAGAATATGATTTTAGCCTTGTGTGAATATTTGAGCACGAGCGAAGCGAGTGTGAGAAGGTTACACAAGGCTGAAATCACATTCTCGAACATGTATCGAACCTTTTTTTTGACACGACGTATGCAAAGTTTGATTTAGTACACGCTTTTTTGACCCTGCGTGAGCGAAATCATGTTTTGTACACGAAGTGTCAAAAATTATATTTTATTTTAAATTGAAACATTTCTTTGTAATTAATAGAAATAAAAATTTTACATCATAACTTACATTTTCAGCAAATTTCTCTTCGACTATAAAACAAGTATCAAGAACTTCATAATTATCAATCTTGTTTATGAAACCGTCTTTTAATATCTCTAAAATAACTGTAGACTCCGCTAACATGTTTTGAACCTCAGATTCCATGACATCAGTAGTGTATTTCTGTAACATAAAAAGTTCGTTGTTTTTGAGATACTAGATGTCTCGCGTACGCCAAGGTGCGCTACTGTATTTTTTCACACGGTCTTTTTCTTAAAAGTTATACCATTTTTTACAAATTTGCCCATGTAATGGCGTCGTACCATATATTGTGCATTAACGCGGGCCAGATAATTTCTTTTGTAATGTCTAAAGTTTAGTGAGATCAAGTGCTAATTTGTTAAAGTCGAACAATAAGATTTAGAGTATTTTTCTTTGGTTTTTTAAAGTCGGATTTGTGAATGTGTTGGATTGTTGAGTTCATACTCAAACTAAATTCGTGTTAAATCGATTTTGTCTTATGACGTAATACTGTGTTCAGTCGGCTTAAGTTTAGATTCAAGGTTACATGCCTTAAGAACTTGTTTTCTTGCAAACTAAACGACTGTAATTTTATTTCATTTCTCATATCATTTATCCATAGTTCCAACAATGTAAATTCTTTAATTTCATAACGGTTATAATAAACTTTAACTCAATTTCAAACTTTCATCTGTATCAAACACTTCGTTTATATCTACGCCCGCACGAAATCCCTCTCCAAAGGGTTAGTCGGAATTAAATGATGAGATATTAAGATTTTGGGTTGCCTTTTGAATTTAGAATTTTCAGGTTTGGATCAGAGTGGTATCTTATGATACCTGGCACCTAATAATAAAGTTTTATAAGTTGGGTTTCAGAATTTCTATAGCAATTGAAGCTCTGAGTTCCCTACAGAGCGGATATTGCTATTACAAAGTGTTTTTTTCACTTCCTTCACACAAAATAGATGTGGGCGCGACCGTTGTGCGGCTTACAGCAGATACTCCTTTCTTGTTTAAAATAGGTACCTCGTGTGCCGAACTGTACTCTATTCTAGATACAGGTTTATCGAGAACTTATCTAGGTTTGACTGGTTTAGAAGAAGTCAAAACGATCGGTTGTAAAATAGATCAATTTCGATCGATGTAAAATCGATCGATTTCAACAAGACAGGTGCTGCATTAATGACTAATGGTTCAATCGAAACCATTATTGGCGAAGCACACCTACTAATCACTTTTTCAGGAATAACTCACTTCATGGATGTCAAGATCATACCTGGTCTAGCTGATATCTGCGTCTTGGTCTTGGGCATGGACTTTGGAGAGACATTCAGAATTGTCATGCAGTTACCTGATCGGCAATTATGGCGAGCTGACGAGCGAATCATAAAATTCGCGTTTGGTCGAGAAGATGAAGGCACTTCGGATTTCTGCAATGGCATAGCATTGTCCAAGGATACGGAAAAGGATCAGTGGGAACAGTTCTTGAAAAGGATAATCCCACCTCAACTTGACAAGCTGCCTCCTGCTAAGTTCGTCGTTGTCGAACACGTCATCGACACACAGGCTCATTGCTCCCATCCGTGCTCCCATCAAACAGAGGAATCACCGAATGTCCCCGAAAGTAATCGAAGCTCTGATAACTTTAGCCGATGGGCTAATAGAGCATGTAGGCCGTAGGGTCATTAGGGATCGCCTGCCTACCCAACCTAACCACTCAACGGAGTGGGGGGTATCGTTCGAGAAGCTCAAAGAGAAAAAAGTTGCCTCTCTATGACAGAGATATTCTGGGTTCAGACTCAGAGTCTGTAACTGTAACGGACACGTGTGCTGACCTTGGGCATGATCCTTTTTGTTTGATATCAAATATTTCTCAAGTTAATAAAGTCTTGGATTATTACGACTAGATGGGATTAAGCGGATTATAGGCCGCATATACTTAAACGTTGAAGTTGGATCTCAACAACAACCTATAGCTATAAGCAAGATTTAATTTTGAGTCATCTAACAGCGAATGGTGTAATCCAGTCGTAAAGGCTAGAAAATCGAATGAAGATTATCGTCTCTGCATAGACTTTCGTAAAGTAAACGAAGTCTCTGGGATCAACTACTTTTTTCCAATTAAATAATGATTTGTTCACTCTCTATTCATATAATATGAGGAGACTCGAACTGACTCGAACAGACTCGAATACGAAACTCAACAGAATATTCTCTTAAATACAACATCCTCGCGTGGCGCCGCCGCGGATCACTGACGAAACGTAACAACGATTCGAGCTATCGATACATACTTGGTTCAACCAGAGGTTCAACACACAACATCAGTATAGGTTCGAGAAAAACTTCAGGTTTCAGATAATTGTTTGCGATAAGCCAAAAAAATTTCTCACTGATACTGGACTAAAGATTATTTATTAAATAATCTTTCAAAATACAGGTAATAATACGTAATACTTACTTGCAATTTATCATGGGATTTACAAACTGTTTTGCTTATCTCATTAAAAAGCTTATCAATTTTTTGTTTCATATTAATTACTTTTTTCCTGCGGAGTCTTTCTTTTGCAATGCAACGTGTAATATTTTCCAGATCTTCAATACTTCTAATAAAAAAAAATGATAATATGAGAAACCACTATCAAAGTAAACATATGAAATTATACACTTCATCAACTTACTGATCGGTGTTCTCAGTTTCTGAAAATTTCTGCATCTCTACTTCAGTTGAAAGTTGCTGTCGTTTTCTTTCTAAACAAATTTTCTCGTGTTCTGTTGTTGTACGCATATTTTGTAATATTTCCCTTGTAACACGTTGTCCCAGAAATCGTTTCAAGACATTTTCAGTTTTTGTAGCTCCTGCTGCACTTCGAAGTTTTATGAAAATTTCTTTTAATTCCAAAACATCATCTCTTTGTGAAATCTTATGCAAATCTTCTTGAGCATCAACTTTTTCTAACGTATCTAAATTATCTCTTGGTGTAGGACGAACTATTGGAAACATTATTCTTTCTAAGCGTTCTAATTCTATTTTGCGCTCTTCTACTCGTTTTCTGTTCAAATAATTTTAAAAGTTAATGTAATATAATAATATAAGCATAGATTGAAAGAGATAGGCGTGGATGTGAATTGGTAAGAGAGAGAAAGAGATAAACGTATATAGGCGATTGATAGAAGTGGAAACACAATATTTATCCCTTTCTATCTTAGGGATATAAAGAGATAGAAAGTGAAATAGATTTAAAAATAGAAAATAAATAGAAACGGATTTCTATTTCTTTATAAATATAATAAATATAAACACCTGACATGATCATGATAGTTCAATAATAATGTTTTAAGGCCTTATTACTTTTATTATTTCGTTTGAATACGGGCTTCATTTATGATATTAGGTTGGTAAGAAAGTCTTGCGACACACAACACGAGTCAAAAAGAAAAACATTATATTTTAACGATAAAAGATTACACAGCCCCACAAAAAAAAGTCTGGTACTTTTTACTAGACACTTATATTCCCATGCACTTTGAGACGCTGAATCCGAATTTGAGGTTAAAATAGCACCTTTCACGATTGGTTTTCGAGATAACCTCAAAAACCGTATTGTTTTATTATAGATTTCATGCTGCTGAATTATAAGTATCAGCTTAGTGATACAACTACAAAATCTGGAACATAAACTAAAAACAACATTTTCTGAGGTCAAAATGGGATTAAATCGCGAAAACTAGTCAAAAGTGTGAAATGTTCATAAAATGGGCCAAATTGTGTTACTCGGGACTATGATAGGTGCGCCTAAGCATAGCGAAAATCCAAGTGAGTTTTCATCGGACGAGAACTGTCTGACCACTCGGCCAACCGTTAGTGAGTCAGTTTTGACTGTTTGAACCAGTTTGAACTTTGAGCGTCGTGCAGTTGGATTTATACGCTCGGAATCAAGATGGTTAACGGTATGCTAGCGGTGGGGGTATATGGTAGTGGGGATACAGGCTAGCTAAGCTCACTGACGAAAGCCTGATGAACGTGTGAGTTATCATGCACATGTGTGTATTGTATTATACATATAACTCCTCGTTACATTACCCCCCCCCCCTTTTTCGAGAGTAAAATTTACGGAGCGAAAATATGTACATGATAGTGCGGAAATAATGGATTACATTGAAATTTTGATAGAAAGAAACGGTCCTTAAATTTTGCTCTACTCACGGCTACCAAACTAGAAGATCCCACGGAGGTTGAGAGTATATTCTATAGTGTCTTCCTTCCTTCTGGTTTTAGGTGTATGTTTGAGATGATGTCTCCACGACCAAGCTATGTAACGGAATGTTCTTATGTTTCACTATATTTGGTGTGGATATTGTTCACAGCACAACATTTATTGCGTATGAATGTTTACAGCATCGTCCAATGCTTGTTGTGTATAAGTGTTCACAGCACAGCACAATACTTGGTGTAAGAATGTTCACAGGGTCTTCATGGATCTTATTAGGTGACAGTTTTTCGACGACTGATCGTCTTGTCAGCGTTCTGGAGTACACATGGTAACTCGCGAGTTTACTGAAAGTGTACGCGGTACGGTACGGAGAATCACTTGCGGCACTATAGCGGTTGACAGAAGACTCGAATGGAGAGCGGTTATTCCGGAGCAAAAGTGGTGACTGTTTCACAAATTTGCACTGCTGTTATTCACTAGAGTTAATGACAGGTGGTCGTGTTTTTCGAGAGTTCACTAAAACAGAGTTCACCGGCTTGTTTCACTCGCGGTCCCAGAAAGTGGAGCAGTTCGGTTTTTTACTTGTGGGACAGAAGGACCTCGCGATCACTTCACAAGTTTTGACACGAAGAGCGGTTCAACAGAATTTGTAAGTGGTGTTTGACCGGATTTGTGTTCGTTTGATGAACTTGTGGAGATGTTGGTGATAATGCGTTACAACCATGCAGCATACTTTTCTAGGCTTGGTTATCCTCTAGTGGTGCTAATGTAATGTGCTTCGTCCTGAAGTTGAAAGAGGTTGACCTTGAGATTTCTGTGGTAGTGATGTGGTGGCAGCTCGTGGCAGAGCTTTAGAAATTATTCGAGAAAAAAAGAAAAAACATGAGCGCACTGCACTATATTAGCGGCAGCGGTGCTCGAAGTGTTCTTTGATCCATCTTTTCTTATACTGTCTGCGCAGAACACTAATTCGCTTATATACCCTGCGGTATGGGAAGTTCTAGACTAGTCTTACATTTACTATTCTCGCAAGTTCTCAGCAATCTTCGTTATTAAAAAAAATATTTTTCCTAACATCTAAATTGACAATTCGACTTTCGATGCCTTCACAGCGGAACGAAAGTAACAGTTTTAACTGTAGGGTTGAAAGTAAAAAAAAATTGATAGTTTTAGGTAAGAGAAGGCATCAAAATCTAATTGTCACGTACATTAGTATTCATCGAAAAAAAGGGTCGCTAGACTTTCTTACCAACCTAATAGATTTATAACACTAGACTATCTTCAGAGTGGCCGAATTTTTCATATACATATATAAAAAATAAACCTCCTCCACTGTCTTTTGAATTAAACTATATAGGTTGAGTATACATTAAAAAAGTGTAATATCTATGTTTATTATAATAATTTTAGTCTCTATAAACACAGAGCATACCTATAATCCATAATAGTAGTATCATGATCTCTGCTGGTATTCATAGCAGCTATTTCTTGTTTCATCAATGTCTCTTTTGTAATTTCACGTAGATGAACCGACTCTTCTTTTGCTTTCTTAACAAAAATATTGTTTATAGCAAACGGAAAATAATTTTTCTCATAATAAACTTTACACCCAAAAACTTTTCGAAATTACAGTATGTTTGACATCTTTTTTTTTTAATGGTAAAGTAGAGGGGATAAATTTTGTCCACGAACTGATAGCTCTGATTTTTAGACATAAAATTGCTGTAAATAATTTCAAATAGTTTTAGGAGAGATCTCAGATCGTGGCTAAAATTTAACCCCGGCCTCCGTTTTACCATTTTGTGGATACTTTTTGGCAGAATCACCCACCCTACTACAGGGCGATCGACTGAGCAATAGGAAGAGATAGATATCACCGGATACATGAATATAAAGGTGGATAGAAATAGATAACGTTTTTGCAATGCAAATCGACTACTTGAAAGAGAGAACTTTTCTATCTCTTTCTATCTCTTTACTTCCAGCAGGAATGGCTCACGTCTGGAAAAAACGTTATGATTTTTCTGAGGATCTGAATACTTTTCTCTATTAGGGTGTGTCTAGAAAAAGGGAAAACTAGCAAAGGCCATACTAGAACCCTTTCGAAATTTCCACACAGGATAGAACGTAATTGATAATGCTAGTCTTTAATAAATTACAAAAGTGTTTTAAAATGGAAACGCGTTACTCTAATTTTAATAGAATGGATCTTCTTCCACATACCTTAAGAAGCTTTATTTCGAGCTCAGTTTCCTTCGTATTTTCTTCCAATTTCTGTAAGGTTGACGCATAGCAAGCGGCGTCGGTTTTTAAACTTGATTGAACACTTATATATTTTTTTTTAACAGTGTCGGCCTCCATTTGCATGACACTCAAGCGATGTAATTGATTTTCTAAGCTAATGATTTTCTACAGATATTAATTTAAAAATAGTGTACAGAAAATAACATGATGTGTTAAAGTAAGAATCTTCTTGAAATTTAAGGTTTATGTCATTTGCATCTAGTCAATATTTTTCATATTGTTCTGATACAAACCTTTTGTACAGGATATTCTAGTCTCTTCCGAGCATACTTTCGTGCTTTTCCAGATGTCAGGTCTTTATGTTCTCGTAAAATATTTGTTAGCTGATGTTGTTGCTGAAATAAAGTATGTACGTACTTTTATCATGTATTCTTTATGAGCAAGCGTTCAGAAGGGCGCAACGCTCGTAGAGCGCAACGCTGAACGCGAAAGGCGACGTGTTATGAGAATGTGCCCGCGAAGCGGGCAGATTTTTTAGATTATTTTGTTAAGATATGTACATTACCTCCTACATGAACCTAAACGTACCTTTTCACTTAGGCTCTTGAGCCAGTCTATTTTCTTTCTCAAACGGGTATTAATCTCGTCATATGTAATGATCGCTGCTTCCCAGCTTTTATTTCTTTCAATCCTGAAAGGCTCATGACTCATGCAAGCAGCACCTTCAGAAATTTCATTGTTCTAAAATATTAAGGATAAATCCTTCTATAATTTATACTATTGTAGAAGGATGAAAAAGTGGTGGGCTTTAATTACATAAATTGACAGTTGCCACCTAAAATTGGTATAAAAAGTATGTGTGACATTGCACGGCTCCAAACAATTTTAAAAGGTATAAACTCGTCATGTCAACTGAGGGCATTATTATAGTTTTACCATCAGGTTGCATAACTGATGAGAGACTTGATATTAAAGCACCTAATTGCACCTAATGCAGGTGCTCTTTCTGGGATTGACACTGTATCAAATGTTGTAAGAGGGAGCCAGCGAACTATATTCTTTTAGAGTCAGTCCACAATAGCATGATCATGATGTCTATGTCCGACATGAAATGATACAGTCACACAGCGTCTGCGTCGTGCGCGCGCATCTATAGCCAGCTGTAAAAATTTTTTATGTTCATGTCATGTCGACATACACATCATGCTATTATGGACTAACCCTTAGACGAACCAGATTATACCGTAGAGCAGGCCTGCTGTCCAGCGAGGGGAAATTCTAGGGAATTTCTAGTAAGAGTTACTAGCGATCTCCTCTAAATTCAGATGTGTCGAATAGAAATCGAATAAAACACATTAAAATACACTCAACCATGGATTATTTACAAGCTGCTCATTTGCGTAGTTCACGGTTCTTCCCCTCCCGCAGCGTCCCTCGGGTGCCAATATAAACCTTCGAACTCAGTGGTGTAGAGAAGTTGTTTACGTGCCAACCACTGTGGTGACTCTCTAGGCGACTTTCCTACGCATAAAAGTGAACTACCTACGGCTACGATCTTGAGTTTTTACCTGAATTCGCGACGGGATTATTTGCAGTCAAGACCCGAGATCTGCAAATAATCCATGGTTGAGTGTATAATGAAATATGTTTCTAGCCTTAATCGCTGCTCCTTGTTGTTCTTTAATATCCTTTTTCAAATTAATAATTTTTTCAAGATTATCATTTTTCTTTGCATTACATTCTTCAAAATTAGCTTTCCTTTGTCCTTCTGCAAAAATAGAAAATGGCACTGTCAATTCTAATGGAGAACGGTAATCTGTTAAGTGGGAAACAGCCACTTATTAAGAAAGTACTTTAAAATAGTTACACCCTAAAATGAATGAATTTAAAGTTGACGAAAATTTATATAAATTTAAGTCAAGTTTACTTGAATTTAATAAAACATATTATTAAAATTAAAAATGCATATATTGGCCTCGTTAATTTCATAAAAAGTTTTACTTAATCTCAGTTTGTCTCTGAATTTAAGGTAAAAAAAAAATTTGTTTTTTCACTGCGTGTATTTGAAATGATTTATTTAATTATATAAAATGATAACTGGAAATCACAACGATTTCCATGACCCTTGAGTACCTCGAATTATAGAAAAACAGGAAATAGTATACCTGTGGCAAGGGAGACTCGGTCAATCCCGTACAAACGCGAATTATATGAATTGGGATTGATCAGTATTGCCCAAGCCCATACACGTGGACTTGGGCATTAACAATTTTTATCCAAAAACACGATAAATCATAAATAAGACGATGATTGAGCAACAAATCTATGTAGGCTCAGTAGAGACCATGTTCATTTATGTCTATGCACTCGTTTTCCTTTGAAAAACTGAAAAAAAAAAAATAATTTACGCAAACTTAATTTCAGCAGTAAAGAAAATTTTTTAAGTATTTAAAAAAATAGTGCAAAGACGTAAAGAAGCATTGCCGTACCAAGTTTTTAACGATAATTGTTGATTATTGTGGAAAAACTTTTTGTAATACCTAAAATCAACAAAAAGCTAATTTTCAAAGATTCACATGCTTTTGAGATTGAAGAATGTTATCTAAATTTGATGATTTTAGTTAATTTTGAACATGTGAAATTTATATAAAATTTTTATTCATGGGAAAAAAATGGGGAAAAAATGATTCCGAACAATAAATTTAAAGTAAAGATCGGTTGAAAAAAATAAAGTAATTTACGTGACAAGGGGGGAAAGGCGATATTTTCACAAGCCTGAAGGTATCGAAAGTCGAATTTTCAATTTAGGTAGATTTTATGAAAAGATATTTCCTTAATTATGAAACCAGTATATTTTTAAATAAAAGAAATATTACTTACCGGATAATTGAATTTTTTTTTTTACTTCAACGATTTTTTTATTTAAAGCACTAAGTTTACCATCCTGAGTAGAATATAATAAAGATCGCGGCATTTTAAAATGAAATAAGCCAACTCTCTGTTTACATATCGACGTATTAAAGCGAGTTTCCCAGGCAACCGCGGTATTCGGATAAAGCTACAAGAAGACTCATTGATATACTGTCACGTCCCGAGAGACTCGCATAAACCATTTATTTGTAATTAATAAAAAGGTTCCTCGTTTTAGAATCGGACAGAAGGTTCTATAGGGTGGACCATCTGTTAGTACGAATTTAAATTGAAGAAAAGATACGCTTTTTGCAATGTGCAATTGAAATAATTTACTGAAAGTGAATGGTATATACAAGCATGTTATTTAAATCGCGTGTTTCGCTCCAATTTTTCAATCTTTTCCGTTTTGGCGGCCATTGTAGTGATGTAGTGCCGATGATATGCCCTACAAACAGAATTAATTAAAGTCAGAAGCAGGTTCAAGGAAAAACACCTTCTAGAGTCACTTAACACTTTATTCAAAGTTTGTTCACATAAGTAGAGTAACCGTTCGTCACTATGTGGACGAGTACACAACCGTGTATGGGCTTCAGCGTAATATATAATACGTGTTTTGTTGTAGTTCAAAACTCTAGTATTATTCGATACACATTCGAAATATGTAGAATTATCAAATGGGAGATTTGAGAAGTAGTACTGAATAAATATTATTTATTAAATATATATCGGGCATACGTTGAGCCTTTTGTATAATATATAGAAACTTTAATTTTCTGTCAGATGATAAATCATTTCTAGGGGTTTAATTTTGTACAATCACTTTGTATAATATATAAATTATATAAAAGATTTTTAAATCTACAGCTATTTCATGTTTCGGTCAATGTGCTGCTTTTTCTGTTGATCGTAGGTGCTGGTATTATCCCTATCAAATTTATCAATCACGTCGACGCCTAAGAAGGAACCCATTATTGAGCGGGCGGTAGATGTTGCCCTCCGAAATCCCCCATTTCCAGCACTAGACGTCGATGAACTATTGACACTTTGTGTAATTTTAACGGGTTTAGATTCCGTCCAAATATTTACGGCAAACTTTAATTCAACAACAAAAGCTTTCCAAGGTGTTACCTAAAAAATAAGATATCAGATTATTAAAAAATGATTTGAATATTCTACTGCTTTGACATAATATACATTTTAAGTACGAAGTTCATGAATACATAGAAAAGTTTTAAAATTTGTAACACCCGAACTTTGATTGATTTTTCCACACGAGAACGACGCGCGCTCCGCGCGTATGTTTAGTTTACCTTTAAATATTACAAGTTATAATATTTTATTTCTTCTTCCCTAAAAGGTGTATAATTAAGATTTTTAAAAAATTTCAGTTGCATAGGAATAACATTTATAAATGAAATAAGTACTACTCCTGCTTTATGTTATAATATTTTACATATTTATATTAACAATAATATTAATACTAATATTTCATATAAAAATAACACTGTGTAACGAGCAATACTATGCCGGCTCATTACATACGCATACTGTACATGCGTCATTGATCGACGTGTCACGAGCTATCCCCTCTTCTTACGAGAGTCGATAATGCGCATGCATGCCCTGTCAGACTACTGAGACGACCGACCGACGGACATAAAAGGGCTCGCAGTCAACTTCTCCGGCAGTTCGCTGAGAGCTGCAAACCGACTTAGGTCAAGGTGCAGAACTCAGCAATACTCACTGATCTCCCTGGTAAATGGCACAATTATACTAGGGCGACCAGGAAACCGAGCCGAGAAGCCGACGTGAATCACGAATAAATGGTGCAACCCGTGATTCACTAAGTTGAGGACGACATCGTCCAGGGCAATCTGGCCGAAGCCATCCTGTGGGAGTCATCCTGTCTCGTTTAGCATATTCCACGGGGACTAAGGGAGATCCACCCGATCCACAGTCAAATGGCGCAACTATGGCTGTGTATCGGGCAAAGGGGTTCGTTGGCTTCACACTCAACCTAACCTGGATCAAATGGACCGACCTGACCGACTCGTCGCGCCGTCACGGACAACTACTCTCTCTCCGCACCGTACCGCTTACCGCATTTCGAAAGAGACGGGCTCAGAATATAACTCCCGCATCGTCCACCGACAATCCGCGTACCGACACCGACCGTTTACGTATCGACGTATACATCTCGTAACCGCTATCGCTCTCTCTCTCTTGCTCTGACGTACACATCACACCCACACATTGTACTTACTTTTAAATATTTAGAGTAACATTCACAGTTTGTAATTGCGCATACTTTTACACACGCACACTTTTATACACTCACACTTAACAATAGTTTAGATTTGTATTCTTATAGGATTGACGTCACGCTACCCGACTCTCTCTCCCCACTCCTAGCGTAACGACTCGTTGTAAACTTGTAACGCGCTGTGCTACTCGACTCTCATCTCTCATAAAATCAGTTAACCAGTTACCAGATGCACTGCACGGTCTGCACGACGCCCAACGACGCCCACTGGCACTGAGAGTTGAAGCCAGGATGGGCACTATTTTATAACCCAAAACATATGCAGTAGTTATTCAGGGTGTCACAAAAGTCCCGGGACGGCTGGATATTTCCTCAGCTTTAACTAAATCTCAGGGCATTATGGGCCTAACTTATATAGCAAATTATATTTACCTTCTCTTCGACAGCAACTTTTCGTACATTCCACGCAAATTCGCAAAGAGCAATTACAAAAGATACGCCACAACCGCACATTAGAACAAGAAAAACCCCGCCAACATTAGACATTTTTAAGGCATCTGCATCAGCACCTCCACCTCCTCCAACGTCTGTATTACAACCTGGGTCTGCTTCAACCTTTTTCCACCATTTTTCCTTCAACTGACCCAGTTCTCCACTTTCTTGTAATTTTAAAACAGCCCCACTAACTGCTGTTCGGTAAGGCGAATCTGTGGAGTATACAATAAAAATTGCTGATTTATGTAGCAAATAAGTCCGGATTTTTCATGAATCTATAGTGTTTAATAGGGTGTATTGGAAAACTTTCTTTTGGGAGTCAAAAACACTCCAATAGAGTTTCATAAAAAAAACTTGTGTCTGTCTCTGCAACGCACAATGCGGCGAAATGAAAAAACGATGTTCAAAATAACCTGTAGGTCACAATTCTTCATCAATTAATTTTTTTTTTATACATACAACAATTGAAGTGAAGAGTGACAAGTTGAAGAACATAATCAGAAAATTCAGTGGAAAGAATCAAAGAACCTAACAAATTGGCAGTGCATTTCAATTGAAATTATCAAGTGACACGTATACATGCGTATTTATTTGGAAAGGGCAACAAGGAAAGGAAGGATTATATCAACATCTATGATTCAGTAATTACTGGTAAGCTACTCAAATCAACATATCATCTAAGGAACTAGGGTCTAGACTCACTCAACTAGTCATAAAAGGGTCTTATCTCTAAATTTGTAACTGTAACTTTAATTCTAAATTGTAAACTTAAAAATAAACTGTGTAAAATCAATTTGCATTCTATTCTCTTGGCTTGTCCTCTTTCCCAGCTTTACATAAAATTGTAAACTAAATCGAGGGATTAGAATAGTAGAAATAGAGTCTGTTGCTAAATAGGACGTTTAGCAATAATTAACAGGTAGGACGTAACAACAGCATAAAGTGGGAAAAATTATTATTTAAAAACTCCGTACGAAAAGAGAAAATGTCTTGTTATTTTTGAACATACGAGTAGTTGCTGAAAATCATAGTTATCTGAATGTTTTACATCCTGTGCATTTCATTCCGGAGTTATTTTAAGAGGCTGCAAACTTCAAATTTATCCAACACTGCGTTATAGAATGACAGAGCGAATTCAAATTTGAAAAACAAACGCATTTTATAATGATTTTCTTTCTTTATAAAAGAATAATACTTACTCAAAGGCATTGCAATACCGTATCCTTTACTATCCAATAAACCTCCGACCTGTATAAGATCACAATGTTTTTGGACAGTGTATTCAATAGTCGTTGATTCCATCAAAAAAGCATAACCTCGCTTTCCCGTTCGAACTCGTTCAACACCCTCCTCATTAGTGGCAGTGAAAACTGATGGTTTTGCATCATTCATTGCTGTCCACATGCGTTGATAAGTTGTATGATTTGAATGCTGAAATTATAAATCTATACTGCAAAAGTGCACACCAGTGTGTAAATTGGTTTTCATAAGTAATTGATGGTTATCAAAACATAAGAATAGAAGACAAACCCGATATTTTACAAAAGACCGAGAAAACGTTCTAAAGAATCCAAGTGACAACTATGTATATTATAATAAAGAAATTCCATGCCCGTCGGGAGATACGAGATACAGTGAGTATTTGCAATTACACTCGATACCCGTATTATGTCACCGTTATTTCCTTCTTAGAATCGTTGGCGCCCGCCGATATGCATTCAATGATGAGGCGGTGGAGTGGCAGGGAGAGAAGCGCCATTTCTTGCCCTTCAGGCCCCGAAAGGCCACGGATCTATGCAGTTTCACAGCTTGTTTACGTTGAAAAAATTCTAGGAAGCATATCAATGCAATTTTAGACCATGCCTGAATACTGATGTAAGGCGGTAGTTGAGTGTATTTAAAAAACTGGATACTATGTTCGTGCTGTCATAAGTGTGTAGCTAGGAACTACACATGTGTATTTCACTCGCACACAGTCAAAGTACTCTCATTACCTAGCCTTAGGGTACTTTATAAATAAGTTATTAACGTTTTTAATTTCGTCATATTTAACATTGTGTCTTATGAGAGATGGCGTTTTTGAGCTCTTTATACTCAGTGATATCTAAGTAACCACCATTAAGATATTATTGATAATTTTTTTAATGAAAAATAAGTATTTCAAAATTGAGGTGCAAATTTAATATTAACCATTTGGTTCATGCATATACATGAAAAAAAAAAATTAATCATGAAACTTGCGCTTATTCTGAACGTTGACTATCGCAATCTAGCAACAGCTCGAGGCATATGATCAACGTAGATGACGTAGATCTCAGTATTCTCAGTTCTCAGTTAGCCGTTTATTCATGTCGCCAGCGACGTGAGTTGTTATTGTTTGTTCTTATGTTTAAATAAAAGTATGTCTGAGCCAGTAGAAACTGAAAAACCTAAAAGATTTTTCTGGAAAGGCGCTATAGAGTGAAGGAAAGTGTTTACCATAAGAGAAAGGTATGGAAAGGTACAAAGTGATAATGCGACAGAAATCAACAAACGTGGTACGAAAAGAAAGGCGTCTAACCTAGCTAGAACGCTTAAACGCTAGAAGTCGATCAAAGTCGATCATCAAAGTATGTAGCAGCAAATTAATTGCTGAGCTGACGATAGAAGCGCGACGTTGCCAAACTTAAGACTGTGACTGCGTGAGTCAATAACAAGTAGAAGCGTTCTCTCAATAATTGACTTGCTGCGTACCGAGGCGCATCTACCTAAAGACCGTGCTAAAGACCGAAAGAATCTTTAGGCATATAGGCGCGTTTATCCTTGACATTCTTATTAAGACCGACGCCGAAGATTGTCAATGATCAGGCGTTCCTGACATTGCCAATCCCAAGTCGATGAAATGACAATTCATAAGCGCATATACAATTGTTATTTCGCGCATTTAGAATATTGTTCCGAGATGTATGATTTCCATAATCATAGCCACCCTTATAGCTATGAAAATTAGACGTAGATGTTAACTCTAGACTCTATAGACGCACCTACAGTCTACACTTAGACTTACCACCTATCACTAGAGACCAATGTTACCCATCTGAAAATAATATTGAATTTAATTCGAAATCTCTTTATTTCCTCATCATAGGTTTTCCGTTTAGCAAAATATAAAATAATGGAGTTGATTCACATACGTCAGGCGCATCTGAGGATGCGAATCTAGCAGAAATAAATATTAATCTTAGGCGCACCTACCATTGATTATTTATCGATCATTTTCGGAATTTTTCTTCAAACGCGTTTTTCGCGAAACCAATTTTTTCAAATTCTCGTGACGCCTAGCTCAGCGAATTATTAAACTATTTTCAAAATCTAAAATTATAATTATTTGTTATTAAATTATCTAGTATTCATTGCTTTCAGGTGAAATTTGTGATCTGCACATTTTACGTGAAAATAAGTGCACTCTGGCGACGGACCTCTATGAACAGCAGCTTCTAACTTGGAAATTTTTGATGAAAAAAACTTGAAAAAAGTCTGAGATGTAGTTTGAAGTGTACATAAAATGACCTCGCAGTTTCAATCTATTCAAAAAATGTCTTTCCCTTCAAAAAATTAATAACTAAAGCATAAATATATAACCTTTCTAAATAGGGTGCCCCCCTTAAGATACTTCGGACGATCGACTATATAGGTGCAACTATACCCGGTTGTTCGGTGAATAATACAATGAATTAAAATCATTTATTAATCAATTCGTATTAAAAATAAGATTACCACTTTAATTGCTTAAGTTTATCCACAATTTCACAATCACCCATATGTCATGTTTCTATGTCAAATAACTTACTTCAAAAAAGCTCGAAGTGGACCCTCCTTTATAAGCACCATATTTAACTTTAGTTTGCTTGGCGAGATCATCTGCACTGTTAATTGACACATCCATTTTTACAGCAGTCAAAAATGCCGCTAAGTTAGCTGTATATGAAGACACCATTATTAAAACGAAGAACCACCACATACCAGCAACCATACGAATTGAAGGCGCCCTGAAAAAAATAATTTTTTCTTTATATTTTGAAAATTTCGAGCAAGATATATCGCCCAAAGTCCAGTGATCCGATAGGACTCTTTGCGAGAAGGGCGAATCTGAAGCATATCACTTAAATCGACATTTATGAAAATTTTAAATTTTCATTTTTAAAAGCCTACTCGTCAATTTCGTATGTGCCGTGGTCGTAAACTCCTCTCCGCCCCCTATTAGCCTCTATCAATAAGCAAAAATACACGCGTACTCTACTACGCAACCGTCTCGCTCGACATCTGATTGGTTGCTATTGGCGCGCAGTTTAAAATGCTAAAAACATTATTTTTATTGTTTATTACAAATAATGGCATTTTAACTTATTTTATATATATGTACATATATATATATAATCAATATAAGTAAGTTGAAATGCCATGATTTGTAATAAACAATAAAAATAATGTTTTTTAGCATTTTAAACTGCGCGCCAATATTAACCAATCAGATGAAGAGCGCGACGCATTCGCAGTAGAGAATAGGGCTCCTGTTGGGGCCAGTGGCCACTGGACGTAGGTGCCAGGTGGTAGGAAATCTCTATGGCTTCCGCTCAAGGCCGAAAAAGTTAGGAAATTTAACAAAAAAAGTTAAAATTAAATTAGCGATAAACGATAAACAAAATAATCCTAACGAGAAAAGATAAATTGAGATAATAAGATAATCGAGATAAAATACAAAATAAAATAATAAAGAGCTAAACAAGTAAAATGTGAGATAAAAAAAAGATAACAAAAGAGAAGAAGTGCCGAATGCTCTCTATGACAGCACGAGAGCTTTTATTTAAACAAAATTTAGATTAAGTGAAATTTTGTGACATGCAGAAATCTGCAACGTAACAGTACGGTCAGTATGGGACAACTTAGAATTGAAAATACTGGTCTTGTCCAAACTTCAGGAATTAAATCAATGAAATTAAGCGTGAATCCTAATTTTTCATTTTTTCTCATCCATTCAAATTTTACTAATCATTATACAATCTTACTTCGGAAGAATATCAGATCCCTGCTGCATAAGAGATCCCATAGTTAACCACATCGAATTCATCAAGTTGAAATTGTTTTCTAGTTCCTCTGGTTCAGCATTGCAAGGATGTGGATTATCCCATTCCCCAGGGGCCATTCTGAAATAATTTAATTTATTTAATACTACACTTGACGTGTACGCCTAGGCGCATAAACAGAATTTTTCGGAACATACGTAACGACATTAACGGATAACCTAGATAGCTGGTAAAAGTAATTAACTAATACATATAATGAAGATCGCTGACTTTAATATCTAATAATAGATTCACATATAATACCTTGCTTGAAGGAACAGCATAAGAGATACAGCTAAATAAGCTGTTGCCATGTACATCCAAACATCAGTAGATAATGGTGACAGAAATGAAAAAAGATTTTGTTCCTTATCTTCCGGTTGGATATAAAGAATGCTTATACCTAAAACAATGAATAACACATTATTTACTAAAATTGAGTAAATTGAATCAATTTCTGGAAACCATCGATACACTTAATCTTATTTTATAATATTAAACGATATTTTTGGGTGAATTCTTCGTCACTATTGAGTAATTCTGTTTGTATGAATCTAAAGTATATTTTTTTTATCTTGGTAGGAAATGCATTGGCGTAAGTTTTTCACTTTGCTAGTCATAATTTTAGATTTTCAAAGTACCATGTAAGTGAATTTTATTCAGTTGCATAATTTTAGGTGCCGCGAAAACGGAGGTCAGGATAACAACGCAAGAA
>JAUEJJ010000047.1:425681-442425 GCA_032164275.1 Synergus coniferae
TTTTCGCCCATTTTTGCAATAAAAAATATAGTAAAAATTAAAATTTCAAAACCACCGAGGGTCATCTTGGAGCAAATTATGTCTAGAATATATGGTTAAAATTTGACGAAGATCGGTTTATTAGTTTTCGACATATGATGGAGCTAGATTTTGAAAACGTTGTTTTGAGAAAAACGCGTTCAACAGGCCGTTGGCTCGACGGAGCGCGGTATACTCGCAGGTAGACGAAAAAAGGTAATGATGTTCAGGTCAAAAAAAAATATAGTTAGGAATGCTCGGATTCTCTTGAAATTTTTACACAATATTTCTAGATATATATTCTTTTGAATCATGCAAAAAAAATTTTTTAATTTCAAAGTTATAAAGTGGACTGACCCCTTAAATAATTTTACTCCTGCATATGGAAAGGTTGTTTCCACCTAAATTTTTAAATCCAAATGCCATAGCTGGGTAAGCATGGTTCATCGGCCTTGGAAAATATTTGGTTGATATTTGACGGTCAGTTTCTACAATTATAAGACTAATTTACTCCAAATGCCAACTTCGAAAAATTTTTACAAAAGTTATAACATTTTTTTCAAAAATCAATAAATTCAATTTTATCGAAAATAGCTGAATCAATTCTGATGGTTCATTATGTTATAATTTTTTCGCTGCTAGTTTCCCGGAAGGGTATCAAAAGGAGGTATTTTGTTAAAATGCCCTAAATTGAAAATATATATTCGTTTCCGGATTGTGTTACAGGTAGTGGTCCAAAAATATCCATGGCAATCTTATCGTTAGGTGCTACCGGTACATCAGGAATAACTGCTTCGAACTTTGGCCTAATTCGCGTGAGTTTCTCTCGCTGACAGACATCGCATTTCTTTATGAAGTTTATCACTTCATTCTCCATATTATCCCAAGAGAAATTTTCTCTCAGCCGTTTTATTGTTTTATTTTCTCCGAAATGGCCTGACCCAATATTTCTATATGCTTCCACTAAAAGTTTTTGTTTTTCTTCATCAGTTAACTCCTTGTTGGGCCGGTCATACACGAAAAAATCATGTTCCTGGAATTTAGTGTGGAGAAGGAAGTTGAGCATGTCATGTAGTCGCACCTTTTCGGTATTTATTATTAAAGGGACTTCCATTTAGAACTTAAATCTTTTACAGTTCTTGCGGTTGGTGAAGTCTTTTACATTTTTATAGAGCAATTTAATCCATTCTCCCTCTTCATAGTCAGTTGAATTTGTAGAAGGGAAAATACATTTTGCTTGCTCACTTTTATCCAATTCTTCCTTCTCGCAATGGGCTTTATTCTAAATTTATTTGGGAGATGGTTAGTTTTCCATTTTTGATATTCTGCGGCTATTTTTTTTTTTTTTTTCATCCGTAGGTTCAACAGCTCTAAGTTGCATAGGTTCTACTTCAGTTTTGGATCTTTCCTCAGTTTCGCTTTCTGTGTCTAGATCTTCTCATTGAGTATTGGTTTCAAGGTTTATTTGGGAAACATCTCCTTTCAGTTCTGGATACATACGCGATAATGCGTCTGCTGCTGTATTTTTCTTTCTTTTTTTATATTCCACTACATACTGGTATATTTCGAGATTAAGTCTCCACCTTAACAATCTTGATGCTAGATCTTTAACATTGAAGAGCCACTTGAGAGCTTGATAGTCTGTCTGTATTATAAACTGTCTTCCCAACAGATATTGCCTTAATCTTTTTACTGCCCAGACTACAGCGAGCAGTTCCTTTTCTGTTGTGCTGTAATTCCGTTCGGGTTCGTTAAGAGTCCTGGAAATACAGCAACATGGGTGACCATCTTGGGAAAGAATGGCTCCGAGACCTACATTTGAAGCATCTGTTATTAAAACAAACTATTTTTTATAATCCGTGTATTGCAATACTGACGCGGAGCACAAACAATTTTTGTGGTCTTGGAAGGCTTCCTCACATTGACATTGGTATCTAATGGAATCTTGAACTCAAATCGAATGCTGAAAAGTATTTCGCCTTTTCCGGAAGCATCAACTTTCTTAGACACCACTCACAGTGGTGAATTGAAAGGTAACTTTGACATAGATATTACGCGTTTATTTAGCATCTCCCTTACTTGGTCATTGATTTCATTCCTATGGCACTCAGGGGGACAATAAGAGCGATTGTTAATGGGTCTCGGATCTTGTAGGAATAAATATACCATCATCATGCAGTTAATATTTTATTTGGTCTAAATCTAAATGAGCGTTGGAACGATTAAATTGTAGGCGTGCATGAATGGCATTCCGATGATCCCATCCTCGGGCAGCGGGAAGTCGTTGGGTACAATGACAAATACGTGCTCTTTCCCTTGAAAATTGAGTTTCGTTATTTCCTTTGTTCTGTGATGGTCGTTACCCATTGAGAAAATTTTGGTACATTGTTCATTGTACATTGTTCCCGTGGCTATGAGAGTCTGCAATCAAGTCTCATATTTTGCTGTTTCTACTGTATTCGCTTAACGCTAAGATTTCATAAGTGGAGAAAGATATTTTCGTTAGATTAATACTAGAAATCGTCACAACAAACAATGCCAAACCATTGAAAAGTTGACCGCATTCGTAGTCAACATGCGAGCGATTTTGATGATTTTATGTGCGCACATAAAAGGAACCAATTAATAAGTTTCAGTACCCAGCTGTTCCTGTCGATTTGAAATAACGAAAGCCTAGTTAGTAATGTAGAGCACAGCTGAGGCTATTTTATATTAACACACATTAGACTATCAAGTGTGTAACATATAAGAAAATATTGAAGATGCGGATTTTATGTGCACGCATAAAAGAGAATACTTAAACTTGCTGTGAATTTGTATCAACTGATGTGCTCATTCAATGAGCACTTTGCTTTCTGGAACCAATTTAATTTGCTTCCTCATGGAAGAAGCATTAAAATCAAAAATAGAGCTCTATGATTCTGTGGTAGCTAACTGTTGTTCGATAATTTCTTTTTGTTTGGAAGTTGTGGAATTAAATGAACTGAAGACTATTGACCGATATTTTTATATTTTTATTCATTTATAGTTTAATATGGATCATGGAACCGGCGCTGCTTACAGTGATTTCCATCAGTTTGCTTATAACAGCCCTCGTTGACTATCTTGTCCCAATTGTGTCGTCAACATTTTTCTCTGCAAACAGCTGGACTGGACAAAAGGAACGCAAACTCGACGAAATTTGTCAGAGTTTATCTGTTACTATATTTCGATTGCAAAATGCTTGGAACATTCTACGAAATTCACGAAAAAATCGTCCGAATTTGGTAAGATCATTTAAAGCTATTCTTTTATATATTAATTTATAGATCAGTCGCTAAAAGTGGAAAATTTATTTTAATAAAAATTTATGTTCAATATTATTGGGAATGAAAACATCCACCATGCCAAAACAGGCGCTGCGATGCCGCAAAAACATGGCGGCTCTTAATATAGAAATTTGTTACATTCCTCTATATTTGAGATAGACATTTTGTAAACTCTAAATAATATTCTCGTAACAAGAAAAATATTATTTTCTAATATTAACAAGGGATCAAGATTCTCGAGGTAGTGTTGTTCTCTCTGTGTAGAAGATTGACGAGCCCTTCAAATTTAATCTATTTTTCCACTTACGAGAAATTTGAGAATGATGAAAGTCTTAGAAAAGACTCGACCCAGCCGAAATGCGAAAAACTAGAATACGTTAATTCGAATAATTCAGTGAGAAAGTGAATAGCATTGTATTATTTGGATAAACAATATTTTTTAGGTTGTTTGACAAACCTCAGTCTTATATTCGTCAATTTTGAGCCAAACAACCCGGACTACTAACATTATTCTTTTTCGTTCCTTTACTTATTTAAAATTCTAAAAACTATATGAGACATATTTTAAAATTATGAATTCTCATAATAATAATTTCTAAAAACCTAAGGAAAAGCGAACTTAACCCAGGGAAAATGGAAACCAATATTAATCGAAAGCTGATAATATCTAAAGTGCAGAAATTTAGCAAGCCAAACAGTGAACGAGTTTACTGGAAGGAGTTCAAAATCGTCACTGAGAAACAGTTACAATTTTCACTAAAGAGCCCATTTTATAAGAACACAGCTAATTTACACAAGATTTAATAATTATTGTCTAATTACGAAAGACACGTCACTACCTTTGATTTTACAGTTAGTTTAACAATTAGTTGCTTGTCTCGCTGAACGCGTTAAGCATAGGAGTCTTCTACTGGGTATCTCTTAAACAATACAACTAATTAATAATACAGGTCTACGCTACAAATTGACAAGTAATATTGTCGAAAAGAAGTATAATTAAAAAAGAAATCTGTTTTTAAGTTTAGAAAACGGTATTTCTGGGCTTAAATACACGGAAAGAAAAGTTCATTGATCTTTCCTGAACTATTTCTATAGTCGGGGATAAGAGCGAACCTTGAACAAATCTTATAAATTTTGTATGACTTTCAGTATTTGATGTAAAAGTTCTGTAAACTTTATATTGAATTTCGATTTAAAAAAGTTCAATAAAATATGTAAAGAAATTCATGAAAAAAATGTTGAAAAGTTTCATAGAAATCACATTTGAGGTATTGAGAGTTTGTGACCACATCATTATAATGTCTAGATACATCAATTCAGTCAAATGTATAGGGAAGTTCGTGAAAAAATGTTGAACAATCTCATAGACATTCTATTTGAGGTTATTGAGTGTTTGTGAACTATTTCAATATAAGATCTATAGACCTCAGTTCTAGAAAATGAGTTGCACAATCACCACTATGCGCAGGTAGCGACATTTTCCGCGTCCCTCGCCCACCGGTCCTGCATAGCTGTAGCTTATGGTATATCTTAGATTTTTTTTTTATATTTCAAGTTAGATTAGCTGCGATGCTTTAGGCGTAAGAAATTAGAAATGTAATAAGAAAGCTTAGGGTTCGAATCCGCGGCGAATGTAAATTTTCATAGCGTGCGATTAGAAATAGTGTAGTGATTGTTTGTGTAGTAGTAAATAATTGTGTACTTAAACATGTGAAAACATATTAGAGTATAATAATAATAATACAAAACATTAATTTTTTTTCGACAAATAGTCAACTATCATTTTCTAGAATTGTTCTCTAAAGTTTCGAGACTTCTTCGATATAAACTGTATATTAGCTCGATTTTTATATTTTTTAGAACGTTTCTAGAACTATTCTACGTTTTTCGTAGAATAGTTCCGCATAATGTGAAACCAAGAAGATTTTAACTTTTATTAAACTACCTGCCATATCCTCTACTACAGGACTAGGTCTTCAAAATTTAATTAAATTTTTTTCCGCGTAGTTTATGTAGTTGCGCAAAACCGGCATCCAGAAATATGATTGAAGGCCAAAATATTCTTAATTCTGGTATAATTGTAACGTGCGGAGCTACCATATGTTTCTCATCAGAGCTTCTTATTACAGCACTTTTTTCATTTAATTGGATGATCACTACAATTATTCGCCATCTTTTTGTGATATTTTTCGAGTTTTTCCTGTATTTACGATGCTTACGACAGACATGTTGGTTAGCTCGCGTAGGGGACGAAAGTGTCGCATAGCAAGCTTAAATTCCCAATAGTTGGAAATTATAAATTCAATTTTTATGGTAGAATAGAATAGAATCGAATAGAATCGAATAGATTGACGGGCATTCCCTTTACCTAGATGCTAGCTAGCCCCCCACTCCAGCCCTTCTTAGGAAGCCTAAAATGTCGACAGCCGGCATCACCCTGATCTTCTCTGGTTCCAGCATAACTTATCCGAGGATTTGATGTCTGAGCCCATCCAGAGCCGGGCACTTACATAAGACGTTTAGGGACGTTTCATCGTCCCTACCGCATTCGCTACAAACGGTGCCTTGTACCAGCCCCATCTTGTATCTATGGTAATTCAAATGGTTGTGCCCTGTGAGAATCTGCACTATTATCTTCACCTCTTTCTTGGGCCAGTTCAGGATGGTACCAGGAGGGCTTTAGCCTGTCTACAACCATTTACCTGGGCTCAGTACTCGTTGTGCTGTCGCACCATCCATTCTTTGATCTTTTGCCTGGTGCTGCAGGGTGCCAAGCCCAAAATAGATCCTGGGCCTATCGGTCTACCCGCTCTTCCCTTTTTTGCTAGTAGATCCGCCTTCTCGTTGCCCTTGATCCCTGTATGTCCAGGGACCTATATCAGGGCAACCCTATTGTTCTCCGAAAGTTGGTTCAGTACCTTGTTACACTCAAACACCAGAATCAATGAGATTTCTGGTTTTCCAACCGTTTTGATTGCCGCCTGGCTATCTGAGCAGATGCTATTCATTTGTCTCTTACGTTTTCGCTTAAAAGCGTTTCAGCGCACTGGAGAATGGCAAAAACCTTCGCCTGGAAGACAGTCGGGTGCTGTCCAAAACGGAGTCGCCAAGCCTGTTTTGCTTGCGCTGTCATAAAGCCCAGCTCCAGATCCAGCTGGAGCTGGTTCCCTCTAAAACCGTTTGTATACCAGATGTCCCCTTGAAGGAAGGCCTTCCCCTCCTCCTTCCCCCACGCCTCCCTTTCTGGGATGCATATTCGGAAGAGTTTGTCGAAACTGAACCTTCTTGTTGCTTTATCCTGCCGCATCGTAAAAGTTGGCATATTTGTGATGTCCCTTGGGAACCTAGTATGTCTAGGCTCCGGTGGTCACCGGGGGTAAATGGGGTAGCTGCGGGTAAATGGTCTTTACCTGCAGCTGACAGACGTCCAGCGGTCCGAGCTGCCCCAGCAGTTATCGCTATATTCAATGCCCTGGTACGCCGCATTTCCGAGCCTCCCTACATATGACTTCAGGGGGAGTATTACTGAAGGCCCCTTCTACATATATCCAAGAAAGTGCCCACTACATATCCTTGGCAGCAGTGTAACCCTCCTTTCCCGGTTTGGGTAGGGAGACCACTCTACTGCCCCTTCATGCCATTGGCACGTGTCCCAGAGCTATACTAGCTCTGAATACTCTCGTCAGGGGCAATAGTAGTTCCTACAGTCCCTCCTGTAAGAGGGCTGTGTATGCTCCGTCCGCCCCCAGTGATTTGTAAGGTTGAAAGGTTCAACGTTCTTAACTGATACTATGTCGAACGCAAACTACCAGTCTGCCCTTTTTCTAAGGCCTACCTGATACACGTCCTCTTGGTCAGTTGGAATGCTCTGAACGCCCGAGAAGTGAATCTCCAATAGCCGTTTCAGACACTCCTCTTCATTATCAGTAAACTCACCCGTTTTGAGCCTAATAGGCCCTAGACGAACCTCTGTGTTTCTAGCCAGGATCTTATGGAGGAGCGCCGTGCTGGAGATGTTGTTCGTCTCTCCACAGAACTCTCTCCATCTCTCTTGTTTATATTTGTTAATCATGTTTTTATATTCCTTCCAGGCCTCTGTATCGGTCTCAGTCGAAAGTCAATTTGGTCTTGCATGTCCTATTGTACAATTTTCTAGCTCCTATTCGGAGAGCCTCTAAATCCTTTCTGGGAGTTCCTCTCGGAAGACCTTCCACCTTGTATTTTTGGGGTTCTTATTCAGCTGTGTCTCCTTTCCTGAGGGTCAGCCAAAAGACACCTTGCATGTGGTCGAAGAGCGTTTCAAATCATTGAATCACCTATGCGGGTCAAACTTGTACTATCTCTAGCGTTACGGAAATATGGAGATATGCACAAACATATCGATAGCCTATAGAGGCACAAAACACACCATTTTTATGAGAGTCATGAAAAAGTATTTTTGTCACATAAAATAAGAAATGTATCTCTAAAATATAAGCTCAGAAACATTTTTTTAAATTTTTAAAACTTTTTTTAACCTTGTGTTTTATTTTAAAACATCAAAATTGTTTTCCAAAGAAGTTTATGAGTAACTAAAACATATATTTGGATCTTCAAAAATTACTTTTTTTATTTTACTTTCCTCCTCCATAACTACCTCAGAAATGAAATTTGTAGGTTATCCTTTGGAGAAATGTTACGTCACATGGGTGCCTATCTATGGTGATAATATAAACTTGGTAGGTACGTGCGGGATCGAACAAATTTTGCATGCTTATTCCTCTAGGTCTTTTAATGAAATTATGGGTAAGGGTTAAATAAACTGAATCACTTATTAACCCTCTGCCTGGTCATTCGACCGTTATCGTCAAAAATCGTCAAATCAGGCACGTAGAAAGGGAACAACCTACAGTAGTGCTCATTTACGTGACGTGATGTGTGTGAGTGTGACAGAGCTGTATCATATAGCTGTTTTGAGGGATACAAGGGTGCCCCTTGATTGAAACTTTTTGAATAATAAGTAAAATACCATTCAAAAATAGTCAAAATAAAGTATCAGTATTAAAGTTCTAGAATGTTTAACAATATTGTTTAAATTTCTATAAAAAGTGACAGGTTTATGAACCGAAAACTATCATGTGAAACATATAACTCCGAAATGAAACGTCATATGGAATAAAAAACAATACGGAGAAAGAATGGTTTAAAATTTATTTAATTTACAGTTAATTTAAGGTGAAAATGTGCTTTAGAGTAATTTTTTGGGAAGATTTCGTGCAATTTTTGATTTAAAAAGGCCATTTTGCATTTTGTAATAGTGAAAAGAAGAAGTTACATTTTCGTGACAAGTAAGAAAGAAAATCGTACAAGAAATTTAGAATTCCCTAATTTTTAGTTCATTACCTTTTTTAAATTATTCAGGATATTATTTTTTAGCAAAGTACTATTGTATTTTATTGCATTCGACGTTTTTTTTTTTTTGAGGTTATATTATATATGTTTCACCTAATGGATTTCGTATCTTAAATCTGTTACTTTTTATCCAATTTTAAGCATTTCTGTGAGATATTCTTCAACATTGATACTGATACTTCATTTTTAATACTTTTTATCAATAATATATGTATGATTAAAAAGTATATTATTCAGCGGGTCCATGCACTATTTTAATAGATACGACCCTGAAACTCTTGCACTAATACTCATGTATTTTGTATCGGTGAGAGGGTCACGTGGTATAGATTACAAAGTAGGGATACGCTGGTCCAGGCAGAGGGTTAGTCATGAGATTGGATCGTAGTTAAAGTAACTTCTGATGATGTTCTCACAAATTCTCAAGTGAAAATATTCATCGCCATTAGCTTTATTTTTGTAATAAAAATTTTACTCGCTGCAGTCAATCTGACCCCATGTGTCAACTAAGGGTTAAGTGTTCGTAAAAAGACAGACCGAAAATCGGTTGCTAACGCTTTGAAAATTATTTTTGAATTTTTTAAAATACATAATCTTCATCGAAAACATGAGCTTGAGCGGGGTGCTGAGAGATGAGGGAATGGCCGTTCGGTCTATTCCCTTTAAGCGGCCATTCCTTCGTCCCTTGCCTATCAGCCTGCTCAAGCCCACGGTTTCCATGAAGATTATGCATTTTCTAAAATTGTTTTCAAGGTGTTAGCAACCGAATTTTGGTCTGTATTTTAACGAACGCTACATCGCTAATATTATTAAATTAACAATTATCATGTCTGGCAGCCTGTTAACAACGTGCTATCGATCTGGCGATTGAATAAATAAACTTGGCGATTGAATAATAAACTTGGGACATCAATATTTAATCCTACATGAAAATTGACTTTTATACTATAATATCATTTGAAAATTTCAATCTTTCACTAGCCTCAGGTGTCGTAAAGCGACGGGTAGGGTGTCTGGCATTTATGGATTTCTAAAGAAGGGTAATTTTTCAGATATATTTAATTTTACGCATACGTAATTTCGAAAAGAAAAGAGGAGACAAAATATAATTATAATTTTCCACTTTGGACTACATATGTTTTTATTATAATAAAGAAGCTCTCTATTCGTATAATAATATGCAACTTCATTTAAATTGCTTCAGTACTATGGATCACTGACTATCTTTCTACTACTTTTGGCTTGGATTGGAAATACAATTAATAATTTGATATTAATCTATATAATAGGTAAGTTATGCTCATTCTATATATATATTATATTTCAGTATTGAACATCTTGTTATATTGTGCATTTCATTTCGTGAATACTTTATTATTAACAATTTGCTTCAGTGATGTTTTTATTGCTGACTCCTGGGTTGAGGCACAAACAACGAGCACAATCAGCAATCAAATCAATCTACAATCAAGTACTGCATCGCAAGACGTCTTAATTGATGTTAATTCATATAGATACTACATATAACAGTTTCTTCGTACTTTAAACCCATACCATGTAAATCATAATATTGTACCATTAGTTAACTCGACGATAATAAGCGTAATGCTTCCTTTATAATCAGCATGCCTCGAGTCTTGTCACTAGTGTTATGGTTGATCCGCGATTCCGTGTAGTCATTCATCGATATTGTTCTTATAAGTAAAATGAGCATGCAAGTAGATGTACTGTGAAACTATTCTTTCTAAGTTGTACTTCTCATGCTCCGGAATTCGTTGCGTCGTAGTGAAAGTGAAACAGACAAAAATATACTTGTCTTTTTCACTCTCATTACATAGCAAAGGATTGCGTATTCATGGGGCGCCACTCTAAGGGTTAAAATTGCTCTTTTCATGTAAAAAAAAGATCTCTACTAAGTTTCAGTTAGTTGTACTTTTAAGAGCTAGTATTTTTCATTTCCTTTTCTAAAAAAGATATAATAGAAAAATATCAAATTGAATAAATTCGAACTCGAAGAGTATTGAATTTGAAAATTAAGCATTGAATGTATAAAAGTAATATAAAGCATTAACGGTGACAGACTCATTTTGAAAAAGAAAGTGTTTTCATAGTAATAATTTCTAAGACACAAGTTAGAAATTATGAAAGATTCGTTTAATCTTTTCTTTTTTTAAATCTTCAAATATGAACATTTTTTTAAAATTGGTTAATTGACAATCATTAGAAAACTTTACATGTCATGATTTAAATTTCTACAACCTGAGTCGAGGAATCATGCCATTATTTTTTATACTGAATAAGTTTATTTTCTGAATTCTAAAGCGTGTAGACATTTCAAGCTACATGTTTATAATTTTTTAAGACAGTTCAATTAAGCAAGTCTAAGATATCTGTTTATGGGAGTTTTTCAAAAAATTCTCAATAAATAAAAAAAAATTGATGCTTATTTATTGTTCACTACCAAAAACTATACTTAAGAATAGTTCTTATTTCTTTGACGCATAGAAATTTTTTTTATATTTAAAAAATTTTAGGATTATAAAATTCAATAACAAAATAGAGGATATTAATCTATTTTAGTTTTGTTTACTTTTTTGAGTTCCAAACCACAACCTTTTTTCGCATAGCTCGACGAATAATTTCATATATAATTCGAGGCATGTTCACTCTGTCCCATTACATCAACTTTGAAAACCGGAAAATTCATAAATAATTGAATAAAATGAACATTATTACTGGGATTATTATTTGAATTATTTAGTATTTTTCCAGATTTTTTATTTAAAAAATTCAAATATATAAAGAGAAATATTATCTATGTACAAAAGACATCTATTTAGTTTCACCAACTTAACGTTAATAATAAATACTCTTCGTTAAATCTAGGCAAAATTTACCTCTACTTCACTGAGATTATCTACTAAATGGGCACAAATGACAAAGGACGTTTTTACAACGTTCCGAAAACGTCTTAATGGCATGTAGTAATTACCATAAAAACAAATGTAAGTTCGCCAACTTTACGCTCGCAATAATACATTTTTTTTGCTAAAACTAGACCATTTGCTTCTATCTGCACGAAACGAAGGTAAATTGTCTGGTTTTAGCAAAAAATATTTATTATTGTGAATGTAAAGTTGGTGAAACTAAATCTGTTGTTATTTTAAGTAATATACACTGATTCATGGGTCCTTTAATCGAGATCGATTTCTTCATGGCAGGACTAGAGCTTAGTATTGTTTTTCGGAAAAAAAAATGTACACTGAAATTTCAGTATATTGCCATCCAATATTTTGCGCTCTTAGAAAGTCACTCGGACGCATATTTGGATGAGAAAGTCAAGGTGTCAAGAAAAAGGCTCGGTGAGAGGTATCTCTCCCTGCCCCTCAGGCGCCTCGAGCTTTGTGGATATAGTGTCAGTGACGGAGCTTGTTTACGTTCCAAAGACTAATCGATCGTAGGGGAGTAATTTTCGTAGAAACGATGTTCCCCCATTCTCGATCCTGATCGCTTCTTGATGCGATTTGATTCGCTCTCTGTTTTTGTTGCCGCACGTGGATCAGCGCTTACAACAGTGAAAGTTCGATTTCAAAAACATTGTAAAAACATTGAAACAAATCGTTCTCCCACGAAATTGACTGATATAAGCCTCACTAACAAAGTATATAATGACTTGTAAGGAAGTGGTTTTCCACCTCATTTAATTTATCCCTGTGAACGCTTCACTCAGCCAGGATCAAGATTAAGGGATAAATTAAGTACTCGGAATTTGTGAAGTAAATAAAATGATAAAGTTATATTTTTCTATAAATGTACAAATCTAAACTATTGCTAAATGTGGGTGTGACGGTGTGTGTAAAAATATGCGCGGTTACAAAGTATGAATGTATATGTGTGCGACTCTAAATATTTTAAAGTAGGTACAATGTGTGAATGTGATGTGTACGTCAGAGCGAGAGAGAGTGGTTGCGAGATGTAAAGCGTATATGGTATTACGTCGGCACGTAAGCAGTTAGTGTAGATGCGCGGATTGTCGGTGGACGAGAGGGGAGTCGTCTCCTGTGCCCATCTCTCTCAAGAAACGATAAGCGGTACGGTCCGGAGTGAGATAAGGGGGAGGGAGACACTTTGGTGGTCCGTGACGACGTGGTGAGTCTGTCAGGTCGGTTAAGTACGATCAGGTCAGTCGGTAAGGCAGCCCTGGGTTCGGCCCAACTTAGGTCGGTGATCAACCGACTTAACTCTCAGTACAACAAAGTACCTTTTCGATGTGACACACTTACTTACAAATGGTATTATTTGATATTCTCTAATTCAAGTTATTGTACTGTATAATTTGCATTCTTAATAGAATGACTGGCGTCCAAAACGGGGTAACCCTCATTTTCATTTTCTCACAGGAGGCCATACAAACGTTCGTATTTTACCATTTTTATTAAATTTTATGTTAGTTGTGTAATCAGCACTTTTAAATCGCAGTCCTTCTGCGTATCCTCGACAGGTTATCGAATCATTAGAATCTGCTCATAAAATTAATAATGCTCAAATTTAATAAAATTGCAAGATAAACCATATATGATTTATATTATATATTCATATATTCTATAGAAAGATAAAATTTCAAATCATTCATCAAGTACGACTAATGGTTAATGGCGAAACGTGGTCCTTGCTTTTATCAGGCTACGAGGCGAATAATTCTGACCTCGCTACAAAATAGCAAAAAGTGGATCCTCCCGGGAATTGTGTCGCCCTAAACTTCATCAAACCCAAACTTGAAGTCACAGCTCTCATCCAGTTTACTCAATTACAACGTCTTGAGTATGGCTGACGCCATGCGGATCATCATCGTAAAATATAATACATAACAAACCAAACGAAACACTACACTGCAACAAATAAACAATTCACGCAATGAGTAAACCATCGAACTTACGACACTCGCTACTTTTTTAACTTGCGAATATAGGTACCTTGAACCGAAGTCCGTTACGGCAAAAGGGTAACGTTAAAACGTTCACTACTGCTGCTCAGTGAACGGACGAAACAGCCTGGCTGGTTAACGTCTCGTTCATCAGGCGCTGTCGCGTCCCCACACATTATCGATCGGTCTTCTCAATTCACATCTTATATTACTACGCCATGAGTACTGCTTATGGCAGTCTAAATACAAAGTTACTGCCTCAGTTGGCCACTCTACACACACTTTCCAGAAATTTTAGTTCATTATCTACAAAATTGGGGATTTTATGAGCGATTTCGTACCTCGGTGGGGTAACCCCAGAGGTAACTGGCGGCCAAAACGGGATAACCTACATATCGAGCGTACTTTAACTTCCATATTAATTCAAAAGTAACTTTGTTGATTTATCATTAGAATCATTATATATTAAAAACTCATAAACTGTCGAATGTGTTACTATTGTTAATATCACATTCAACAGTGTCTCCATGATTGACAGTTTCACGAAGCAATGTACATTTAGTTGTTCAAAATTGACTCGTAAAATACATGACAATTTCCTGGCAGATAGTCCTTCATCTTGCGAAGAGCATTGTTTTTTTTCGGATAACTCCTAACATTTCACCTTCTTTAATTCGATTTTCGCAGAGCGTTTGTATCTTTTCCTGTAAGAAACCCAAATATATTAGGAAACATTGTACACTAGGCTCCCGAATTACCTCCAGTTTTGGTTGGTCGGGAGATATTTCGAGTAAATAGGTTACTAATATATATAGTAGGTAAGAGGTACGGTGGGGCAGGGAGACGGACGTCTCGAACTCAATCCGTCTCCCTGCCTCACCGTACCTCAGGGAGACGGATTGAGTTCGAGACGTCCGTCTCCCTGCCCCGCGGTACACCTCTTACCTACTATATATATTAGCGCCAATTCTAAGAAGAGGTAATTCGGGATACCGAAAATCTAGAGGCTTGCTACATAGACAAGATTGTCTAGCACCGAATTGTCCCCTTTCTAAACTTGTGCTAGATTCATTCTAGAGGAAAAAAGGTTCAATCCTATTTTTATAAGGGTAGCAGTAAAGCAGTAAAGTCATAAATTGTCCTTAAGCGCATCTAGAATGAGTCTAGTGCGCCTCTAGTAAATACAAAAGCGCGTCTATTGCATATCTAGAATGAATCTAGTGCACATCTAGTAAATACAAACGCGCGTCTACTGCGCATCTAGAATAAGTCTAGTACGCATCTATTATAGTAAATACAAAAGTGCATCTAGATTTAGTCTAGTCTAGTCTAGAATTAATGCATATGCATAAAAAATATTTCACTAAATTTTTTTTATTTCCTTTATTTTTTTATACCAGTATTACAATTATATAACGATGAACAAAATATTCGTATAAATATATACAATACCCGTCATAATTATGAGACCACCTGTTTTTCGATTATCGTCAAAGTTCTCTTAAGTTAAATTACATCAAAGATTACATTTTTTTCCTTCAAGTATATTAAAAGTTATCTAAATCTGTTTAAAATTAATTTAGGACGCAGTCACTTAGTCAATTTTTTAAGAAGATATTGTAAAAAGAAAAATGACATAACTCGACGTTTTATACAAGTAATCAATTATTTTGAAACAATGAACATTATTTAAATTTCTTGAGATCATTTTCAAGATAAATTTCCATAGAGTCTGACAAACTTATTGGTATAATTTTACAATCATTATCCTGCATTGTGCGAAGACTTGAAGTTAACGTAAAAAATTTCGACATATCTAAATATTGTTTCTGTTTTTATAAAATAAAGGAAATAATTAATCGTGAAGTTACTGCAAAAACATGTTAAAATTTGCACCCTCTTGATTTTCTTAATTAATTTTCCAAATTACTAGGTAATATTGAACATTCTACGTATTTTTAAGACAAATTTAAGCCCCTTAACAATGTAGATAAATAATTTTTTAGCTAATCAGACTTTATAAAAATTTACCTTTAAAATATAACTTCAATTAACTTTAAAAAATGTTCATTATATCGTCTAAGTTCTCTTAAATTTAATTAAATCAGAAATGACATATTTACTCTTAAGTAAGTTAAAAGCTATCAAAATCTGCTTAAAACAAACCTATAGGACGAAGTCACTGTGAAATTTTTTTAAATTTCTTGGGCTCAGTTTAAAAGTAAATTTCAATAGAATCTGAAAACTGAAAACATTGTACGAGGTCTTAAAGTTTGCGTAAAAAATTTGTTCATATTTGAATATTTTTCCTATTGAGAACAATACTTTTATAAAATAAAATAAAAAATGAATCATGATGTTTTTACAAAAATATATTAAAATTTACACTCACTTATTCTTTTTAAAATTATTTTCCTGATGAACAATTATTGAACTTTTTACGTATTTTAAATTAGAATTTAAGCCCTTGTACAATGCAAAATACAAAGCATTTTTTATGAAAAAGCAAAATAATTATATAATAATTTCAGTAAGCTCATCAGATTCTATATTAATTTATCTTTAAATTGACAGTGACTTCATCCCGGATTTATTTTACACACAATCCTCAATATTTACGTCGCCTTCTGTGTGACTGACTGTGCTATTACAGTCACTGAACTCTTTGAGGAAAGCCTCACTATAACTCAAGAACTTGTTGGCAAAGAAAATTCGACAAAAAAGTGCCCAAAATGGCTGGAAAGTTTTGAAAAAAGTGTTTTATTCTAAAATCCCCGTGTAAGACTTGGTTGCCAAATCGGAATAAGTTAAGTAGTAGGAAATGAAAAATTGAGGCATTATTACGTCAACAGAGAGAAACTGAGAGTAAACATGCCCAGAGGAGGCCCAGCTATTAGTGTAGTGGCGCCTCTACGGCCCATTTCAGGAAGTATAAGGTCGACAAACAGTGAAGACTTGAACCAAAATTTGTCAGTTTCTGCATTATCTTTCTAAAATCGTGGACCTACACTCTGCTACTACCTGCTACCGTAGAGGGAAGATAGGTATAGAGGCGACAATGCAGCGAAAATTTTGTGTCTTGCTTAGGGGAGCGAGACGTCAG
>JAUEJJ010000047.1:451520-467561 GCA_032164275.1 Synergus coniferae
ATATATTATATATTGACGTTATGTCTGTTGACTGCTCAAGTTAACCTTAATAAAAGATGTTTCTTGTTTTCGGACTACTGTTCTGCTTTATTGGACGAAATTGCTGACGCAACCGAATGACTTTAATCTGATATCTTCCCTCCCCTTCCTCTTCATTTAATTCGACTCCTTGAAGATTGAAATCAAGATCCAAAAAGAGCTCCCGAATTAGTACTTCATTTGTCTTTACATAATAACATTCGAAAGTTTTCTTCTAAACTCGCTATTCTTTTCACGCGTTGAGGAATATCTGTGTCAGTAAAGTTGACCTGTTGACCAACCGCCTTTCATCAGAGAGAATTTTTTGATTAACATTGGTTCCACAGACTTTTAGAAATTTTAATGCTTTCTTTCAATAATAACTGATGAAGTCTCTTGCAATTAGTAATATCTTCTTGGCTGCGACTTATCCCAAGATAAGACTTAAATGAAATGAAGTTTCGAAAAAAACCATCAGCTCACCTCTTTCATGCCATCGAGTCTTCCAAGGCTCTTGGTTCCACGTAGTGGAGGGAAGGCCATATCCTGCCAGGGCGATCCATTTGCACAGGGCTGAGGTTCGCTGACGTTGAGACAACGCGCCCTGCTTTTGCTCTTGCGCTTGTCCAGGAGATGCTTGGCGCGCGACTTTCTCACTGGTGCAACAGCTTCGTCCTCTGGATCGCTTTGAACTTCCCATCTGGAGGGTGATTTGAAGCGGCGACGAGGACTCGTCGGTGAGGTCACCGGCGAAGTTAGCCTCTGGACAAGGGTACCGAACATGGTCATCATCGACTCTTGTACCCCGCGAGCATTCGCGCTAAATGGCTAAATGGTCGTCCTGGTCTACCCGTGCTTCCAGGAATCCTGTTCTCAACCTCACTCGCGCACTCTACACCACTGAAGACGTAAACCACAACACTCCATTCCGTTCACTAATTGTAAGCTCCGTCAATTTCTTATCCGATCTGGACGAGTCGATTGATGATTTTAAAAGGTCGAGCTTGTCACTGGATGTGAGACGAAGGATTCTGTATGATATCTGACGAGAGGCTAATCTTCGGATGCAAGAGCTGAGGCTGCATTCCTTTCTCCCGTCGTCATAGTGCCGTGATCGAAAACGCGTGCGCCTGATCAAATCAAGAGGCGGTCGATTGTCGAAGAAAACGGATCGATGTGTCGATTTCGACCTTGAACCGGCTTCAGGGCGAGTCAAGTATCTTGCTTTAGGGTGAAATAACACTGGAGCACATCGACTTCCTGGGTTAACTTCGCGTTAATCGTACACGCGACATGGCAAGAGCCGAAGCACGAAGCGACACGATCAGTAACTGCATGCGAGCAGAATTGAAGTTGAACTGGTCGCACGGAGTTACGGAGTATCTGGCACTCTGGCAGGCCGCAGGCGCTGGGAGCTGCCCGACTGTCGAGTCTGTCGACCAGTTGGCCTCGCTCTTCCGAAGTGATCCGGTTTTACCCGAACGGAATCGAGTGCCTACGATTCTCACCGAAATTACCCGAAGGGCCCCAGGATTTCCATGGCGACTGGGACTTAAGGAGTTAAGGCCAATCAGGCCCAATCCCCAATCTGGCCACGGCACTGGCTGCTAAGCATAAGGTCATAAGCGCAGATCCGTAATGCGTAAAGATACCTGCCGTACAGAGAGATAGATTCTAGAGTCTAAACTCTAAAGTTTAGAGAGCTGTGCAGCTGTGCTCGAACAACATGGCGTTTTTGCACCAGCCTGGGATTGGTTGCTTTCTTAAGCATACGTGGATTCCCACCTATGAACACTTCAGTCGTATCCCGGGCCCCGGGGTCCGGGACAGGCGACAGGCCCATTCTCTCCTTAATTTTCCATGAGGCACCGTCACCATTCACCTGGCTCTCTCAAAACTTAAAATGAGTACATTATAATATTATATCTACGTTCACGATCAGGAGCGTAATTAACACGGTCAACGCCTCGGGAATTAAGAGTGTTTTGGTATTTTGCTGTGTACTCTCAGAATTGTCAACCAATTGCTTGGAAATTGAGAAAGTAACGAATGAGAAGTGAGGAGGATTTGTAATTTCACTTTTTCAAAATGTCAAAAGAATAAATCAATAACACTTACTCAATCAAAAGCCAGTACGGTTGGGTGCGTTAAATATTCTATGCAAATTAGAGTACAGCATCCCACATACATGTGAAATGATTGGGTTCCACTTCGCAACCATTAATAAAAATTCATACGATGTTAGCTCAGTGCAGCCGGACGTGAGCCGGACGATATCCCCGGTACCGGCGAATAGCGATTTCGAAGGACTTTGGATTTCAATCAAATTTCAAAATATTTTAAGTTACAAGGAATTTCAGGAAATTCTGAAAGAGTTACCGGATATTCAATGTATTTCACGTATTTCAAATATTTTACAAGATCTCAAACAATTTCATAGAATGACGAAAGATTTCAACGGCACATCCAATAAATTTCAAAGAATAGTCACCAGATCTTTAAAAATTTAGTTACCCTGAATTTCTGTCAATTATTAGAATGAATGATTTAAAAAATCATTTGCGTCACAATTAATGATGGTTAATTGATTACTTCGTCCATGAAAATGTATGCATATTTTCAAGTCGAGATTGAAGAATTAAATTTGGCGAAAGGGAGATGTGATGGGTAGGGTGGAGGTTTTATCAGTGGATGAATCTTGGCGTCTTCATCATCGCGTTTCAGTGATGCAAAAGTTCCTGCGTCTTGTTGCGAGAATTTCTCTGAAGTAACGCGATCGGAAAGTGCGGAGGCGCGGAGGAAGAAAAAAGAAAAAGGGAACAAACAAGAAAGAAGGGCCTTCCATTCGCCGCATGCAGGCTCTCTTTGTTTTGCCGTTCGGTTTGTACGAGTCCCGTTGATGCTACAGCAGTGTAGTTTTCAGGATCGAGAATCCTTTGTTTCATCCATTCTATTACAGCGACAATTCACTGCATTACTCACTTGAACGCATATTAAATTATTTCTTAAATGAGAAAATCAATATAATTTCAAAAACAAAAATTTAAGAAGTCCCTTCGACTCTAGCAGATAGATATGTGGCCAAAATAAGTTACCAAAGTCTTTTCAGATATAGTTTTTAACGGTTCGAAATTCGATATAATCCACTGGTGAATTTATCATTGAAAACAATTACCGTCTTGAAAGACGAAAGTCTCTCGAGAGTTTAGCCGCGAGGGGAGTTATTACTCACATTGATTCTTCGCAGGTTCTGGTTCTCACTCGGTATTCCTCTTCGACCCAATGGAGAAAGTAACGTTCGTTTTTTTAATGCTTACCGATATAGCTTCGAACGCGTTTATTTCAAGTCTCAAAGAAAAAGGTTGTAAGTGTTTCATTCCGAAATTTTCTAATTTTCAGTGCCTTGAAGAATTGCCTTATTTATTCCTGTATAATTGAAAAATTCCTTTGGATTTGAAGTCTATATGGCTTCCAAAACCTATTTTTTGTTCAATTTTTGATGCAGTCAAATGCCTTCTCGTGTGACAGTGATGTCAAAATGCGAAGCAAGTGATGATATAATAGAAACTAAAAGTTGAATCTCTCGACAGTGCAAAAAGTCTTTTGAATGGCGTTTTAGAAATCGCATTAACCAGCCCTTGCGGGCATGTGGCCTTCTGTAGTGGATCTCTGGCTTTCGAATTGGCTGATACATTTCACGGACGAGGTCACTCTGATCCTCTCGATTATTATCACGGCTCGGTTGGTTCCCTTTATACCAGGGACGTGATCGGTTTCATACTATCGTTCGTGATTTGCGAAAGTCTCGCACGGGCGAAAAATGTGCTACAACAGTGTGCAGACGACGCCGTGTAATTTATGAACAGAGCTCGAAGAAGAAGGAAGTTTCATAAAAACAGGCGGTTTCACTCGACTGTGTACGAGACGTTTCACACGTGAGTGTGTTATATGGTCATACGCATTCGGGCCTTCATGCACTTACACACCCTCAAACTCAGTGATCTACGAGACGTCCGCACACGATTTATCATACACACGGGAAAATTGGCATGATTCTCAGCGGCTGAAGTTCTAATTCTTACAATTATGAATAAAGCGTATAATTCTAACCAAAATGATAGGTGTAGAATTCGTGAAGGATCATGCACAAGGTCATGAAAAAAAAAATTAAAATAAAAAATCCCTGAATAGGTAGAAAAAGGTGAATAGTTGATCACCTGTGATGACTGAAAATACTACATACATGAGAATGAGCCTTCTGTGAGACTCTTTTGAGTGGAAATCAGTAAATCTCTAATCTTGATTTAGTCGTTTTAGGATCGAACAGGACGATAAATCGTAATCAGTACAAGGAAGAAATCCGGCAGTGGAGACGGTGCAACCCGATAGAGTTTAAAAAACGACGAGCTGAAGCGTTTCTCTTATGGCATGATTCCTGCGATCGGTATATTGTATTTCTAATGAGTATGGTCACCACGCATTCAGGTGTTTGCATCGCATTTGTACATGTGTTCTGCATTGCATGGGCGTGCCGCGTGTACAATCGATGGGTCGCAATCAACCCACTTCCGCAGTGTATTCCATGCATAAGCAAGAATAAATAAAAGAATAGTCCGATTCGAGCTCGGAGTCCAGATTCAAGGTATACTCGGTGCAGTCACCTTGACCGTCGGCTAGCTTTTCCTTGGTGAAAGCTCGACTTTGTTGCAAATCGGCCATCAGGTGTGTTTAGATTATACCAACTTACCTACATTGTGCACGATAATGATCCAAACAACATACCAGATGGAAAGTCGCATTATAATTTGTGTCTTTTTTTAAAAAAAATATCTTTCAAGTATTTGAATAGCAAAAGGAAAAGCAAGACCTCTTTTGCGACAATTACTAAATTATTATTTTAAAATTTGTATACACCAGAGAACTTGACGAAATCAGATATTCATGTTTTGGATTTTACCATTCTACGAGAGTCTATCGTCTGCCGCGCACGCATCGAGTGCGTGACATCCGGTATATTCTCGTAATTTGTAAATTTCACCAGAAAACCGTATCACGAAAGAAAGTTAAAACTGTTCAAATAACAAATAGCCGAATTGAAATGTGTGTCAGGGCTCAACTGAACTACTATCGGTTTAGATTACAGTTGTTTGAACTGTATGTAATGTTTGGAATGTAACAGTATTCCAACTCAGGGTGGCGATTCGGCAGTCAAGTCGCCAACCTGCATCTCTACAATTAAAATAATAAAACCCGGAAAAGACTGAGATTTTCAACTGGCAAAAAAGTCGAGAGTTCTATTTGCTTAGTCAGTCAGTTGGAGTGCATTCGCAAAGATCATGCATTACTCGTTGTCGACAAGCCATAACCCAAAGACAACTACGGGCGACAGGCGATGCCGTGTACTTATCGATGAATCGATTCGCATTGATATTCGAGCAAGGAGAAACGTACGAACACACGTGCTTTCAATTTATGCATATTTATGTTTACTTTTGCATACACATATGTTCTAAGCATATAGTCGACGACACATAGGCGCGTACTTGATTCTCGAAAGAGAACGCATGCACGTGCCGAATAATATGCCAACGTGGATAAGACTTTATGCCCGCTACATGTTTAATGAAAAACATGAGTTGTTCGCTCGCACTCGACATAACAAATTAGCCGTACCAATTTGTAATATCAATCTTCATTTTACAATGTTACTCATTTCCGGCAATTGGTGCGTCAAAGATCACAAATGATTTTTTAGCTTGGAAACCTGATGCGACTCTCTATAGATGGATTCGAGAGCCAATAATATAATCATAGTTATACACGTCCATAACTAATCGACGCAGAATAAGTTTCGATACATTATTTCTGGCACGTGGCAATTAATTCCGAAGAGATTTATGGCATCGGTAAGACTGCGAAAGAAACGATTGCCTCTTCATACATCCTAGTGACTGGCAAACTTGAAACTTATATCGCGTGCCGTCGTTGTCGTACCAGCCACACTTGTGAATTTACGAGACACGCACCATCGACCTGCACCGATTAAAACCGGACGATTTCCCGCGCTTATTCATGTCAATAATTCTACTCGCTTGGTAGTCGCTTAATTCGCTCTTCAGTGTATGCAACATTGAAAGATAAAAAGTTTTGCCTAGCCGACAACACTCCAGACTTGCTTAATCGTGTGTCCCTCACTTCCGCTCTCTGCAAATGTGCCATATGATCAAATGGTTCATATGTATAGAACAACTCTGTACATCCAGAGGAACATGATACCAAAAAATTCTGGGCAGATAGTCTAACACTGAATTATTACACAAGAGACATGTATTTCATGCCCTCACGGAAGTAACCAATTACACTAAGTGGCGACAACATACACATTCATGAATTTGAAAAGACACCATGTGCGCACGAATAACTCTTGATGAATGGTTATTCGTTTATGTCCTGCCTTTTACGCCTGTTATAAAATTTGCACCTACTATATTCCAAGAGTATCTTACAGAAAATAGTTAGTTGCCTATTAAATTGATGCCGATGAGAAAACTAGAAAAAGTCTTCTGGAAAAAGATCAAACATTTTTTTTCTGACTCAACAATAAGTGTGACTTTTTGGGACAGGGCCATTTGAATAATATAAAGCCTGATGACATTGTTTTCCAAGTGTCTGCTAACTTCTAAGAAAGGAAATCTGGTAATTGCAACCGCTAATTATGGCAATTTTCTCAACAACTGTGTATAATTACCATAAAAGTCGTAATTATCTTGATTTCTACATCATTGATAAAAGCCAACTATTAAGAGAGGATTAAGCCGAGATGATATTTTCTAAATCACTATTTCCGTATTCCTGAATTCTTGACACTGAAGAAGACGACTTCCCTGTCTCTGCAGATTTAACAGAAATATTTATCAAGTAATGCAACTTGAATTTAAAAAAAATTATTTCCGACCAGAACCATTTTTTATATTAAAACACAGAAATGTTTTTTTTGAAGATGATTAACGGTTAATTATGAATTTTAATCTTTTAAAAAATCTGAGATAACTGTTTTGCGAACTCGTTAAAAGTATAGTTAACGACGCAGTACAGCAGTACATCGCAAGTGACATAATAACTTCGCGATGGACACAATTAACGTTATATTTCCTTCTTCTCACAAACACCCACGTCTAAGACATCGCATAATTTGCTGTACATGAAATGTAGGAAGCATGCTAGCCGCCGTTACACAGGTGCATGATAGTGCATCTAATTGTCATACAATGTAGAAATATTGCGGCCAACTGAGAGAGAGATTCAGGTGAATTTACTTCAAGGAAAATATGTATTGTTCCTATTTAAAAACATAATATATATTAAGAGGAAAAAAAATTTGACCTCAAATCCAAGTCGATCAAATTTAAATCAAGATAAATTCGTAAAATTTCAAACTTTTATACCAATACCCATTAATAAATGTTATATACTTTAAAACTTTCATTTTCGCCGATATTTAGAATGAAAAGTTCAATTTAATTAACATATCCCTATATATTCTTCGAAACAGTTCGTAAATTGAAAAAACAGACAACATGTCTGTCCAAACAAGTTTTATTTTAATTATATAGCCTGCTATTCTAAATTTGTAGTCTTGTGAGTTTCCTGATGTTTAGATGACTGTAGAAAGTGAGAAGTGAGAAATCACATAGCCAGATTCCTTTCGAATTCAAACATTATTATTAGAGTAAGTTTTGCGTAGAGTGCTTAGAACGATTAGATTTATACGGAGGCCGTGTGAGTTTTATTTCACAAAAATTTGCTTCCTAAGGCATTTTTACTGAGTGAATAATCAAGGCATTCACTTCAGTCTGAAAATTATGATTTTGCAACACGTGTAGCGTTTATGACTTGCTTCAATATTTAAAACATCTAATGTCTATCTTAGAAACGATTTCTTCTCCTCATGACTCAATCTCTTAATTTTGATCATACAGGGACTTGAGAGAATGTTGAGATTCCTAAGAAGAGATAACCTACGGGAGATATGAATATAAGTTCTTGCCCTTCGCATGATTAAGATTGTGTACCGCGAACGTTTGTGCATCATCTCGTTTTCCTTCTCGATTGGTAAAGATGGAAATTTTGGAGAAAGCCGAGTCGTGGCCTGGAGGCTCGTGCATGTGCTTTGCACATTTGCCGTAACCCGTAACGAGTCACGACAACGATTGGTTGCTACGTGCAGATTGGTAAGCAGGTTAATTCGGGAAAAACGAATAAATGGTTAGCGGAGAAGACGAGAAGAGAGGGAAGTGAAAAGTGAAAAACGAGGAATGAGGTTGTCGGAGGAGGTAAATTAATCGAAAGTAAGCTACGTGACCTGGAGTCTGTGGGAACAAATATTACGGGCCAGAAATTACAGCTCTGGAAATTGGAAGCCTACGCTTAACATACGCAAAACGATTCAAAGTCTAGAGCAATTCGATTACACATCAAATTTCTAGGCTTAGAAGAGACGCGAGTTCTGATCTTCTGATTTGTCCTCAGATGTCGGTAAGTGTCGGTAATAGAAAACTGTACTTGAAGGACTACAGCCTACCTACTGTTAAATTGCTAAAGAGTTAGAGTGCACAATTACTGCACATTGTACACAGTGAGTGACTTACCGGTAGAAGGAGTAAGGATGAAGGCGAATGCCTCGCAGCGCCCTGTCTCAGTCGAAGAAAATGCAGCAGAGGGTCCTCCAATGCTCTCAACTCGTCCAAGATCCTCTTGGCCTCGCTGTAACTCTCCAGGTACTCCCAGTACGCCTTCCAGAAGGAGGCGGGGAATAATTCACCTGCGATATACACGTAGGTACTGATCAAGAACGATTTCGTGAGATGTACAACTTGGAACTGATACCGATTAACTTTCATTTCAGATGCAGCTCTGATTTTCTACAACTGCAGGGAGCAAATTGGTAAAGACGAAAATATAAAGGAAAAGTGTCGACAGTTGTTAAGGAATATTTTAACTTTTACAGATGTTCATATTAAAACATCCAAGCTTCACTAAAAAAAAATGCATTCAAAATAGGATGCTTTTCCAATTAAATATATAAATTTGCAATAAAAAATAGTTGAATTTTGAACTATCTGTGCATTCGGAACTGTGGATATTTTTCCTTTACTTGAAAAATTTTTTAAGTCTTTTTTAGAACAGTCGATAAAATACATACATGCTTTGAAGGTATTGCTGGTCCAGTTTGCAAGTGCCTTTTGTAACTGAAAGTAGAAAAAGAAAAGATTAATAATATTTAAGAAATTTCAAGGAATTTGAAAAATTGTTAAGTAATTAAAAAAAGGTGAAAAGGTGACAAATCCTCAAAATAGGTGAACAAATTCAAAAGAGTTGAAAAAGGTGTTTTATAAATTGAGTAATACATAAATTAAAAACAGCTCAATTGAAACAATATTTCTCTCGGCTCTCAGCAGACTCGACTCTGCAAATTGATAACGATACCATGCACCGTATAATCACTATAAAATCACTGGCATCCACATACACATCTACTATTGACTCGTGACTGACGATTCATTCCACAGCTTTACGATTCAAGTTTTGCAGCCTGAGGCGTAAAAGATGACACGATGAAAAATAAATTGAACAATTTCAAGAAGACCACTTTTCACGTCAATATCGATTTCCTCGACAAAAAATCGTGTCTCAATAGCGTGACGTGTTTATGAACATGGTGTTTTCTCAGAAAAAACATGTTGACCCATCTGATAGGAAGGACCGACCACTCTAGCATTTACTTTCAAGTAAGTACAAGAAGGCAAGGTAGAACGACTGATGAATGTTGATTAGATTCAAATTGGCACCAAACAAAGGCAGGGCATTCGAATTTCCTTTTCTTTACGCTCGGCGTTGTATCGATGCTTCCTTATCCCGGTAGTGAAAGGTTACGCAGCTTGGTCGTGGAATACGTTACGCGTAATCTAGCGAAGGAATTTCTTTGTCGGACTATGGATAAACAGAAGGCGAAGGGAAAGGGGTGAAGTCGCGCAGCATAAGGGTAGAGAGGTAAAGAGAGGATATTGAGATGGTGCGGTGCTGCGTAGGAATGAAGAGAAGAGGAGGACCGGGTTATTAAACTTCCTGCAACACACATCGGTCGTGATATACGTGTGTAAGTAAGTATCTCGGGATGCTCGACGTAAGCCGCAGCTGTGAGATGCTCCAGCGGGCCGAATGAAATTGTTAATCTGATTCTGAATCGAGACGAAGACACCCGGCGGTTATATCATCTCTCGCAGTTGTCACCCTTGTCATCTGGAGAGACATTTTTTAAACATTTCACGATATTTAAGTGAGCTGGTGTCACCAGCGCTTCATCTTACTGCATCTTAAACTAAGAACAGATCAGTGTTCTTCGCAAGAGACCTTTTCTATTGCAGTCGGAAAAAAAGTTTCTCAAAAAGCTGAACGCAGTTAAGAACAGTAAAGTGAGAGGACGAAGGAGGGGTTTGACGCAAGGCACATAAGGAGATTGAGAAAAGCATTGTAAAGAGGTTCCGATCTGGAGAGATCAGATATATCGCATGGAAGAAAACCTACAATCAATGGGGCGAGACTCTGTTCCTCGAGCAAATCAACGACGAAAAAGCAGAATGACTCCTCTTCCCACTGAAGCGCATCCTTGAGGAAGTCGATCTTTCTGGGAACCATAACACAATGACATCAGTTTAACCAACAGTTTTTTCAGAAACAATTCTAGAAGAAATAGTATTTAAGGCATATTATGCTGGAGATATGAGTTACCGGTCAAAGTTATAAATGGTTAAAGCATTAGGAATAGGAAGGTACTTTGCAGATGTCCGGTTAGTGGACGAAGATGCCATGTCTTCTATGTACATAGACGGCGTACGCACTAGGCGTACAAAGAGACTATAGACACAACACTACATGTATTTAAGTAAGCCTACGAGGAAGGGTCTTGACAAAACGTCGTCACCGCATACGACACGGTGGTTTCACGTGGCTTTCACATTCCTTGTCTTGCGGCTCGCTAAGGTACCTATATATCGCTAGTATACGCGCTAACCGCGAACGAGCAAGTACGTCGAGTTTACCAAGCGCAAAAACATTATTTACGAGCGACGGAGAAGGAAGGCCGCCCGGCCCGCTCCTTGCCGCTTATTCTCACCCGCCACCTAGTCCTAGTTCCATCGGGTTGCTGTTGGTATATTATTGCTCTTCCTTTTCTTTAGCTGCCTCTTGCTGCTGTACCTCTCAGATGTATGATTACTCTTAATAGTTTTAATTATCCGAGAGGTTGGACCAATTATCCGGAAACGTCCATCCCACGATCTTGGGGATGGACGCTTTGAAAACACCGTCGAGTTCAAAGTACGAATTTGATTTGAATTAGGATATTGATCCTGGGGTAATGTCAACCATTGAAAATGGACACAACAACTAATAATCGGTCAAGAACTGCAATAAATAACAATATGACAATTATGACAATGACAATTATGTGCAGATAACCTAGGAAATTTTCTAACGGCCCGATTTCTCCAATCAGTTCACCTCAAAGCTTCCATAATTGCTCTTTACTATGATGACACCACTCAAGAATCAAGTTGTGTATCTGTTTCCATATGTCGAAAATGCCGACTGGCGTCTTCAATAAAAAAGCAGAGGGAAAGCGAAGAATCGTTGGTAACCGGTATAAGGAGTTTCAGCTACTGTGCTACTGTAGCTAACAATAAGGATAATAAAGCAAATCGTTTCTAATTTCAGAAAATAGAAGACACTTAAGTGGAGAAACCAGCAAATGTCATTTGACTTCAATTACCGAAGTAGAAGAAAGATACTCGGCTCCAAATCTTTCCGAATTATTCCTGGAGAATGTATACACATGTTACCCTATAGCTCTATGAAAAGAAAATTGAACTCTACTCTGTAGTTTCCCTCTAATGCGAAAGTGAATGGCATTCAGTGGGAGATTGTCGAATCTTTTACACTGGCGAAAGACAATTGGTATCTTCAATAGTAATCAACAGTATTTGTTCTCACGAAGATTCCCACGACTGCCTAAACAGAAATGATATAAAATATAGCTATAATATTTTAGAAAGTCGTGGGCAATACACATTTTGCACATGTGGTTAGAAATTCGCGTATCCTAAGTGACATTGCAGCAATAGAAAATCTCACATATGAGAAGAGATTTTTGAGAAAAAGAGAACTAGCGAATCAACCAAAGTGACTGAAACTGCATATTTGAAAGGAGCGCGAACTTTTTTAATTTTACGAGCAGGTTGGGCGTTTCTCTGACAACTTGTAAAGTAAATATTTATGAGGGTGCTAACCACCGTCATCACTCATCCCAACTCGTTAACTAATGGTCGGCTTAGCTTTATGTTTACATCTGAAGGACAGGAATACTCTTATTGTGCAGCCATAAGAAAACATTTCACTGCATCCGTGACAAATGGTAGTCGCAACCTGATTGTCTTATCAGCACCGTATCGAGCAATAATATTTTTTAATATTTTCGCTTCTCCCGGTTGCATCCTGTCCTTCGATGAGAGGTAACTCTCGTAGTTGCTTTCAAAACGGAGATTGTGTGAGGCCGGTTTTCCGTGGCTAATTGGCCACAAGATTGAATCGGCGACTACAAAAAAGGGACATGTTCATTCTTGTCTTTAATTCACTCTTACGACTTTATTACCCTCTATTTCTGTCATCGAACTAAGGAAAATTTTAATCACCATTCCATAGTTTATAGCGACAAGAGCCTTTTCGTCAATCCTGTTTTTCTATTGGCTCTACCTCTCCCTACTAAACCCTTACTCATTCATCCTTAACGATTTTAAGTACTCCTTTTCCAATCTTTATACGGCATTATGATAGTAAACTTCCCGTGTAAGAAGAAAAATAAAGTGTGTAAAGTTACTACTAAATGTTTAATGTTTAATTTTTAGGAAAATCATGACATTTAAAAACAAAAGTTGGTCATTGACTTGACTAACAATTTTCCTCTCCATGATCCAATGACAAGGAAATACGAGAATTTAAGTAATTTTCAGGGAATTTGAAGATATTTTAGGGAAGTTAATTTAATTAAGAATTCGTATATGAAATTTCTTTAAATTCTACGAAATCTTTCAAAATCCGGACAATGATAGATCTGCTAATAATTAAATTTAAAAAATGTTCAGACTAGAAGTCTGTAACTTCAACCCAATTCATACATTATAGATAATTATTAAAGGAATGAAAACTTGAATTTTACTGTCATCAGAAGTAAACGCCCAGTTTTTTAATTAACTTCCCGGTGATTTCCCGCCTTTTTCGCGGTTTCTTGGTAAAGTGACCACCCTGGATATATAAAAACCTGTTTGCGAATAAACATGATTAATATGTAAATGGCCTCGGAACCCCATAGTAAATGTCCTTAAGGTCATGATGTCTCCAATTCACCAATAAATGCCGCACTTGCAACACGAAGAGAAAGGCAATTGGACTCTCAGAAGAAACAGGTGTTTTAAATTTTTAAAAAATATAACGAGAGGATGAGACTCTGCAGTGCAGCCATCTAGTACCCACGGCTTGAAACTATTCATGAACAGTTGGTAATAATACCGGCTAAAGAGTCAACTAATGTGCGAACAAACACTGCTGTAAGGAGGGTCGCCTATTGCCAGGAGTACTGGAAGATAATAATTAAATAGATACTCTCAACAGTCACCAAAGAGAATTATACATAATGAGTGATCATAAAGCAAGATATCGAGGAATCAAAAGAATAAATTAGATAATTAGTTGTAAGCATCTCTAATTACAAATGCAATTAAAATAATTTTTTAAATTGCTAGTCAGATTATTTCTTTTTGTGTTTCTTGTACACCTTTTCAAGAAATTTTTTTTTTTTTTTTTCGGTGTTATATTTTACTTTCATTAGCGTGGAGCTATATTTTATAACGTATGAGGCCAAACCACAAGATCTAAAATTAGAATCTCGTGAACACATATCTCCTTTTTTATTTGGTTGAATGTTGATGAATGCGATTTTTATAGACTGCCACTACATTTCGTTAATGCTTTTCAACACCAGACAATGTTGTTCCAGGTGAGCAATCAACTTATAATTTTAAGCTTCGTGACTAATTCCATTTACACTCAAATGAGTCATTGAATATAAAGAGAATTATAAGCGCGATGGAAGGTTGCGAAGCATGTCCTTTCACAAATGAAATATGTTTTTACGTGGAAAAAATTATACGTATATAAAATTAAATTTGTAGTAAACACTTTCATTGACGACTTATTTGCCCGAGAACGAACTACCAATCGAGTAGTTCATTAGAAACAAATCATCGAGCAAAGTCCAAGATTGCCAGCGACATACTGAACACAGACAACCGAATTAATTATACTGAGTTAAAAATATTATTCTTACATTGTTCAAAGACCTATTTAAATATTTGTTGAAAAACAACCGAACGAGTTTTCAGTATTTAAATCTCTTGTACCCGAAAAACAAGTAGCGGATGAATTAAAATTTAGACGTTGCGTATTTTCATTATTCAAATGAAAGATGTTGCTTAGTGATTTAATAAGAATGACTCACCCTTTGACAAAACTCAGCACTAACGCGTGCGAGATCAGCGAGTGGTTGAAAGATGACATCGTGAAATTCTGGGTAATTGTAAGCCAGAGGCCTCGCATATAATTCCTTGGCGCTAAAGAGGACTTGAAAGTATTCCTCTTCGGCGTGCAAAAGCTTTTCTGTCGCTCTATACCTTCGGTCAGTGTCTACAGAACAGAAAATCATACTTTCAGGAATATTTAATTAGAAAAGGTTTTGGAATATTTTCAACCAAAAAATTGAATTTCGAATCGAATATTTTACTTTCAAATAAAATAAAAAATTGATTTCTAACTAGATATTTAAATTTTTAAGAATTTTAAGCAAACGAACGAATTTTCAGCCAAAAAAGTAAATATGGAAGTATGGGAGTTTGCTTTTACCTCCTAGTCTGTGATATTGTCGAGCTGAGTCCTCTATTAGCAAAACTTCTCCAACGAGAAGAGCAACATCTGCAGAAGAATCAACTTCAGCCCTGGAACCAGCCAGCAACAACCTTGGTTTGCAAACCCGGTATTTTAAAATTACTGGTGCAACCATTGCAGACACAGATCCAGGAGAGATAGCTTGGAGCTGAAACAAAATTTATTATGATAAAATTAAGTTATAATAAAGATCTTCTTTTAGAATTTTTATTTATTTTATAATTCCGCTAAAAAAAATTCCCAAAATATGGTCATTTTTTCCGTCGCCTAGAGTGGCTTCTTAATATTTTCCCCGTATTTTGACCATCTGAAAATTTATCTAAAATGACAATCGTTTTCGTCATTGATCATTTCTCGTATTTCTCGCTCAAATCCAACACTATAAATGTCTTTAGTTATCATTAATTTATGGATCTTTTGGTTCCAATGTGAATTAGTAATGTCAAGTGCTGTTTCAATACATAATAACTTCGGTAACTTCTTACTAATTCAGGTGTGCAGCAGGTTTACAAACTATTCCTTTTGACACGAGATTCATACGCGTGTTCGCAATAAGAAACAAACACGCACGTACAAAAGAACAACAGTGTAACAACGCACTTACACACAAACATAGATACATTCATACGTACATATATACATACATAAATAGATTCTACTTGGAAAGGCATCCTGCTCCTCCCAGACTCATTATGAGACAATGAGCATCGTTACATCGATCATGCCCGGTATGCTTGCAGAGCGGAAAGATTGACTATTCGTAATGCGGAGGAACGGTCGCAATACGCGCCAAGGGGTGAAATGATTAATCTCACGCAGTGCAGAGTAAACGAATTACCGCCAAAAAAATACCTTCTAGAATGAATATCGACTTTAGATCGAAGGTGAGGGAAGGTATATATATCTACGCTTTGAACCCTATGAACATTTTCAATTGAATAGAAATGGCCATTTCTATTTTCGTCTACTATC